>CM067316.1:52002134-52319412 GCA_034231615.1 Meghimatium bilineatum
AAAACCAACCTCTCTTTTGTTTTCTAGGACCGTAAGTGAACAAACAACTAGAAGACAGAGTTGATGTGTTTGAGATGTTGATATATAGAAAAATATGAAGGACTTAATGAAAAGAGAAGACAACGAACACAAACTAACAACACTTCGTATAGAAATGCAAATAACCAAATGGTCAGAGGGTGTCCGACAAAGTGGATGGTGCCGCAGTAACCTAATGAACAAATAGTAACGCAAAATGAGGTAAACAGGTTACTAAAACACTTACCTAGCCTATTAATAAAAATATATTGAATATTTTCTCACGTCCCCATCTGTCTCTGTTCCCTTCAGTCGTGCCTGTTGTGACTATGTTCTTAAAACCTGCCTGTCTGATAGAGTGACAAAAGGGGTATTTTTCTTATCTTTTTCTTTTATTATTCTTGCACTCATCTATAGTGTCTCTAATTTCCCACTTTCTGTTTGTTTATAATGAATGCACGCATTTTCACTTTTACTAGACGCGTTGCCATCCCTGCGCTATTATGGAGACGGGGCTTGATGAAATATAGACATCTATTTTGTTTTTTATTTTGTCGTTATCTGTTGTTTGTCTCTTGAAAAAGGTTCAATTTGAGCCGATATGTGGAGAATTGTCCTGTTTAGTTTTATTGTATGTTTTTTTAAAATATATTTTTATTAATAGGCTAGGTAAGTGTTTTAGTAACCCGTTTACCTCATTTTGCGTTACTATGTATACAAATCCAATTATTTAAAAGAAATACAATTGAAACAAATACAATATTTTAGACATACTAAAACTCCTGGCACCTTGTAGATGACCTTAACTTAAATGAAGACAAAACTGAAGGATAGTTGGGGAATACAAGCTGGAGAGAACCATTACCAGAAAGGACTAGATGCAGTCAGGGTTGCCATATAGTCGAATTTGACTATTGTTTAATGATATGTAAAATATGGCCCAAAAATGACTAAATTCATACCTGTGAATACATTTTCATATTCGTTGTAAAAAAATACCACAACCTAAATTACACAGGAAATGGCATTTGAAAATTCTCGCATTTTACACTATCAGTGTGCATCACTCTGGTAAGAGACAGAATGTTTGAGGCCAGTTTTATTGTAATTTTTGATGTGGACACGACCCTGGATCGTGGCTGTCCATAAACTAGGTCAACAATTATGGGAAGGGGATCTGAATATGTTTGATAGTAGTCTACAAGGTGGAGGTGAGGGTGGGGGGGGGGGGGGTTATGAACAATGTTGACGTTCACAAAATTATTTTTATACATCAGTTAGTTACTTGATTGAATTTAAAATACATTTTATAAATAAATAATGTAGTATGGCGTCCCTTTTCTGCTAATTATTATATATTAGATATCTATAATAAATATAACAAAACTTTTACTATTTTATTTATTTTAGTTATTTTATTTATTTGTCTCTCTCACTCTCTCTCACTCACTCCACGCACGCACACACGCACACATACATACACACACAAACACATTCACTTACACTTATATATAGATACAATTTTTCATGGTTACAGAAAGTGCTAACCATACAGCCAGGTAGCACTAGATATGATGATGATTAAAATGAAATAATCTTATAAGTCTTGAGCAGGTAACATTTAGAAGCAGTTAAGATATATGAAGTGTCGATTTTAGTTTGGAATTAAACATTTGTAAACATCTAGTCCATACCACTTATGTGTTGACTTTTACATGTCATCCCACTCAGACCAGGCCACACTTCTATCCAGACCGTTAACAATATAAGACCCGTTTACTAATTGGAAAAGATCCTTCTAAAATGTCCAGTTTGACAGTTCTTGTGTTTTGTATTGGCAATTATGATTATAATTTCTGTCGACAGCCAATGAAAATCATGTGAAAAGTCAAGTGAGTCATTTTAGAAGGCTGTTTTCTAATTAGTCAACAGGTCATCTTATGGAGGGTGACCACCAATAATATAAGATGTCCGCTAAATTGCAATTAATACTTTTAACGCGACTATTGTGACGTCTCCCTTGATTTGTATTGGTTGCCGATGCAAAGTGTAATCATAGTGACCAATAAAAATCACGAGAAATGTCAAATGAGTCAATTTAGAAGGATGAATGCCGATGTGACAGCAGGACTGTATAATTGACGAAATTACTCTGAGTAGTGCTTCATTAGACCAATCACCATACAATTGTAAGCCCCTCGTGGATGACGTGACTATGTAGCGAAGACACTTTGAGGGGCTTCACATACACTTACCCACTATATATATATATATATATATATATATATATATATATATATATTATATATATTATATATATATATATATATATATTTATATATTTATACTTACACCAAAACACCGATGAATACGCCTGTCTTCAGGCAGTGAACCGAAAGTATAGCGTGGAACAAAAGATGTTTCTGAACAAGATAGCTTAAAATGATTCGACTTGTTTTGAAACAGGAAAACATCTGATCTCCCACTAACACTGCACCCCCTCAGGAAAAGCTATGGAGGTGTATCATTGGCACGCAAAATTAATTAAGTTTTTTGTGTGGTCAAGATTTCATCTCACAGAAAAAAAGAAGAGAAGTGATCGTTTTTTCAGAGAATGTTCTTGATCAAAAATATTTCTTGATTTGAATGTGCTTGCTGATCAAATCCTTCCGGGATTTGGCAGTGTGCTATAGGCCTTATCCATTACTGGTAACAATAGCATGCATGCATTCTCATATTGTTACACCTGTGCGATGTATGATGGAAACGTAGAGGTTACTGGATTCAATATCTGACGTGTAGGGTTCGATTTTATTATTCACCTGTAGTGCCTTCTTCGATGCAATATAGTATATGAAACAAAAAAAGCCACAGGGCCAGGTATCACTATCAGATAAATTAAAGCTGTTGTCAATTGGATATAAAAGTGATAACACAACTTCTGAATGACAACTACAACAGCGGATCTCTTAAAGAAGATCTCTTAAAAACTATCTTCACCACTCTGCCAAAACAACCTGGTATCATAAAATGTGGAGAACATGAACATCATACAATACGTGTAATGAACAACGTAACAAAAATAATGATGCGTATTGTAATGACAAGAATAAGTATAAAATCAAACACAAAATAGGAAATGGTGGATCTGTAGAAGGTAGGCACAAACAACGCCATATACATCTTGAGAACATTAATAGGAAGAATGACGGTAGTTAAGAGATATTTGTATTTGTGCTTTATTGACTATACTAAGGCATTTGATGAGGTGAAACATGAAGCAATAATTAGAATGTTGGGTAATTTAAACATTGATGGTAAAGATCTAAGAATAATAAGGGATATATATTGGCAACAAAATAGAACCATACGAATCGATAACCAAACAGGAACATTTCAACACATCAAACAAGGGGTAAGACAAGTTTGTGTGCTGTAACATGATCTGCTCAATGTATACAATGAAATGATAATGAGAACCATACAAGATATGGAATGAATATCAGCTAGAGGGAATATTATAATCAGTATACGAAACGTCGATGATAGAGTTTTGATAGTCGAAAATGAAACACCGTTACAAGAAATGAAGAATATCATTTCAAACGAAAGTCAAACTAAAGGGCTTAGTCTGAATCGCAGAAAAACTGAAGCAATGGTGATATATCGTAGAATAAATGTTCCTCAGAATGCAGCATCAAAGTGGATGAATCAGTCTGAAGCTAGTCAACATATTGAAATATTTAGTGCATTCATAACACCAGATGAAGACATTCCTATGTAGTATATCTTTGTCAATTTAGACGAGAAAGATAATTCTTAGACGTTATATAGTACCAATTCTATATTTAGGTAGCATAGATGTGACTTTATAGAAGAATGTTAAGAACATCATGTACCGATAAACAACGTAATGATAATATCTTGATAGAAAGTAGTTTAAAAGAGCGATGATGCTTTTCCGCATCAGGAGACAGTCCACATTTTTGGACAAATAATAAGATGGAAAGTGGATGACATTGTAACAACAGGCAAGTTGAAGACTAAGAGAGTAGATACTTGAAAACATTGTAACAACAGGCAAGTTGAAAACTAAGAGAGTAGATACTTGAAAACATTGTAATAGGCAAGTTGTAGACCAACAGAAAAGATAATTAAAAACTTTACATTTTGGCGTGGAAAACATCGGTATCAAATATGTTTGACAGCACACGAAATAGAAGAAAGTGTAAAGACGTGATAACCAACTCCACACATCATGTTCTCATTCAGTCAAAGTGTTTTTTTCTACTTCAATGTCGCCAGTTGTCATTACATTCACCCACAAAAATACCCTCCTTCCATGCCTCGAGTTCTCAAAACGGGGCTAAAAAGACAGTCTATGAAATTATTACCTAGCCCCTTTTACCATTTGACTCTTTCGGTAAAAATAATTTTTGTAATTAGACACAAGGGTAATGAGGCAAATAGAAGAGTAGACAGACTGTTAAGTGGCTACCATAAAGTAGTCATTTGTAAGAGAAATATAGAATAGTTTGTAGCGAACAATTGTGCACGCTTTAATCCCCTACCACTTCAAAGTTACACTCTTTTAAAAGTATCTCCAATCCAAATATATTTACTACAAATAACATGTATTCACGGAACATATACGTTTTATAGTTCATAAAACAGAATAACTGACGAATACATATAATTCACAATATAAAAAACATACTAAATCGATGGTTCGACAGAAAGGCCTTATACACAACAAAAAAGATAGAACAAACAGATAATAAACCCAAAAATATAGTATTGCAAATGGATTTTACTGCAGACATTCTTTAGAAGAAAAGACAGGGACGGTGTATTTACAAGAAACGGATATAAAAAACAAAATGTATAACTCAGAACGACACAACACAACTAGTACTATAAACAAATGGTACGACAAAATAACATACTTAGTTAAAGGAATGAATTGTAGTAAGACCAAATGACTCACTTGTACCATATTACAATATATATATATAACGATTTTCGAGGGCGTACCTAGCCCTATCATTAGTGTAGCAAGATTTTATTCCAGTGACCTGGATGTCACGGGCGCCAAGAATTTCACACATTAATACATGCACAGATATCAAGAATATTCCAGAAAATATGTACTAACCTAAATTTAGTCATTAGAAAGATTACAAAACAAAAGTGTTAAGAGGGAACAAAATAATTATGCCTGACATTGCAGATACAAGCATGGAAACCTCAAATGTTCCTCAGTTAGGAAGTACTAGTTAGTTTAGAATGACAGATTCCATAATAGAACAGACTCTCATTACAAGTAATTGCTGTATAATATTATCACTTGGTATTTTTCTATTAGAATTCAGACAGAAATTTGAACTTTCAGTATACTTGATCTTCCTTATTATGAGGGCAACATACGAGCGTGTTTGGGATAGGGGTGAAAGAGAATGAGAGAAACGTGACATTTCATTATGCCATGCATGTTATACGAGGCGACTATGGAGGTTTATTTGTGAGCTTTGCTACACCATTTCGTAGAGTATCAAAGTAGTATAGGAATATATTTCTGAAGTCGGATGAGTCAGGACTAAGGGAGAAGATATTACAGGCAAGCTGTTCTCCGGGGTGAATCATTTCAAGTGTCAGGAGTATGAGAAAGAAACCAGTAAAATGAGAAGAAATAATGTAATCTATCTATGGGCTCGATATCTCTTTCGGTCAAACACTAAAAATTATTTTACAACGTTCAGCTATTCCGGCAATCCATCAATTCTGGGAGTTGTAGGTAGTCCATTGGTTTTCCAGGAGTTAGTTCACAAGATTTTTGGACGCTGTGGTCAGTTAGCTGGAATTAATGAAGATGTGCACAGGTCACTAACTTTATAGTTGTGGTCAATTAATGTACTTCATTAGGGCAGTGCTCATTGGAATAGTTATCAGTGATGTGGTCAGTTGTTATCAGTGATGCGGTCAGTTCAATTGCATCTTGGGGGGGGGGGGGGCTATGCTTTGTTGAATAATTTTTTAGGAGATAAGGTCAGTTTAGTGGATTAATGTGAGTTGTGCTTGATAAACTGGCTTCCTTGGAGAGATGTGTAGTTTACTTGTTTTCTGGTAGTTATGACATTTTCAAGTGCTTTTTGGGGGCTATGGTCATCGCAGTGTCCTTATGAGAGCTGTTCTTAGTTTACTGATTTTCCAGTAGCTGTTGCCAGTTCCATTGTAGCTGTGCTTTGCTACATAATCTATTAGTATCGTCATACTGCTACTAGACATTTCCTCGTACAGTACGATACTACTACAAATCGTCACCCCCGACAGTACGATACTACTGCAAGAGATGTCCACTGTGAATACGATACTACTACGAGACTTTTCCAGCCAGAGTACAATACTACTACAAGACAATCCCACCGTGAGTAAGAATGCGAACAAGCAAACAGTTTTGAGAACGAAAGCGCACAAAGAAACAGCTAAAAAAAAAAGAGCCAGCATTGTATGTTCCTAAATACCCAACAGTGTAAATCGTTGACATATTTTACTTACATGGGAATGTATACAGATAGCATTTGATTATATACTGGTGCCTTCTTTAATTTCTAGAAACGGTATAGGTGATAAAACAGTTATAAATAAGGACAGGGCCATTTAATTGTACCCCTTCTGGTGAGACTCGCGATTTTCCACCGAAGACGTGAGTCCAATCTGGTTATATCAGAGTTATCTTTTAAAAAAATATTGAAAAAATGTAAGAATGATTAAATAGCAGTTTTCTGTTGAACAATACACGGGATCGACGTTTCTACCAAAAGAACTATCAAAATAGGAACGAGCAAACACAGAATGGAACCACACAATCAAACGAAGACTACATGCATCTAACTGAAATTTAACCCAGTTTATAAATTTATGCGCAATTTTTTTTCTTACACAATGAAGCTTGGGGGAGGGGGATCCCTGAATACTTGACAGTTGATGAAACGTGGCACGGAGGTAGGGGATCCCTGAATACTTGACAGTTGATGAAACGTGGCACGGAGGTAGGGGATCCCTGAATACTTGACAGTTGATGAAACGTGGCACGGGGGTAGGGGATCCCTGAATACTTGACAGTTGATGAAACGTGGCACGGAGGTAGGGGATCCCTGAATACTTGACAGTTGATGAAACGGGGGGAGGTGTGCAATAATAAAAAAAATTCAAAGATATAGTTGCCGTAACGTAATTTATGGACATAAAACTTGAACTATGAACATAAAACCTGGTGTCCTAACAGAAAGACACATAAAACTCAGACCTAATGTGCCAACAGTAAACTTGGACCTGATGTGCCAACAGAAAGACACATAAAACTTGGACCTGATGTACCAATAGAAAGACACATAAAACTTGGACCTGATGTGCCAACAGAAAGACACATCAAACTTGGACCTGATGTACCAACAGAAAGACACATAAAACTTGGACCTAATGTGCCAATAGAAAGACACAGAAAAACTTGGACCTGATGTGCCATGAGAACAACACATTAATTCAGCAATTTCCATCCAAAACTAAATAACAATTAAAGATTCGGAATTAAAAAAGACACTTTACCAAGATATTAACAAAGAGCACTTTCAACGACAGTACATTGACTATATATTTAACGAACTCATAATCAAGGACATAATTCTAATTGAAAATCGAAAGGGGAGCAAAGAATAACAACACTGTTTACCTTCCACGCATGCCGTAAAAGGCGACTAAGGAGGTTATGGGATGGAGTTGGCTGTCCCATCCCATATAGGGTCAGTGACCCAAAACCATGCTGAAGTCGGATGTGTCAGGCCGAAAGGCGCAGATATCGCAGCAATGCTGTAAACCATGATACAACGCATTCCGTTCTCCGGACTACATCCTGATAATCTGCAGGAGTTTGTGAACGAACGCAGAAGAAGAAGAAGTATTGATCACAGAACATATGATCAAGACTATATAAACAGCAAAAACGACGTGATATAACCACAAAGGACTCATGTCTTTGGTAGAAGGGTCATGTCTCGGCATATATGGGCTTTAATCATATACTTAGCAAACAAACAAATATTACCAATATGTGCTGTCAATCATATATTATGCCCATCACTGTTAGCAAGTATTAGTATTTCTATATGGTAAAGATGCCATTTAAATATACTTGCTTGAACAAATCTAAACTTCTATATATGAAATGGTACTCGCCCATCGTGTGTTGCCGGGGCCCGAAAGGGAAGCAAAGAGTAGCAACACAGTTTACCTTCCGTGCATGTCGTAAGAGGCGACTAAGGAGGTTATGATATGAAGTTTGCTATCCCATCCCATATAGGGTCAGTAACCCAAAGACATGCTGAAGTCGAATGTGTCAGGTTGTAAGGCGAAGATATCGCAGCAATGCTGTAAATCATGACACAACGCATTCCGTTCTCCTGTCTACATCCTGCTAATCTTCAGGAGTTTGAGAACAAGCGCAGAAGAAGAAGAAATGGTACTGAATGTCTATTACCTGACCAGTAAATATACATTTGAGCCTTAAAATAAATATAGTGAAACGTTAACATATTTTTTCTTTTAACGTCGAGTTTGTGTGCTGACGTTAGCTCTATTTTTGAATAGCGTTAATTCCAAGATTCTAGGCAGATACCAAGAACAAAGACTAAATATTACACATTTTTAAAATTTAAATATGGTCATTCAATTCGGTTTCACCTTTATTTCTTTAACTGATCGTGTATTGGATTATTAATTACGTGTTTTGAGGTTTCGCAAAATGAATAGATTGGTGTCGATGTCCTAAATTGTTTTCCCAATTTCTTGATGTGTACGTTCATTACAAGTTCACAGTTATGTTACCATGTGGTGTACAATATATAACTGACAACCCTAATTAATATTAATATATGAAAATTAACATCGGAAAAGAAAATAATATCAAACACTCTAATTTTGCTAAGATTTGAAAAATTAATTTTTGAATTTCACAATTTTGTTCTTATATATGGCACTAAATAATGGACGTCAAAGCCGTCAGATGAAATTCTAGTATATATGCGGTTTACAAAATTATAATATCAAATGTAATATATCTCCCATATCTGCTGGTTCTTAATTATTTCAAGATGTAACATTCACATTTTAAAACATTAAAAGAGATAACACACTACAGTAGACCAAAAGGAACTGACAGGTTATGATCAAGTAGGCAACAACATGCGTGAGTTGTACGTTGAATTTAGAATTCAGAATAAAATACCGGAATGTACTGACGTAACATGCAAAATTTTATTCTGAATTCTAAATTCAACGTACAACTCACGCATGTTGTTGCCTACTTGATCATAACCTGTCAGTTCCTTTTGGTCTACTGTAGTGTGTTATCTCTTTTAATGTTTTAAAATGTGAATGTTACATCTTGAAATAATTAAGATCCAGCAGATATGGGAGATATATTACATTTGATATTATAATTTTATAATAATATTATGATTTATAATTTGATATTATATATATATATATATATATATATATATATATAAATATATATAATATATAGTGAAATCTTATGTTGCAAGTAACTCTGATGGCAAGTTACAGGACAGGTAAGTCAAATGTGTATACGGATTTAAATTTGATGTACGAGCTCTGTTTTGTAATACGAGCATTTTATCTGCCAAACATCGCATGGCGACAAATGAATCAATGAATGAGTATTATCTTTCTTTGTTGCTGCTGGATTGTGGGTATGACGTCAACATCCGTGCCAGCAAATATTGTACTATCATTTCTACATCATAAACTGCCTGAAGATCATTGATACAGTATTGGTTGGGGGTCAGCATTAGATCCATCAATACTGCTTGGAGAAAAAGGTGTGGTCTCCATGCATTGGTGTTTTGTTTATGAGCATGAGATGTCAGTTGTCGATGAAATTGTGTCTGGTGGGAAGAACATGGGACTTGAAGACGACATTCAAAAGTGGACGAGGAACATGTTCAGGAGTTGATCATTGATGAACTCATGGATCTGCTATGTGAACACCATCATAGGTTATAGAGATCTCGTCTGAAGAGGAAGATGAGAAGTAAAGATAGAGGAATGCCTCATTTGAAATGAAATTAGAGATTAGAAAATGTAAATTTTGAGGAAAAAACATCATCCGAATATGATTTAAGCAATGGGAGTCATAAATATATTGAACCATAATGCACTGTCACATTACCAAGAATACCTCAGAAGGATACGAAGCAAGTGTCGACATGTCCCAAATGTCTGAGTGTGAAACCCCTACAGCCCAAATGTCTGAATGTGAGACACCTACGATCCAAATGTCTGAGTGTGAGACCCCTACAGCCCAAATGTCTGAATGTGAGACACCTACGATCCAAATATCTAAGTGTGAAACCCCTACAGCCCAAATGTCTGAATGTGAGACACCTACGATCCAAATGTCTGAGTGTGAGACCCCTACAGCCCAAATGTCTGAATGTGAGACACCTACGATCCAAATGTCTGAGTGTGGAACCCCTACAGCCCAAATGTCTGAGTGTGAGACCACTACAGCCCAAATGTCTGAATGTGAGACACATACGACTCAAATGAGTTATGGGTTATATTATTACTATATTCACAAAATAAAGAAAAGTTGTCGACCTAAATATGTAAACATTCATATTGAAACTAAATATGTAAACATTCGTATTGAAACTGAATGTTAACATTCTATTCCTGGATTATATAAGATTATACAGATGATATGTGCTCCTTGCACTTTTATATATATATATATATATATATATATATATATATATAGTATACTTTTACTATTGCGCTTTCGTTTATAACACACTTTCTACACAACACTTCAAAATACCCAATTATTTTTATTCGTTGTCGTTCGCGCTGTATATAGTGAATCCATGTTATTACATACATAATTCGTCAGTCTGTGTACCATAATATTGTAATGGGATTTGCCACTATATATATATATATATATATATATTATATATATATATATATGTGTGTGTGTGTGTGTGTATCCAGTGACCTTTATACCATATCTTTCACAGGGACATATTACTAATTCGTGTACTTCCCTCCAGTCGTGTATTTCTGCGCCTCTACAGTTAATTTTAAAGTGCATTAGGACAGGAATTTACTGGAGTCGTTTCGCGAAATTCAACCTCATCCGCTAGAGAAAGGCTTGTCTGATTCTCACAGAATTACGATGGATACTGTCCGATTTTTTTTCCTCACATCTCTTTTTCAAACTCGAAAAGAACAATTTTGAGTTCAACAAAAAAAAAAAAAAAAAGAAGTTCCAACAGACCTTGATGTAAATCTACAGGAGCAAAATATAACGGACAGGCTAAGGCCGCTTGTAAGTAATGGGGTCGAAGATGGAAGTGAAGAGGGGAAGGTATTAAAATAAGCTGGAAGAAATGCGACCCAAAACAAAATCGAACGGCATTCATAGTTGTCCTTCCTAAATCGTATTTTACGACACCAGGGGGCGCAAGAAAGGCTAAGAAGCTGGTAGACGGTAGCCATTTTCCTACGTGTCAAGAGTATAACTATCCATTTTTTTTGGCCTGTGATCTCAGATTTCTCCCCGGCTTGCTAATCTGAACAGGATTTCAGGATTTTATTGCAAGAATTGTTTTATTATTTATAAACAAGTGATTCCAATGATTTCTCTTCTTGTCCGTATTTCTTCAAATTGTATAACATATTTCTAGTTATGTCCGTTGTCTTATAGTTTGTATTTAGTACTAAAGTATTTTTTCCTGCTAACATTTGATCTATTCTGTTCTGTGTACCACAGCCTTTGAGTTACCTAAGAGAATCGATACTCTATAATGTATTTATTATCTCCTCCTTAATTTGTCATATTTTTTCTATCCAATTTCAACTATCCAACTAGAACAAGTACGAAATGCTCTCCACAGAATATGTGAGCTAGAACAAGTGAGCAGATGCTCTCCACAGAATCTGTGAGCTAGAACAAGTAAGAATATGCTCTCCACAGAATCTGTGAAATAGAACAAGTAAGAATATGATCTCCGGAGAGTCTGTGAGCTAGAACAAGTAAGAAGAGTAATTTAATTAATGGAAGTATCCACGAAAAGAAAGCTTGATAAATATCGTGGTACAGATAGGAAGAGACTGCAGGGACTGGGACATCAAAACACTGAAGGAATTTTACAAAAATTCATCCAGGAGAATTCAAAGCCACAAAATATACAATTGTGTACACAGATTATTACTAAAATCATGAACTTTACTGGCCTGACAAAATCAATTAATCTAGATGATAATATACAAGACAACATTCCAAATTTCGTATATTTGGGAAGCAAGATAACAGCAGACGGGGATACCAACTCAGAAATCAAGACTCGAATCGCTCTCGCTTCATACGCCTTTAACAAACTCTCAAACATCTGGAGATGGAAGATCGCAAGTAAACACATCAAACTGCGACTATTCAATGCAAGTGTGATTCCATCATTGACATATGGATGTGAAAGTTGGAAATATACCACAATAATGGATAAGAAGTTAGTTGCCTTCGAGAATAGATGTCTCAGAAAAATCACACTTACTAATTGAAAAGACTTCAAATTAAACGACATACTAAGAGAGGAGACAAAACAAGAATATGTGACGAACATCATCAGAAAACGCCGCTTGTCATACGTCGGCCAGGTACTTGGAATGAAGGAAGACAGAATTTCACGACAAGTCTTCATGTGGACAACAGACGGGTAAAGAAAACAGGGAAGACCAAAAACAACGCTCAGAAGAACATTTATGAATGAATTAAAAGCAACAGACATAAATGCACAAGACCTGCAATCCATATCAACTGACCGACAGGCATGGAGAACTATGAGATCCGCCCTATGTGCCAAACTTGGAAAAATAGAAATTGACTCACTGTACACAGATGGTTCACTCATAAGATAAATACACCGCCTTTTGACTCCTTCCTAGACCCAGACAATTAATTTGGACTTTTCTGCGAAGAGTAAATTCTTTCTTGTTGTGAACTTTATTTTATTTGCGTACCATGCTCTGAGAGGCTGATCAATCAATCAATCAATAAACCCATAACCCTTCAGGGTCGTAGGGGTACCACATTGGATGCTTCAGCACACAGAGTCCTCCAGATGAGGGTTAGTTGTCTACCAAATTGGTAGGATAGTTGCAGAGATTACTGCGGATTATTCTGCAGCAAAATCAAGTAAGAGAATGGAGATAGACGGGGTGATAATGGCTCTCACTTGACTGATGATGCGGCCACCAACACACACGTCTTCACGGCTTATACTGTTTCTTATCTTCAGCTGTACCACATAGCAGATGCACCTAGCGGGCGATGCTATAATAGGACAGTGATAAGAAAGACAGAACTGAGTTACTTAGACCAGTTATAGAAACACTACAAAGTGATGAAGAGGGTGAAAGAGATCATTTTCATGTTGAGATGATGGTGATGAAGTAATCATATTGTGTTGAGCAGACAATCAATACAAAGTAACTGCGTGAAACGTAACAACAAATATACTTACGTAAAACACAGGTTTATATTTCGTTTCAATGGGTCACGATAGACTATATCTAAAACTAGTGGGTAATGATGGGCAATGACAAGCACACAAGAAATCATAACAATTACAATACATAAATCACATTCAACGTTTCAACCAAAAGGTCTTTATCAAGACACAAACAAAACATAAAAAGACGACGAATGGAAAAATTATCACAACGTCCAACGGAAATATGGAAAATGCAATATAGAAATATGGAAATATTTTCCATATTTCCTTTGGACGTTGAGATAATTTTTTCATTCGTCGTCTTTTTAGAAATTTTTTTGTTCATGTAAATCTCTATTATATTCTTGCCAGTAAAACTTTAACATTTTCAAAATTTTAGTAATTTTTTTATACATGTAAATACTGTCCGTCTCTGTGGTAGCGTGGTACAGAGCACGTCTGTGACGGCCAAGGTTCGAATCTTGCTACAGAAAATTGTGCATCCGGATCTTTCAGAAAGCAATGGCAATCTACTGTATGTATTTATAATGCATAGAAAAAAATCAATACAGCAAAAATATGCTTGATCGATGGCTACGTCATCAATATGATATGCTATCAGTTTCTGATTGTATAAATACTCTTCTAGTAGAACTTCTCATATATCTGATTAATTTTCAGATTCTAGAACTTCTCATATATCTGGTTATATTTCAGCTAGTAGAACTTCTCATATATCTGATTATATTTTCAGCTAGTAGAACTTCTCATATATCTGATTAATTTTCAGCTAGTAGAACTTCTCATATATCTGGTTATATTTCAGCTAGTAGAACTTCTCATATATCTGATTAATTTTCAGCTAGTAGAACTTCTCATATATCTGATTATATTTCAGCTAGTAGAACTTCTCATATATCTGGTTATATTTCAGCTTGTAGAACTTCTCATATATCTGATTAATTTTCAGATTCTAGAACTTCTCATATATCTGATTAATTTTCAGATTGTAGAACTTCTCATATATCTGATTAATTTTCAGATTGTAGAACTTCTCATATATCTGATTATATTTCAGCTAGTAGAACTTCTCATATATCTGGTTATATTTCAGCTAGTAGAACTTCTCATATATCTGATTAATTTTCAGCTAGTAGAACTTCTCATATATCTGATTATATTTCAGCTAGTAGAACTTCTCATATATCTGGTTATATTTCAGCTTGTAGAACTTCTCATATATCTGATTAATTTTCAGATTCTAGAACTTCTCATATATCTGATTAATTTTCAGATTGTAGAACTTCTCATATATCTGATTATATTTCAGCTAGTAGAACTTCTCATATATCTGATTATATTTCAGCTTCTAGAACTTCTGATATATATGATTAATTTTCAGCTAGTAGAACTCATTTATCTGATTAATTTTCAGATTGTAGAATTCTCATATATCTGATTAATTTTCAGCTAGTAGAACTTCTCATATATCTCATTATATTTCAGCTAGTAGAACTTCTCATATATCTAGAACTTCTCATATATCTGATTATATTTCAGCTAGTAGAACTTCTCATATATCTGATTAATTTTCAGCTAGTAGAACTTCTCATATATCTGGTTATATTTCAGCTTGTAGAACTTCTCATATATCTGATTAATTTTCAGATTGTAGAACTTCTCATATATCTGATTAATTTTCAGATTGTAGAACTTCTCATATATCTGATTATATTTCAGCTTCTAGAACTTCTGATATATATGATTAATTTTCAGCTAGTAGAACTCATTTATCTGATTAATTTTCAGATTGTAGAACTTCTCATATATCTGATTAATTTTCAGCTAGTAGAACTTCTCATATATCTGATTAATTTTCAGCTAGTAGAACTTCTCATATATCTGATTAATTTTCAGCTAGTAGAACTTCTCATATATCTGATTAATTTTCAGCTGGTAGATCTTTGTTGATTTTATTGTAGTAGATCTTCCTATTATGAGTATTTATAGTAATACTTATATTTATTTTCTTCTAGTAGAATTGTACATTTATTGTAGATATATCGATTTTGGTATTAGTATAATGGGGGGGGGGTGTGGTTCTCTTATAGTAGATCTTACTAATAATATGCTATACTATGGTCACTCTAAGAATGAAGTGGGTCAGTGCTTCTGACTGGATGTTGGACGCAGTACGTATTATAATCATTATAATCGATTGTTAAGTGTCCAATAATATTAGTGCTAAATTGCGTTTTTAAGTTTTTTTAAATGTATAGATATTGTTTTTAGTTGTTTTTAAAGTTTTTAAATAATATTGTTTTGTATATGTCATCAGCTGTTTAAATTTGCCTGTTGTCGCGAAGTAATATGGGGGTGTGTTTTTTGACTCCATTTTTAAAGTGAACAGAGTATAGTAGAGTTTTTTGTAGTTTGTTTTTAATCTTCTTTGATTAGATCCGTATCAATTTTCTTCTTGTAGAATTCTTTAATATTTTCGTTTGCGAAGATTTTGATTCTTCAGAGCACAGAAACACAGAATAATTACTTTATCTGCATATTGCTCTCAATAAAACCCTATAATGTAGCATTTCTTTTAGTATAACCGACAACCTCCAGAATTCTAGAATGTACTTCTTTCTGTTCATTTAAAAAAAAATTGGCTATTCCTTTCTCATTATGAACATTTTCTTCTGTATTTTTCTGTCTTTACATTCTCTGACCAGCCAAATCAGATATCGGCTGCTGTTCTGGGAATATTTTGTGGTTGGACTTTTCGTGAATGACCATTTACCCTCCACGAAAATGGGCCTATCTTGGACCTAGTGGGTATCTGGGGATCCAATTTTCTGCCAACGTAGAAATTTTGTGGAGACACTGATGTTCCACGTGGTTTTTCCCGACGGACCTTGAACACGCCACCTCATCAATTTGACCAGACTGTACACCGGTACTGCCTCTACGAACATAATTGGGGAGGAACCTGTGGCGTGTCTCTGTGTCTCTACGTACACCACAAGCCGCAGTGAGCGTGTGAAGAGGGGAGTGGGATCAATGAGTGGTAGAAGTTTGTTACTGAGAATGTTTGAGCTCTGAGAAGAATTCGCTGGGAGGATGAGTCAGTGAGGCAGAATAAAACATTTATGTCAATTAGGTTATGGGGTGCTTACGTCCAATGTCAAACTCCGAAAATTTGGTTTCTGTTTTTTAAAAAAAAAAGAAACATCAAAGTCAGACCCGTAGATGAGGGGGGGGGTGAATTTGGGGTGCTCAACTGCCCCACGCCTCGCCTCCTTAGCAAATCTGAACATGACATTTAGTAAAATAAGTAAAGTAACCCATATGATTTATTAATGACGTAGAGGTGTGAGATGTTTGCGATTTCATATTTCAGAGGCTCTGCAAATCAGAGCAGTAGCCATCTCCTCTCCATCGCAGTCTTTACGTCATGGATTAATCCGGTACCTATTTAAGTCCGGGTCGACCTGGGAGTCGTTACGATCTAAAAAACATTTCCGCCTCAACTGGGAATGGACCCAAGACCACTCATATGCGAATCTAGTGCGCTAACCAAGGTCAGATAAAACACCACCCGTAGCGATTTTTCACCAAAAAGGTCTTAAATGTATTGTTAAATGATGAAACTTACACACGAAAACGGACGACTGACTTTACATTTTTGTTTCAGGTAAAGTTCCATTCTTAAGTTAATCACATATATGGCCCTGATCAAAGTGATATATCTTCTTTACAGTTCTTGAATCAATGATCAGTAACAATAGATTCAATAAATAACTGTCTGGCTTGCTTCGTGTCGTACATGGATATAACCAAAATATATAAATGATATGGCTGAGAATGAAATAGATAACAGGATCTCCAAAGCAAGAAGCCCTTCAATAGACTTTCTGCACAAGTGTGACATGAAAGTGGCATTAGTATGGTAGACCACTGCATACTAAATGTATGACATTAGTATGGTAGACCACTGCATACTAAATGTATGACATTAGTATGGTAGACCACTGCATACTAAATGTATGACATTAGTATGGTAGATCACTGCATACTAAATGTATGACATTAGTATGGTAGATCACGGCATACTAAATGTATGACATTAGTATGGTAGACCACTGCATACTTAAAGATCTTTATGACATTAGCCTGGTAGATGACAGCATACTAATGATCTTTATGATATTAGAATGACAGATTATCACATACTGAATGTATTTATGTGTCATCCTTCCGACATCCCAACTATCAGCAAACAGAAGTTCCCTTGGATCACTTGTCCATACATTATTTTCTCATGCGGAATCCGCCCAACGCTACAACTTCGCAACTATTTTTAACACCTCTGAGTAATAAACTTCTCAAAATTCTGCATATCGTTGAGATGAAAAAATATTCTGGAGAAACCCCCTTTACCTGGATGTGTGTCATGTGACGTATTCTTTCCTAAACGTAGTCTTCCTTATGAATATTCTGAAATCCCCGCGGTCTTTGGCAAGTTGTCCCGCCACCTCTATCAACATGTACACGCATTCTTGAATATCTCTTGTCTAATGTCGTCTTGGTGGGCCTCTGTCTCTACTGCCTTCTACCGTGCACTCAAACAACACTCTTTACATGCCATCATGTCTCACCACAAGGCAAAGCAAAACATACTAACTTCCTTCCTAACTTAATCTAACTTACCTGGATACCTCGTTGTTAAAATGTACTTTAGGAGACAAGCTAGATTATGTTTTGTTATAAATTACACAAATACCAACCGACTATAATACTATCAGCTTAATTGTGAGAAACATCTGTACAGTGTGTGGTTACCATTTATGCTGTGGTGAGTACTGCGAAGATGGGCATACATGCATTTAGGTGTCGTGGCTCACTTCACCAATTAAATACATCCTTGAATTTCAAAAGTCTATATTGTATTTTTATGTGCGCTTCAACATTCTAATTTATTGCTTGTAGATCTGTGCGCATAATACAAATAAATGGGACATAATTATGTAAACTAATCTCAAGATTTTCATTGTGTATTAATAACCTCCCCCTTGACAAACAACATTGCTTATACGAGATATTTCCTCCTAAGAATTTTTCTCTGGAGAATTTTCACGGGGAATTAAAGCATGGATTCTTGGATATTCTGTTCTCTTAATAATTCAAATGGTTTATCTGACATGTTTTTAACTTGCATATATCTTTTCTTTCATTGCATTATTGTTATATTACAATTTTTCACAGATACATTTAACAGAAGAATAAATAGAATCGGGAAGATTTGAAATGCCATGATTTACGGACAAATTTCAGGTGTAAAAAGAAAAGAAAAACATCGAAAAATTAATAGATAACGAAGAAATAGATAGAAGAAAGAATTGATGTCTTTGAGAAGTGGATATATAGAAGAATAGGAAGAGGTTATCGTATCATCACACGGTAGAATGTGTACGGTAAGATTGTGTATATAATTGATGCTAGACGAATAACCAGGGAACTAGTGATTAAAGGTGATCTCCTAAATAACCTAGGTGCATACAGGCTCAGACGAGATACAGTCACAAACGCAGTAGTTCTTGCATATGAAGTTTATGAAGGCTTTCCGGATAAAGAAGAAACTGTAGTCACATCGATAGACCTAGAAGATGCGTACACTATAGTCAGTTTCACTCATCCTGTTGACAAGTTATGGGAGTACGATACCCATCCATGGATCACACGCTGGATAGCAAATTTGATAATCTGTATAAAAGTCGCTCTGAGGTACGGATCCTAGACATTTGAAATCAGAACAATAGAATCCGGTCTACCACAAGGGTCTCATTTGTCCCCGGTTCTGTTTAATGTGTATACCTTAACAATTTTCCAATTATAAACATTAAACCATTGCAGAGTTCTAACATACGATTATGATGTCCTACTATACACCATCAGCAGGAACAGAACAGATAGCGCTGACATTGTACAGAGTAGACTAGATCAATTGTCCATATGGTTTAGAACATACAACGCTGTGATCAATCCATCAAAAGCAAAGGTCTTCTGGTACTCATCAAATAATAATCTGGGTAGTGAGACCATCCATCTGTCAATTGCATGGACTCATTCATTGAAAGAGAACATGACCTTAAATATCTTGGGATAGCCTTTGATAGAAGTATCTCATTCAACAAACACAGAACAAAAATTATTTAGACGGCTAAAAGAGGGATCAGTCTTATCAAGGTGCTATCGACTGTGTGTTGCCGGGGCCCGAAAGGGGAGCAAAGAATACCAACATTGTTTACCTTCCACGCATGTCGTAAAAGGCGACTAAGGAGGTTATGGGATGGAGTTGGCTGTCCTATCCCATATAGGGTCAGTGACCCAAAGCCATGCTGAAGTCGGATGTGTCAGACGAAAGGCGCAGATTTCGCAGCAATGCTGTAAACCATGATACAACGAATTCCGTTCTCTGTACTACATCCTGCTAATCTGCAGGAGTTTGAGAACTAACGCAGAAGAAGATCAAGGTTATGGCGACCGTCGACACGCAGCTTTTGTTGCAGCGAGCGAAACTTCGCTGTGGTGCGACACTTGATGATGATGATATGTACTATATGATAATGATGGCGATGATTAAGTATTCCCTTTATTTAAAAATCCTTAACAGTCCATACCTCTTTGACATAAACACAGGTCTTCCTTAACTAAGTGTCGATATGACACCGGAACTTGTATAATGTTTGCCGTGTCAAATGTATGGTTATTTTAAGGAAAAGGGGTTATGAATGCACGTATAGTCCCCAAAGGGGAAATCCAGTACCGCAGGCCCCCAGGATATTACATCCTGCATGAAGTGTGTCACATACGTCTCGGCCAGATAGTTCATCGTTCTTCAGTCAGATCGGTTGATACATCTGCAGTGATGGTACACCGGGCCGGATTTAGACTTGATAGGGCCCTAAGCTATTTGAGATATGGGGCCCTAAACTATTTGAGATATGGGGCTCTAAACTATTTGAGATATGGGTCTCTAAACTATTTGAGATATGGAGCCCTAAACTATTTGAGATATGGGGCCCTAAACTATTTGAGATATGGGGCCCTAAACTATTTGAGATATGGGGCCCTAAACTATTTGAGATATGGGGCCCTGAACTATTTGAGATATGGGGCCCTGAACTATTTGAGATATGGGGCCCTAAACTATTTGAGAAATTAGGCCCTTCAACGATTAAGAATATATAGATAGTGAAATTTAAAAACTTGGGGGCCCAATAAAGTCTGGGGCCTATGCTATAGCTTGTTTAGCTTAATGTAAATCCGGCACTACGGCACATCTAGTATTATGCGTTACCTAGACGTCTGCCACACAAAGGTGTAATAACATCTGGTCTGGGTCCCCCTCTTCGTCGTCCGCGGCGATCAATTCGACATAAGACAAAAGTAATAATCAAGGCAAAACATGCAGTAATATTGAAGTTTTTATTTTAACGTATTGTCAGTTTATTCCTCCTCTTAGCTTAGTCGCCTCCTATGACATGCATGAACATAAGTTAGTGGTATTATTCTGTTCACATTGAACTATATACAGGAGACGCTGTTTTATAGAAGAATGTTAAGAACACGATGGGCAGACAAAAAACGTAATGAAAATATCTTGAAAGAAGTTAATTTTAAAAAGAGAGGCGCTCTCGTGCATCAGAAATTGACAGTTTACATATTTGGACAGATCGTGAAACAAGGAAAGATGGAATACGTTGTAGCAACAGGAAAGTTAAGAGTTAAGAGGGGTAGAGGAAGACCAAGAGAATAGATGCTAGACAACCTAGCAGCATGGCATGGGAGAACATCGGTGTCGGAAATGATTGACAGTACACGAATCACATGGCTTTGAGAAAACACGATAACCAACGGCACGCTGCATGGGCTGCATAGGCACGCTGCAATTGCACGCTGGAAGCTGTTTCGGTTATTACCGAAATAAGGTAAACAAAATAAACATATAGCAGATACACAAACATATACATATATAAATACAAATATACATACAAATATACATACACACGAACATACACACATAAATACACACACACACACGCACGCACGCACACGCACACACACATATACATACAAACATACACACATACATAAATACATACATACACACATACACATATATATTATGTATGTGTTACTTTTGGGTGCAATGATGTTCAAACAGCCACTACAGTAAGCCAAGACTGTTGTACAGTGAATGGTTCGATCCCTTGTGAAAGTCTAAAATCAATGAGGGTTTCCAGGAGAGAAATATGTCTGGTATTGGAATATTGTAGAAATGAGTGAAGATTATTCAGTCAGGCGGGTCTGTGTATGAGTCAGGGAACATTCTCCTTTTCTCAGTAATGCGGAACTATAGATGGTAAGAACAGGGTAGGAATGATGGGTGCACAGGTGGAGTGTGTGGGGTGCATGTGTGCGGATGTGGATCGACGTGTTTGTGAGGAACTATGTGGGTAGCAGTAATAGTGAGTACAAGTGGGTGTGAGAATCAGTGTACATGTGAATGTAGGCGCGTGTATGCTTGTGTATGTGAATGAGTGAATGAGATATGTATGCGTCGCTGAATGTGTGTGAGAATTTATGTATGGAATTTTGTGTTTTTGAGTTTGTTTATGCTTGCGTGGAAGTATGCATGCGTGTAGATGTGGTTATGTGAGTGGGTGTGTGTGGACGATTGCGATTTTCTTTGAGTCTGCACCTGAGAGTGTAAATATGTGCAATGTCAGTAGGTGTGTGAGTAAGAACATTCCACTTTGTGTGAGTTAGCGTGAATGTATGTATGCGTGATTGTATGTGTTACCGTGAGTGTATATATGCGTGAGTGTATGTATGCGTGATTGTATGTGTTACCGTGAGTGTATATATGCGTGAGTGTATGTATGCGTGATTGTATGTGTTACCGTGAGTGTATATATGCGTGAATGTATGTATCCGTGATTGTATGTGTTACCGTGAGTGTATATATGCGTGAATGTATGTATGCGTGATTGTATGTGTTACCGTGAGTGTATGTATGCGTGATTGTATGTGTTACCGTGAGTGTATATATGCGTGAGTGTATGTATGCGTGATTGTATGTGTTAGTGTGAGTGTATATATGCGTGAGTGTATGTATGCGTGATTGTATGTGTTAGCGTGAGTGTATATATGCGTGAGTGTATGTATGCGTGAATATATGTATGCGTGAATGTATATATGCGTGAATGTATGTATGCGTGATTGTATGTGTTACCGTGAGTGTATGTATGCGTGATTGTATGTGTTACCGTGAGTGTATATATGCGTGAGTGTATGTATGCGTGATTGTATGTGTTAGCGTGAATGTATATATGCGTGAGTGTATGTATGCGTGATTGTATGAGTTCGCGTGAATGTATATATGCGTGATTGTTAGCGTGAGTGTATGAGTTAGTGACCTAAGCTTTGGATGTGTTTAATGACCTGTGTTTTGGAAAGTGTTTAAGGGCATTAGATGTGGGAGTGTTTAAAGACCTTAGATTTGGGAGTATTTAATGAACTGAGCGTTGGACGTATTTAAGGACCTCAGATTTGGGAGTGTTTAAGGACGTGAGATTTACGGAGTGTTTACGGACCTGAGATTTTGAAGTACTTAATAACCTGAACTGTGGGAGTATTTAAGGATGTGAGCTTTGGGAGTGTTTAAAGACATGAGCTTTGGAAGTGTTGAAGCTCCTGATATTTGCCCAGATATCATATTCCCTCTTTCTATTTTACCCTTACAGTCCAAAGAGGAAACTTCAAACATTTAGAGCCGTGTATAATTTGTTATTACCGAAATATTAAAGCAAAAAACCCAATTATTGAATATTTGGACGTAACATTACAAGATGTAGACGACTGCATATACCATATAGTTGGAAGTAGTTCACGATAACTTACATTTAGTATTGTCCTGATGTAGTTTTGTAAGTAATCCATAAAAATTATTGAGACTAACGGGAATTGAACCAGTCCGTTCAACGGCACCAAATCGCCTAGCAACTATTGAACACGCGCTCTTCTGTACTTGACTAACCGCATCTCCAGAAAAGATGCGATTTCACCAAGCCTTACAAACTTTTTTTTTTTTAGGAGATGCGGTTAGTCTAGTACGGAAGAACGCGTGTTCAATAGTTGCTAGGCGATTTGGTGCCGTTGAACTGACTGGTTCAATTCCCGTTAGTCTCAAGAATTTTTAAAAATTGTCCTCTTTCTTCCTACTTATATTTACTTGTATAAGTAATCCATAGCATTTTGGGTGCAGTTTTGTAACTTGATAGCATATCTTAGTCACGACGTAGCGATACACCCAGCATTTTGTAACTTGATAGCATATCTTAGTCACGACATAGCGATATACCCAGCAATTTGTAACTTGATAGCATATCTTAGTCACGACCAGCGATAAACCCAGCATTTTGTAACTTGATAGCATATCTTAGTCACGACGTAGCGATACACCCACCATTTTGTAACTTGATAACATACCTTAGTCACGACGTAGCGATACACCCAGCATTTTGTAAAACAAAGATGTATGTAATGTAAGTAGTCAAGTGTTACTTAGAAGTAGCTATGTATGTAGTTTACAAATAAGTATTCGTAACATTTACCAGAGGTTAATCGTTCCTGCTTCTAAGCGCTACAGAAAAATATTTCACAGATTTGGCTAATTGAAATGGCACCATTTTCTAATCCGAATAACTGCATAGTTTTTGTGAATGAAATCACAGTTCACTAAAAGTGTTTTGACCTCATGATGAACAATGAACTATAAGAACATGATTGGCTTCAACTCTTCTGGTGAGTGATGTATTTCGTGAACTATGGCTTCATTGAAAGTTATCCTGATGTATTATTTCATATTGTTTTGCTATGCCATTTCAAAATAGTCATTCTCTTGTCTTTGATCTCATACACTGTATCATAAAACACGCATATTTAAGCATAAAGAGTCAATATTTCCTTGCATAAGGAGTCAATGTTTACATGCATAAGGAGTCAATATTTACTTGCATAAGGCGTCAATATTTTTTTGCATAATTTAAACGTTAGAATGGAAGAAATTTCATTTCCCATTAAATATTGAAACTATATGCATATTTTCTCATGAAATATTGAAGGTAAATGTACATTTTTTCATGAAATATTGACGTTATATGAACATTTTCTCATGAAACATTGATGATATATTTACATAATCTCATTAAATAATCATCATGTGACATATTTTATCGAGAACCTGGTCTTCCTTATTGATTCTCTGAACACTCAGCGGTTCTGGACGAGTTGACCTGTCGCAGAGCGAGACATGTTTAAGCAATCTGATACATCACTGCACCATCTTCGTCTTGGGTGCTCTCATCTTCTGTTGCCGTTAACTTTGCCTTCAGCTATTAATCTTTCTATGCTGGGTACTATGATCCCAGTCTAACCCCCGTTTCGCCAATTAGTGCGTGGCTGTGTGATTATTTATCTTGCCTATGTTCATCAACTTCTATTTATCATTTATTAATTTAAATATAATTATATTTAAGTTTAGGGGTAGTATTAATTATGTAAAACATAGCTAACCTTAACCCCTAACCCTAACCATAACAAGTGAATATTTAAATTAATGACTGATTATGCATTGATATAATATTTAGATCAATTAACCACACATTACATAGGTAGGTACTACTGGGAAACAAGAACGAAAACGACGGATGAACTGTGATCATAGTACCCTATGTTGTTTTATCTCTTTATATGACGAAAAAACACAGCTGTTTTGTTAAGATATTGTTAGGTGTTCAATTCTCGTGTGTTCAGAACATACAAAATATAATAAGTAGGCACATTACTCCTGTAGTTACTCTCATGAAATATTGAAATTATATGAATATTTTCTAATGAAATAATGAAGCTAAAAGCAAATTTAAAAAAAAAAGAACTGCTTGCTTACTTTGGGCCTGTCCAGAAATTACTTCAATAATTAGTAGCCAATTCATTACCACCTTTTACCCTTTTGTTAACAACTATCAGATATTCACGGAACCACACACTTTGCTTAAATAAGTCCAAGTAGTTTTATGGCCCCACTCCTTAAAAAGGTTTCAGCAGAAAAAATTAAACAAAATTATATAATTTCTTTCATACTTTAGATAGAAAAGGTTCCACATTTAATTGAACAATTTAATTCCTGCATAAAAATCAAACAGTATTGTTGACGTCAACTTTCGTCATATCATTACTCCACATTGTCAACACAATCAAACTTTTCACATACACTCCCACCCGAATAGTTGAAGTAATGTTCATTGACAATATTCCCCACTAATTATGTTTTATTTTTGCATAATCGTTAATGTAACATTTCGATGGACTACCGTCTCACTATAAAGTAGATTACCACATCCAACAACCTTCATGCAATAGGAAACCACTATCTGATAGAATACACGCATAGTAATGTTTCTCTCAGATGAAAAATAATTATTCATTATATATATGTTTGCTGTTTGTATGTTTGAGAACCCTAGGAATTACGAGCGATTCGATCTTACTTCCTATGTGTATTGGGGAGGTTTATAAGCCTTCTTTCATACCCAGGAGACTTCACCTTTCGGCTTTGGTGCAATGCCTATTGGAGGAGCCTTCTACTGGGGGTGTGGTACTTATTTTATTAACATTATATTTGTTTTATTGTATTATCTTTGTTTGTTCTCAAATCTGTTGGTTTTTATTTTTTGTTGTTGTTGAAGGCTTTTTTGTTCAAAACGTGGATTACGTAATTTTTATGAATTGCTAACCAAATTTGTTTCTTGTTATCTAAATTAATTTCTCAACTTTACAATTAATTACTTCTAATTCTATACGCATATACTTCAAGAATGTTCTGAGTATGAGTTTATGAGAACAACAAGCATGACTCTTGCCCTGTCTAAGCAAGCACATGTGCTGAGTCGGAGATACTGGGCCAATAGGCGCACACCCAAAAACCATGCGGAACGCAACATGTATACCCATGCTGGTCTATAGAAACAACAATGGAATCACAGCTATATGGATATCTGTATGAACCTGCAAAAGACGGTACAGTTTATTTACGAGACACATATTCATTCATGCATTCATTCATTTTTCTTTAGCGCTGAAGTTAGCGCATAGGGCAGAGGTCAGATCTCTCCAATTCTGTCTGTTCAAAGCTATTCTGTGCAGTTCTGGAATAGTATGAATATTAGTTGTTTTATTTTCTCTAAGTATTGTTCTTCTGAGTGTTTCTTTTGGTCTACCCCTTGCTCTTTTGCCTGTAGGTATCCATTCAAGAGATATGTGTAGACACATATACATAGACATATTTTATGTGAACAAAATAAGAAGACGAACTTCTAGTTCTCTGTTCCCTCCTACATGTTCAGCAAATATTGACGATGTTATACTGAACCACTTCTTCATGGATGTAAAGCATGGACGTAAACAAAAAAGCTCAAGATGACCTGGAGGCAACTGAGATGTGGTTTGTAAGAAAAACAACGAAAACTACATGGACAGTAAAGAAAACTAATATAGAGTTCTTAGAGGTGCTAAATTTAAAAAAAGGACAAACTATAGCCAAAAATTAGAAGATGAAAGTCAAGGTTTTTAGAGCATGTGATGAGGAAAGTAAAACTTGAACATTTAGTAACATCCGGAAAGATCAAGGGGAGAAGAGAGAGAGAGGAAGACAAAGAGAAATGTATGGATGGGTTGTCATTGCGGAATAAAAAATATCACCAACGGAACTGAACTTATTAACAGCACAGAGAGAGAAGTGATGGAGAAACATCGACTACACCACTCGGCATAGCACTTGATTGATTCATTTGATTGATACTGTCGTTAGCTTATGAGGTCAGAAAGTAGCTGTACATCGAAAAGGGATTCGCAAACAATCATATATGTTTGATGATACTTCTTTTTCGGCAATCATCATGTTTGATGATACAAAACACATAATGTAAATTGTAAAAAATGAACGCTATAGGAAATTAAGGAGCTGATTCCAGCCATTCTAACTCATACTTCCATCATTTTAGTGTCATGTTTGTGAATGTCCTACGTTCAAGCACCGGGTGTCCTGGCTGAGATAGAGCACGTCACATTGGACTTTCATCTCTACCGCTTAACCTTGACCCAAATTGTAGGATTCGTAATCTAGATATCGATATTTCAAGAAAACATACACAAAATGGCTGTCCATATTTTTAAATATTGGTCAAAAATTTTTCCCACTACTTGTCAAAAATTTTTCCCACTACTTGTCAACAATTTGTCACAATACTTGTCAACAATTTGTCCTAACACTTGTTAACAATTTGTCCCAACACTTGTTAACAATTTGTTCTAATACTCGTCAATAATTTGTCCCAATACTTGTCAATAATTTGTCCCACTACTTGTCAACAATTTGTCCCATTACTTGTCAACAATTTGTCCAAATACTCGTCAACAATTTGTCCCACTACTTGTCAAAAATTTGTCCAAATACTTGTCAACAATTTGTCCCACTACTTGTCAACAATTTGTCCCAATACTTGTCAACAATTTGTCCCAACACTTGTCAACAATTTGTCCCAACACTTGTTAACAATTTGTTCCAATACTCGTCAATAATTTGTCCCACTACTTGTCAACAATTTGTCCAAATACTTGTAAACAATTTGTTCCAACACTTGTCAACAATTTGTCCCAATACTTGTCAACAATTTGTACCATTATTTGTCAATAATTTGTCCCACTACTTTTCAAAAATTGTCAAGAAAGCGGGAATCTCCCTGCTTAATTATATATGAAATAATTAGCTTTATGCTGTTGATTATCCCCTTCGCACACCGAACACGTTCATAGGTGCTCAGAACTCCACTTCAGTAAATCTCGCAGGGTATAACGGCTAATGGTTCCGGTTCTATGTTGATTCACTGCTCTTTTTGAAATTTTTGTCAGGGGTCCTCTGTGACATAATTAAACCTTGCCGTCATTAAAACGCATTTTTGACAGAAAACGCATTATAGAAAACACACCATCATCCCTTCTCCTCTCCGCCCCCCACCAACACTTTTACATATGAATATTTTAAATGAAAATATTTTAATTGGTGTGTAAAAACAACATTGCTGACGTCAACTTTTGTTAACCACAGACGCCCCTTCGTCCCCTTGTCAAATACAAAAAAACTGTGAAATCTTTTCAGACGTCCCAACCTCCTACTCTTTGACATATTTTATAGACATCCCAGTTGTACAGAGAAATGTAGAAAGGGAGAGAGAGAGAGAGAGAGAGAGAGAGAGAGGAAAGTAGAGAGAGAGAGAGAGAGAGATACACGACAATATTTTAAAGAATATATAATTTTGTAACTGTATATATACTATATATATTTATATAATCTGTACATAAACTAAACTATTGCTCAATCTCAATGATCTGCTCGCCTATTGAAGTTTATATTCAAATTGTTGTGATTTTCGTCCTATTCCACAGCACACACTTCCTTCTTTTCCCTTGATGAAGTGCACCAACCTTGGCGTGTACTGTTTCAACCTTTTACGACGACCAGTTAGTATAATTGGCAATGGATGTAACATCCGTTATATATATATATATATATATATATATATATATATATATATATATATATATATATATATATATATATATATATATATATATATATATATATATATATATATATATATATATATCATTATTGC
The DNA here is from genome assembly GCA_034231615.1 of Meghimatium bilineatum. Lineage (NCBI taxonomy): Eukaryota > Metazoa > Mollusca > Gastropoda > Stylommatophora > Philomycidae > Meghimatium > Meghimatium bilineatum. The sequence continues at coordinate 52,031,515 of CM067316.1, forward strand.
TTTATTGCTTTTTTTCGAAGAGTGCAATGTGTGTTTCTTGGAACGTTCAAGGTGGTAGAAAGTGAAAGGTGTTCTTTGACAAGTTCAGAGTAGTTACAACGCGTAAGATGTTTCTTGGTATGATAAAGGTGATTGCAAATTGCAAGGTGTTCGTTGAGAAGTACAAGGTGGTTGTACAGTGCAGGGTGTTCCTTGAGAAGTACAAGGTGGTTGCAAAGTGCAAGATGTTGTTTACAAACTCCAATGTATATAGGTATATAGAGAGTTCCTGATTAGATGACAGAACTGTATTATGATATGATGTGTTCTGTGTTTTTTTATGATTAAGTTTTTCACAGCTATGACTAGACCAAACATGTCTGTTTTACTCAATGTGGATGTAGGGTACAATATGGATGTAATATACAATGTAGATGTAGGGTACAATGTGGATGTAGGGTACAATGTGGATGTAGAGTACAATGTGGATGTAGGGTACAATGTGGATGTAGTGTACAATGTGGATGCAAGATACAATGTAGATGTAGGGTACAATGTAGATGTAGTGTACAATGTGGATGTAGAGTACACTGTGGATGTAGGATACAATGTGGCTGTAGAGTACAATGTGGATGTAGAGTACAATGTGGATGTAGAGTACACTGTGGATGTAGAGTACACTGTGGATGTAGAGTACAATGTGGATGTAGAGTACACTGTGGATGTAGGATACAATGTGGCTGTACGATACAGTGCAACGAGGAGTATAGTTACGTTCTCTAACAACCTTCTGCTCCAATGGGATCTTTGCGGTGACTCTTGCAATCATGAAGCATGTTGCAGATACAAGAGGGATTGATTTCTTTCTAGAAATCAAAACATTATTTAGCAAACATCATTACTGTGAAGATCGTGAATAGGGGAGAAATCAAAACACCAAACATTCTCCGTATATCTTACTTCATTCGTGTTCATCTCATTGACAATGATGTCCAGGAAACTATAATGTAGATCTGCCTGTTTCATGGTTATCAGTTTTGTCGTACGCTTTGTATGCACTTTGTCTTCGAAGCTGATGGGTGTGGGCCATGGACTTCAATGTAACATATACTCGAAGGTCATGATGTAATGCCGAAAGCTAGATGTGTTCATGCTGAATTTGGTGTCCACGTTTTGTTTCACTTTGACCTTCTGAGGTGCAGAAATATAAACAGTTGCTTCCTACACGTTTGGAACAAACCATTAGTTTCTTTATATTTTAGTTTGTATTCCTTTCAACTTTCGTATGTAAGGGTTTTTTTATACTGGTTTTTACTTCCCTGAAGCTGGTCTTCTTATAGCAATTCGCTTACTTCCGTGGTCGGTTTATCTTTGATAAGACATATAAATATATAAATATATAAATATATATATAAAACAGACAGACAGATAGATAAGGTATATTAATTCGATAGGTTAGACAGGCAGACAGGCATGCATGAAGGCAAACTGACAGGGCGATAGGGCGATAGATAGAAAGATACGCCGATATAGAAAAATATGTCGAAAGATAGAAAGATAGATCGATTGGTAGATAGTTGCAGTTAATAATTCAAAAATACTATATTAACAATTTGTTCTAAGAACAACGTTTCTATCTGAAATGATCATAATTCCACTCATTCTAATCATTACGTAATAACACATTTTAAAAGTAGTAACATTACATAATAACACATTTTTAAAGTAGTAACATTACGTAATAACACATTTTAAAGTAGTAACATTACGTAATAACACATTTTAAAGTAGTAACATTACGTAATAACACATTTTTAATTTAAAAAAACAGTACGTAATAACACATTTTAAAAGTAATATCATTATGTAATAATACGTTTTTAAGTAGCGACACTACGTAATAATGCGTTTTAAAAATAAATTCAACATCATTATGTCTTTCATCCTATTTTCCTCTCGCTCCTTTTTCTCGCTCATTAAATATCGCCTTTATTCTTTCTCTAAATTTAATTTGTGCCTCTCAACCTGTAATACTTTCTCACTGCCTTTCATTAAGGGAAATATAGAATCCTATATCAACAAATATTCAAATGGGTTGTCTATAGATTACATAAGGAGTTACGGAGGTAGGGGGTCTGAATAATGTTTCACAGTTGTTGTCAAAGGGGAGGGGGATTTGACAAAAGTTGATATAAACAATACGGTTTTAAATACACTAATGAAATTGTTAAAAATTTGTCATCATCATCATCATTAAGTGCCGTCTCAGCAACGAAGGTTGGCTGCAAGGGTTCTCCAACATCCCCTGTAATTGTCTTAGTAGTGAACTCTGCTAGACTATAACCTGTCCATTGTGTGATGTTACTCTCCCACTTGTATCTCTGCCTACCTCTTGCTCGCTTCCTTTTGACTTTACCCTCAAGTAAGGTCTTCAATAAGATGTCAAGTATTTTAGTGTGTCCATAATATTTTATTTGCCTGATCTTAATTTCTCTTAGTATTTCTTTCTAAATTTCATATATTTTTCTGCAAAATAGGGGGGGGAAGGAGGGTGATATAATTAAGAAAGTAGATAGGGGGGGGGGGGTTCCTGAATTCTTGTTAAGTTGATGACAAGGGTGAGGGAGAAGGTAAAAATGTCCACAGTACTGGTGACTAATTTATGGACAGTCACATAGCGTCATAAACGCATAAGACACACAAAAACATATACACATTTGGAAAATATCATTACTGCATAGATTCTTACGTGTGTGTACACACACACACATACGCACGCACGCACACACACACATATATATATATATATATATATACAATATCCTTATTAAATAGATTCTTACGTACACACAGGCATACATAAACATTACTACATATATTCGTACATACACACACATGTATACAATATCAATATGGCAGAGATTCTTATATAGAAGTTTGCATATTGTCACCTCAATGTAAGAGAACACGAGGAGCTCTTCAGACTCTGTAGAAGTCACAACCGAACGAATATGCCATGTTCAACAAAACTAAGGAGCGAATTTCTGTTGAATGTGATTCTTGTACAGACAAAATGAACAACGAACATCTGCTGTTGCATACGTGGCCAAGATATGAGACGAGAAATCTTAGTCAAATGTATAATTTGTGTGAATCTTTCTCATGACACAGACAATGCTTTCTCTGGACATGTTGAAATGATGTCTGAGGGAAGGCACAAATCTTAAATCCTGTACATATATGTACATATGGTCATGCAAATACACCCATATGCACCTTCACCTTTATATCACTCTTCCCCTTGTCTCCCTTTCTTTCTTTCTCTCTCTCTCTCTCGTTATATATATATGATACATACAATGAATGGTGTTATAATACTTGATTCTTGATTAGAAAACTGGCCTCACAGCACGTGGGGCATTCCCATAAGTGCTCCGCTTTCTGTTCCAGCAGACACTCGACTCGATGGTGTTTCGAGTCCAATGCCGCTGAAACAGACGTCGACATCAGGGCACAACTCTGGCCCTTGCGACAGGTTTCTTTGTTGTTCCGTCCACCCACGCAGTGCCGTAACTAGTTCAAACACAACGTCGGCCTGTCGGAACAACATGGTAACTTATCGAAGGTTACGACTACGGGATTGTATAGATGACGTGCCATGAAGCTTCTATAAGAAGAAAACCTCAATATAAAGGCATGTCATATACTAAGGTTTTCTGTTGCATGGTTGGTTTGTCTAGTGAGCCATTGGTGAGACCCACAGACAAAACTGCATTACCTAGGAAGTAATATAACAACAGACAGCAAAAGTAGCAAAGAAATACACACTAGATGTAGTAAATCATACCAAGCCCTAAGTCAAATGACACCAATCTTCAGAAACAAAAATGTAGATTTAAACACCAAAACAACACTGCTGAAAACGATTATTATGCCAAAGCTATGCTACCAATGCTAAACATGGACGATAGCACAAGACAAACGTAAACTTGAAACAGCAAACGTAAACCTGTAAGAGATGAAATGGCATGCTTACGCAGAATCCTAAGAATATCGCTAAGAGACAGAGTGAGAAATTATGACATTCGACAAAAAAACAGACACCATCCCAATCTTGGTATATATTACGAGACAACAGATCAAATTGGTTTCACACATCAGCAGACTACAACCAGACAGAATACCACAGTAAGCTATGCTACACCGATACTCTGAATGCAGACCTAGAAGACCACGAAAACGATGGACCACCGAAATAAAAGTGGCGACAATTTCCACAGTATACTCGGCACACAAGAGGGCCGTCTCCAGAAAACTCTTCTACCTCTGACGGTGAAAGGCAATAAATGGTTTAGCGAATAGATATATACACATATAATTATGCACAGTTTTCGGATTTCCATTCACAATTGACGTTTGCATATACATTGATCCTATAAGTCCTTATCAAAGATAAAAATACGTGCTGGATCCTAAACCACATGAGTTATCTCGGTTGGTGCTACTTCGTTCGTGCCTATCATTGCCTGAAGAATTGAATAATACGTATAGGGACCAATGATACGTCAAATCAGCCAAGATAAGTCACGCTGCTTGGGATAGCTCTATGGACTATTTTGGAGAAGGATTTGAAACATGGATATCGATTATTGGAGACAATTCAGGTAGACAATGTGTACGATATTAATAAATTTTGCGTAAGGTATTGAAAGTATTACAAGAGAGGAAATGTTCTGGAATTCTCAGGGAAAGAAGAAAAGAGAGTACGGGGAATCATCTGTACAAATGAGTTAAACACGGATTCATTAAAATACAATAACCGACTTAGTAAAATGTTTCGATCAATGTATTCTTGTATAGACAGCGATATAAGATAGAATTTGATGACACTATCGCTAGTAGACATTTGTGTTCTTAATGTAAAAATGACTGACTGAATTATTATCGTTGATGCACATTCTTCCCCCCCCTTTTTAACCCTTCACTTTCCAAAATGACTCTTCTCGTGAAAGAAGTGAAGCTGGATCTTTTATGTTTATGATTCCACAATTTTATAATTAATTTTATGTTATTTTAATGTATACATTTTATGATATATTTATAAAATGTACGGTCTTAGATGATTGTACCATCTTCCTCTTCTTCATATGCGTTCGTTCGCAAACTCCTGTAGATTGGCAGCATGAAGTCCAGAGAGTGGAATGCGTTGTGTTACGGTTTACAGCTTGGCGGCGTCATCTAGGCCTTTCGTTCTGATATATTTAATTCAGCATGGTTTCTGGGTTCACTTTGACTCTCTATGGGATTGGACACACAACTCCACTCAAAAAGTCCTTAGTCGTCTATTACGATCTTAATGGCAGCTAACTGTCATTATTGTTGCTGCTATTTCGGGCGAAGCCAAAGCAACTATAATACATGAATTCCTAAGGTGGGCCTTCTAGGGACCACATAATTTTGAAGATGGGCCACATGGAAAAATGTTGAAAAATGATATACACATATGTCATCATCATCATGTGAGATATTCTGTCCAGAACGTAGAGTCTTCTTTACGGAACTTCTGAACATCTCACGATCCTGGGTGAGTTGACCTGCCTCCTCCAGGGACATGTTTAAACAGTCAAGTATATCGTTTATCCATCGTCATCTTGGGCAGGCTTTTCCTCTGCTGCCGTTTATTCTGCCTACTGCTAATAATTTTTCCATGTTGTTATGTCTCTTTAGATGACCAAACAAGTTTAGCTTTCTTATTATGATGTTATTTAGGAGACGGGCCTCTTCATCGTTTGATGATTATAATGTTTCTTTGTTTGCCCGTTATGCTGTCCATGGTGTATACACAATTGTTCTGTAGCATCTCAATTCAAGTGTGTGTATATATATACTAATCACTACCAATACGCTTGTATATAACATGGTAACTTATTTTTGAATCCTATTTAAGTAAGCTATTCGGCGTGGTGACAGAGTTGGTAGTGAACTTGCCTCGCAAATCCAACACGTCGGACTAGGTGGTTCGAACGACAACCATATAGTATTATACTGAAGATATTATTTGATGCAATTAACATACTAAAGTTGTGTTGAACACAGGGAAGTGAAGGGGAAAACAAAAATACTAAGGAGCGTTGAAAAAAATATACAAAACACATTTACAAGATCAACAGAAACAAACGACGTTTCGACTAAAATGTCTTCATCACGAAAACAACATACAATAATAAATGAATATTTCGGAGAATCATAATATAAGAGAGGAGTAAAAGAAGATGATAAGGAAGAGACGATGAGAGAAAAAAGATTTTAAAAAGAGTAAGGAAATAAATAAGCAAGAACATAAGAGAGAGTAAGAGAGAGAGAGAGAGAGAACAAGCAGCATAGCAAGTATAATAAATGAAAGATCTAAGATAAGTTAGAAACGTGAATTGTGATTTATTATCGGCGATTCATAACAATAGCAATGTACGTAAAAATGTACATGATTAAAATGTTTATGCTTCGCGTCAATTATTAATAAAATATTATTTAAATCAACGCGTATCTAAATTTTACCATGACCGTCTAATGTATGAAATACATTGGCACATGGGCTATAAATGTACTTAATAAACTATTTGACTATACACGTGATTTTTATTGGTCAATATGATTATTCATTCACTGTGTAACATCCACAAAAAAATCAAGTAAATTAGTCGAGTCATTTTAGATGGTTGGATTTTCTATGTAGCAATAGGTCTTATACACTTAGATGGTCATGGTTTGACTGAGCTATGTAAGCGACATTTTAAGAACTACGGGAATACTGTCCTGACTAAAATAGTTGCTTGATGAAATATATGAAATTGTTCTTATTGTATAACGTTCTTGCTCAGTCTGTCATACTTGTCACAAGATGTTTACCATAATACTTGATGTTAATAGGCACAACTGTCTTTCAGACGATACGATACTATTATTGTTTTTCATACTTTATGTAAGACAACATTTCACAAGATTTACAATAATTTACAAGATTTACAATATGTAATATTTCTCTGCCAATAGATTGTTTCCGGTTCCGGTTTAAGTAAAGGAGGAATGTTATTTCTTCCTTGCTGAATCAAGTACTGGTTGATCATTAATTTAACACATTAATATTGTAAAGATTAAATATCTGAGTTACTGAAACGGATTCAATGATTTCCATATTTACACACTTTATGTAGAACTATTACAAGAGAACGTTTCACCATCGGTATCAGAAACAATGAAGATCTAAAGCAAATTGCAATGAAACGAGATGCATGGAAATCTATGACATCCGCTCTATGTGCCGTCTTTGGCCCTAGAGTAATAAGTAACTAACTAACTAAATAGAGTTAAGAAAGATAGTTATATAGAAACAACTGCAAAGTACGGAAGTGAATATTAGACAACAAGCAGAATAATTAAAAATCATATAGAGACAACAGAGGCGTGGTTTTATAGAAGAATATTAAGAACACAATGGGCAGATAAAAAGCGTAATGAAGATATCTTGACAGAAGATAATTCAAAAAGAGAGCTGCTTACCCGCATCAGAATGAGATAGTGCACACTTTTTGGACACATTAGAAGAGGGAAGATGGAACACATTGTGAAAAAAAATCAAGTTGAAGAGAAAGAGGGATAAGGGAAAACTAAGAGAGAAGATGCTTGGTAACCTGTCATTGTAGCATGGGTGAACCTTGTATCGAAAATGATTGACAAACGAAACAGAAGGTTGTGGAAAGACATGATAACCACTCCACACGGCATGTACTATAAGAATATACTTTAGGTGCTACGTCTGCCTGATAATAGAACGACATTGATGTTACTGTAATATACATATTATATACGTGTACACACACGAAGAGATTCGACTATACACTTGAAATACGAGATTCAGTACTGTGTAAAATATTTGACCGTACGCGTGAAATACGAGATTCGTTACTGTGTGATGTACTGGAGATCTCCCTGCCGTTGTTGTTAAGCCGCTAGCTATTTGTTCTAGAGGATGCGAATTCGAATCCCTCTGGCGAAGTCTTGTTTATGATGTGGATTTTTCGGAAATCCATGTGGATTATCGCTTGAAATTTCGGAGTTTCATGCTAGTAGTGGCAGGCAGCGCAGAGCTTCGTTGAGAGGGACGTAGTATGTTTGGGAGTGACCCGAATATAATTAAGTCTATTCTCTATACATTTGGAGTCTTATGCAATTTAAAATATTTTTAGTTTACTTATAATTAATTTTACTTTTTTTATTGTATAGTTTACTTATATTTAATGTTACTTTTTAATGTTTAGTTTACTTATTTAATGTTACTTTTGAATGTTTAGTTTACTTATATTTACTTTTACTTTTTCTAATGTTTAGATTACTTATATTTAATTCTACTGTATTAATGTTTAATTTACTTATATTTAATTTTACATTTTTAATGTTTAGTTTACTTATATTTAATTTTACTTTTTCTAATGTTTAATTTACTTATATTTAATTTTACTGTATTAATGTTTAGTTTACTTATATTTAATTTTACTTTTTTAATGTTTAGTTTACTTATATTTACTTTTATTTTTTTAATGTTTAGTTTACTTACATTTAATTTTACTTTTTTAATGTTTAGTTTACTTATATTTAATTTTACTTTTTCTAATGTTTAGTTTACTTATATTTAATTTTACTTTTTTAATGTTTAGTTTACTTATATTTAATTTTACTTTTCTGTTCACTAAAACTGCTGATCTATACTTGTGTACAAATAACCACCATCTTTATGCGCCCCCAATCCGGCATGTATTTCTCTATATAATAAACATACCCCTTCCCATCTTCCCTGATTGATCTATAGCTCTATCTGTATCTCCATTGAACTCACGTTTTGGTTGTAAACTGTCAGAAAATTTCACAAAAACAATATAACTGGCAACACAAATATGTATTAAATTTGATTACGTTTCCAATCTGTTTCCGACTCACTTCCAGCGTGCACCCTTCAACTCAAACTTGCCTGAATCACGTATCTCCAGAGCGAAGACTTAAGAAAGAAACACGTTCCTTCTTGAACACATGCATTTGTATAGTTGCACCGGGGTATTGCAGCGTTTTATAGTGCTACGTCGTATATTTATGGCTTTAGCAAAGAGCTTTAGGTCAGTACGAACATGGGTACACTTATGTTTGAAATACTGAAATGTGAGACCGTGTAGGACGAAATGAAGAGTTTAAAACATCTTGAACAAATAAGAGTGTAAGAATGAAAAGTAAATAAGGAGATAATGGTTGAATAGCGTTGAGCATGAGTCAGTCAAGTGACATTCAGAGTGGCGTAGGCGATCATTTTTCTGTATGGTGACACAATTAGAGTAAATAAATTATGGGATAAAAAAACGAAAACCATTTAAATTTAATTGTTTTTTAACTACAATAAATGTGTATATCAGAAACATCGGTAGCATGTAGTATTCGGGACGCTGCCATCGACCCAGAATGTTTTGGTTGTAGTAATATTCCAGGAAATCTATTTGTTTATCGTGTAGTGCACATCTTTCACTTTTAGCACTCTGTCATTTCACTAAACTTTTGTTTACATGCAGCTGTGATCGACTGTAATCTTGGTGCCAGTGTCAATCGTATCGATTTTATTTACATAAATCTGTTCCGACACATTTTTAAGCTGGGTAAAAACTGAATCAGTTACTGGCATCATTGGTCAATGATACCGTTCGGAATTATCGAAAACTTATCGATATATAGGGCCAATTATATATATATATATATATATATATATATATATATATATATATATATATATATATATATATATATATATATATATATATATATATATATATATATATATATATATACATACACATACAGTATAAATATATATATATAAATATATATTATATATATAACATAACATAACATAACATAACATAACATAACATAACATAACATAACATAACATAACATAACATAACATAACATAACATAACATAATATAATATAATATAATATAATATAATATAATATAATATAATATAATATAATATAATAATATACCGATATATTATCTGAACTTATCGGAAATAATCCGTTATAGACAACATATAGACCTATAAGACCTGCTTGTTGCTTAATTGAAAATAGCCTTCTAAAATGATTCGTTAGATTTTTCCCGTGGTTTTTTATTGGTCACTATGCTTGAGAAGTTCTTAAAATCAGCAGCATCAATGGATATAACAATATACAGCACCGAAGTGTAACAAGTCAAAGAATTTCACTAACTATGCTGCTTTATTTTCGAAATGAAAGACTAGACAGAGACATAGAAACAAGATGTAAAAAAAAAACAGACACGGTGACTTACCAACTTTCACCATTACTTCTTCAGCCAAAGAACAAGATGGGAATTAAAGAACACATAATATCTACAATTTGTATACCAACACTCTACTACCAATGTTAAACATGATCTTTAACAGTCTCGTGTACAGGAAAATCGTTACATGTGAAATAAAGTGTTAAAAAAAGCTGCAATGGTAACTAAACTTCATAAATAGGAAATAAACAAAAGGGTTGGTGTAATATCACGTATATGAATGAACATATTGAAAGACATCAGTAAAATAGGTCGGTCACCTTATGAGAATGAAGCCAAACCAAATACCAATATGAGTATATAACAAAAGAGTGTCAAGACATAAAGCCAAAAGTATTCCACAAAAACGATGGATAGATAACATCAATATAGCCTTGAACAAACATGGACTCGACACAACCAAGGCGACACATCTGGGCTTGGAACAACAACTGAGGCTCTCATACCCTACGCAAGTGTGGATAATATAAACCATCCTCCACCTGGGAATTGAAAATATACTATATTTATACTCTGTGCTGACAGCCAATGATTTCACCAGAAAAGTACGATGCGTGACGTTAGAAGAATGTTTTAAAATTTATCCAACGGCTTAATTTGTCGATGGTCAAGCATTACTGGTTTAAAAATATGTCCCACATTTCATCATTGTCTCAACGCTACTTGCTACACCGTCACGTACCCTACGTGTGTGTGCGTGTTAGTGTGCATGTGCGTGCTAGTGTGCATGTGTGCGATGTGTACATTGATTACAATGTCAGTAAACGCTGATTAAATGCGTTTCTTCTCAAATAACTATTTTCCTTCCTGTATGAAGTTTTTTAAACAATTAAAATTATACAACCGTAATGTGTGTAAGACGCGTCAAAGATAAAATACATTGATAATAGTAAAACGGCAATAAGATGTTATTGTCGACAATGGAAATAACAAAAAAATGGAGCTGGGCGGATGAGAAACATAGACATAATAAGAATTGGACGAATGATAAAATTGCTGTAAAGATTTGGAAGAATAATAAAATTAATGTAAAGACATTGGAAGAATGATAAACTTGTGTAAATATTGGTATAATTGATATCAAGAATTGAATGATAACATTGATGAAAAGAATGATAAAATTGAATGGGAAGAATAATAAAATTCCTTAAAGATTAGGAAGAGTTATAAAATTGATGTAAAGAATGATAAAATTGATGTAATAAATTGGAAGGTCGATAAATTTGAAGTAAAAAATTATAAAATTGATGTTAAGAATGATAAAATTGATGTAAGGAATTGAAACAACGATTACATTATGTAAAGATTTGAATAATATTAAAATTTATATAAAGAATGCTAAAATTGATGTACGGAATTGGAAAATTTATAAACTTGATTTAAAGAATGTTAAAACTGATGTAAAGATATGGAAGAAATATAAAGTTTATGTAAAGAATAATAAAATTGATGTACAGAATTGGAAGGTCAATAAATTTGATGTAAATAATGCTAAAATTAATATTACAGATCATAGAGAGGCAATTACTGGACAACATCGACCGTTACTTGAGAATCAAAAAGATAGACGTGGACACTTCTACATTTCTTACCTGTCTTATTATTGTTGCTGCTGCCTTTGATATTCTTGATCACAAAAGAGGAGTCTCTGTCATCCTTGGAGTCTCCACACACTCTGACTTCTTTCGCAGATGGTGATGCTCCCCCACTCATTGCGCTGCAACTGGATACTGTTTCCTAGAAGAAGAATAATACTGATGTAGACACAGGTTTTTGAGGTTTCGCTTTAACACAACAGGTGGACTATCAGTAAGACTATGGGGTTATGAGGTGTAAACACGAAAACATACAAATGCCAATACACAAGACATTTTCAATGTTTCGAGCCGTTAGGTCTTTCTCAAGAATATATAAAATAAACAGTGAAAAACTATGAAAACAGTAAAGACAATGTTACTACCGCGTAGGTACTAAATACAATACTGACATGTTAGTTAGTTACTTAGTTAGTCGTCGGATCATCATCACTGCAAACTAGACACGTCCATAGTTGCTCCGATCTCTCCTTGAGCGTATCCACCATTACACTTCTGCTGACAGTACCGGTCCTATGCTGGTTGACCATCATTCTCCTGCGCCCTCCAAAATGATCACTTCTAGCAGCTGACATGTTGACATGTCTAGATACTGACATGTAAAATAACAAAGATAAATAGAATGTACGACCTTTGCATCTTGTAGACCGTCCTTTAGCAATAATACGATGCAATCCGTTTAATTTTTACTCAGAAACGGTGACTTTTCAAGCGATCATATTACATCAACAGAAGATTTTAGTTTGCGTCTTTCTCTTTTCCATATCGTTCACAATATTATTTTTGAACAATATTGCTCCCGCACACAGGTTCTACCTCCAGACATCCCGAGTTCAGATCTAGTTTTCTCTGTTTTAAAAAATTCTACGTGGAAGCCTTTCATTGAGGATTTACTAATTTATTTCTACCTCATTAATATGAAGAAAGAACTACTAAGAGAAATAAAGATCAGGCAAATAAAATATTTTGGACACATTAAAAGACATGACACCTTATTGAAGATCTTACTTGAGGGTAAAGTCAAAGGGAAGCGAGCAGGAGGTAGGCAGAGATACAAGTGGGAGAGTAACATCACGCGATGGACAGGTTACAGTCTAGCAGAGTGCACCACCAAGACAAGAGACAGGGAATGTTGGAGGTCCATTGCAGCGAACCTTCGTTGCGGAGACGGAACGCCATCATGATGATTATACCTCAGTATTGGTTTACTGAGGATCGATGACCAGGTAGTTCCCCAAATGCTACTTGTTTTGGGTTGCAGCAGTTTGACATTCTGCGGATTGACCCGCAGAATATTAGAAAAAATGTCATTTAAATATTTGTATACGGAAACTATATTATGTGATATTTATTGTTATGGTCAGTATATGTCAAAAAGCTGGAAGACTAAACCATTTTCACCTAAGCTGCCTTTGCAAAATACTCAACATCCATTGGTAGTATAAAATACAAGACAGTGAGGTACTGAGTAAATCTAAATCTGTAAGCAATTACACAATGTTGATGAAGGCGCGGACATGCTGTAGGATGTAAGGTCCGCGTGAAAGTTCAACGTCTGACAAAAAAAAGCTGATATTTGAAAACTTTAGATTGGCTTCCACAATTCCCGAGGACAGAGGAAACGTTTTCAAGACAATATAATGACAACACTGACTTACTTCAGCATAACAAAAAATTCATGGGAAGACTTGTACAAGACAGATCTGAATTGCCGCAAAGTCAAATATGGTGCAGCAGTGGTAGAACCCCCATCACGGTGCCGCGCTTCAAAAAGCTCCAGAAGAAGGCAAGAGCGTCTTAATGTGCCAAAGACTCATCCCACACATGCTCGCTCAGAGTAATAGAAAATTCCAGGCATTCACAGGACTCATGACTCATTCATCATAGCAAGAGACACTGCATACATAATGTTCATCATCATCATTCTAGTTGAGTTGTATGGTAATCTTCGACTATGACGGACGTACAACAGCGTTTAATGTTTTAGTAATAATAATAGGACATAATTGGAGTGTATCGTCATCATGACCAGATCATTGCTTTTTCACTATTATTGAATTTCTTGTGACCACAAAAGCTTCATTAATCTTGCTGGAGTAAAATGAAGAGGCAGTGTTGCCAGATGGTTCAAACAGTTTATGCCAAATTGAGGTAAAAAAAAAAAAAAGAAATGGTTATTATGACATTATCAAAATTGTGTATAAACTACTAAAGCATGCTAAATATTAATAATGTTACTTTTCTATAACCTTGTTTTACCTCTCTACAATTATAAATGCTTATTTATTTCATAATGACAAATAAAATATTATTTCTAGCTTAATGTGTGTTCTTTTGTAATTCTCAGAGTCCGAGAATTGTCTAGATATGAAATCAATGAGGGTGCTTAGAAGTTTTGTGCATAATAAAATTATACATTTTACTTTTCACTATGCAGTAACTAAAATGTCAGTTAAATTATAATCACAATTATTATTTCGCGCTTTTTTGCTACTACGCAAATGTATGTTCTTATTGTTTGCTTTTTCAGGTCTCATTATTGAAACATATGCGGCACAAGACATCCCAAGAAAGACACAAAAAAACATCATGGTGGAGTGTAGAGATACAAGAAGTCATACAACATAAATGGTTGAAATCCAAACATCGTGACGACTATCAACAATATCGACTTGCTAGAAAGAATGTCAAGATTGTAATCAAAGAAGCAAAAGTTAATTCATGGAACAAGTATGGAGAACATTTAACTGATATATGTAAAACAAACCCAAGATAATTTTTCAAAAGTATTAAATCTATACGAGTAAGAGAAGAGAGCTATAATCCCATAACAATCATCAATGATAAAAATGGCAAACCATTAGTGAAAAGCATGAATAGGAAAGCAAGATGGAAAGAATACTTCCAGGAATTATACAACCCAAAAATAACAACAGAATATAGACCCACCAACGCTAAAAAAAGATATAGAAGCCACAGAACCAAATATACTAAATCAAGAAATAGAAGAAGCCTTAAAACATAGCCCAAGTAATAAATCACCAGGAGAGGACGGCATACCAACCGAAGCAATAAAAGCGTGTAGAAATACAGGAGTCCAATGGTTAGCCAGACTATTCACAATAGCCTGGTCAGAAAGAAAAGTACCAGATGCCTGGCAAAAATCAGTAATTGTACCACTATGGAAAAACAAAGGTAATAAGAGAGAGAGTGTGAATCATATAGAGGCATCTCCTTGTTAAGTCACACAGGTAAAATCTACGCAAAAATAATAGAACAAAGAATGCGATACATTGCAGAACCACAATTGAGCCCCTCTCAGTTTGGCTTCAGAAGGGGAGCAAGCTGTACAGACGCACTTTTCACACTGAGACCACTGAGTGAAAAAGCAATCGAATACAATCAAGATTTAAACACAGTATTTGTAGACAATGAAAAGGCATTCGACAGAGTAGATAGAAACATTCTATGGGAAACCTTAGAAATGTATAACATCAGAGGACAACTGTTAGACAACATAAAAGCGATATATCAAAAATGCCAAAGCTCAGTAAGAACAACAGATGGAATAACTGAACCTTTTGAAACAAGATCTGGAGTAAGACAAGGATGCGTACTTTCACCCCTACTTTTCAACATATACATGGACAGAATATTAAAAGAAGATCATATCAACAAAGAGGGAAACATTGCAAATAAACCTGATGAAGAACTTACTACTGAAATCAATGAACTATTATTTGCTGATGATAAAAGTTTAATATACAAAGATGAGGAAAATTTGCAAAAGCACATCAATGCATTGTTGTTAGCATGTCAGAAGTACAACATGAAAATTAATGTACAAAAAACAGAAGTTATGAAAGTTAGCAAGTCTTCAACACCAATGAATATAACAATAAATAATACCAAAGTGAAACAAGCCATTGAGAGACAGCAAGTAAAATGGTTCGGTCACCTTATGAGAATGAAGCCAAACCAAATACCAATAAGAGCATATAATACAAGAATGTCCGGGCGTAAAGCCAAAGGTAGACCAAGAAAACGGTGGATAGAAAACATTAAGATAACCTTGAACAAACATGGACTAAATGCAACCTCGGCGACACATCTGGCCTTGAAACGACAGCTTAAGAATCCACCCCTACGCTTAACGGCAAGTGTGAATACGATCAACAATCATTCACCTGGGGATAGGCAATAGACAATTATTGAAACAAAGTTTGCACTTCAAACTCCAAAGAAAACTATTAACAAATACTTGTTTATAATAAGCACTCTTCATTCTACATTCATACATGAGTAGAATATAGTGTTTATAAATCAATATTCACAGAAGAACACTTTCTAGCCAAAATTAAACAAAGAAAATATGGGAAAGAAGATGTTTTCAAAATAACCAAAATAAATGTACTGTCCGGTAGCCTTTAAGTATGAGCCAAATTTGAGAAATATGGTAATAAAATAGTCACAATGACAATCCAGTGAATATGCTCCATGTACACAAAGTTTCAAAAGTCCGACTAAAATCGAACATATATCAATTATTTGTTGTTCCACTATCTTAGCTTCTCCGTAAGGTAAATAGGCTAAGATGTTTTTTCAAGTTATTTTAAAAACGTATTATTTGTAAACAGAATCGCATTCACGCATCACGAAGATTAATCAATACGTGCACTTTGATTTTCGGCGATTGGTAAACGGTATACATGAGGTTGGGGCTATATCCATGTTTTATCTTCCAGGGTTATATTTCAATCTACAATTATAAATGATTCCGAATTATTGATTCACAAAATAAACTCCCAATTATTGGCCGAGTGAGATTCTTATTTAATTGTTTAAAAAAATCTTCTTTGTTCTCCTGGAATGTCCTATTGTGAAGATTTGTTTTTTCTATAAAGTTAATTGAGTTTTAGTCTTCAACTAAAGGTTGATCTTTGGGTACTTGCTAAACATGTCGCTAGCTTATATCAAATGTTAGCACTGTTTGTTTGGTGTGTTTTGATGCATACAAAATTGTTAGCGATGAATCTCTCATTTCCTATGTGCAATGAAGTTTTCCCAGAGATTTCTGTTATACCCAGATATTTCAATTCTCAGCGGTATGTGATGTTTTTTGGAGAAATCTCGTCAGTAGTGGTCTATGTGAACGGTGTGGTCTATGTAAACGGTGTCTATGTAAATGGCATGGTCTACCATTTAATATGAATGCATCCATGCCATGAAAGATTGGAACCAGTTGCTACTATCACTGTTGACCAGTTTTGACCATAAATTCTATAAAACCACATGACTTCAATGCATTAAAGACGCTTCCAAAATCGGAGTTTTAATACTGTTATGTTATCTAATCTTTGTAAGTTTTTTTTCTATGAATTGCATTGTCATACAGAGTGGTTTTTTACAATTTATTCATCTGTAAGTCTTTCTTTTCCATCTAACGCTCCTCGTTATAAAAACCTCAACCGGAGCTACTACTCATCAGTTTGGTAGATTTGAAATGTCTTTCAAAGTTTTGATTAATATCTCATCCTATTTGTGTTGGAAGATCTTATCGTACTTCTAATGTTAGATCTTATCGCGCATCTGATGAAAGATATCTTATCGTACGTCTGATGGAAGATCTTATCGCGCATCTGATGAAAGATATCGTATCGTACCTCTGGTAGAAGATCTTGTCGTACGTCTGATGGAAGATCTTCTCGTACCTTCTATGGAAGACCTTATTGCACTTTTGATGGAAGATCTTAGCGTACTGCTGATGGAAGATCTTATCGTTCTTTTGTGGAAGAGTTTACAGTACTTCTGATGGAAAATATCATATTTCTGTTGGGAGACATTATTCCTATTTCAGACGGCCCCGTGGTTGTATAAGGGTTTTACACTGTTCCCATGCGATCCTTAGTGCTAACATATCATCAAGATCTTAAAAGCACCTTCAAGTGGTGTATTCTGGCAATAGGAAGTTTGTATTTTTTGTGAAATTCTGGCTCTTCACTGATCTATCCTGGGCAGCAAGATCATTATAGCCTAAGATATAATGACACATGACTGCAACAAGGTCAACACTATTTCAAATACAAACAGCACTCGGTCCCCACAACCTATACAAGCAGTCACAGCATAGTGTGACTATGTGATGACAACAACTGACCAGAATAGCCAAGCTGTCACGTCCCACAGGTTACGGTGTCATATCAGTGATCAAATAACCGATAAAGTGAAGTAAGTCTCTCATCTCATTTTTTGAATACAATGTGAAGTGAACGGTGAAGTGAACGGTGAAGTCAACCACGGCGAACTATAGAGAAGACGAGACAATAAACTATTCAAGATCCTATCATCGAAGGAATTTCTTGAATTATCGACAACAACACTTGATTATTGATTAGAAACCAGCATCACTGCACATTTGTCATTCCCATAAATGGCCTGCTTGCCATTCAGCAAGATATCTAACCGTATATCAGCACAGTGTTGGTTCTAGGTTCTTCTGGTCCTTCCAATGAGGTTGCACTTTCTCCCCTGGTCACTCTCATTTCGACCGTTCTCTAAACATGCAAATCGTTTTTGTTTTCGAAAATCTCTGTATCTATGTGTAGTGTATATCAGTGTATAACTTGCTATCAACTATAACTTTACCCGCTAATGAGTCAGCACTTTCATTGCCCCTGATGCCCACATGACCAGGGCAACAGATCGATGTGATCCTCTATAAGTTTCTAAAAGTGTCCCACTCTTTTTTATCAAGCATTTCCTATCTTACGCAGTGTACTCTGTAACTCTGATAGAATCACTGTGTTTTTTGGTGGTAACTTTGTCAGCCAAGTCAGAGCCGCTTTTACAGCCTCTATATCCATTCTCAAGTTCCATCTTGTGGTGGAATTGGCAGCTGATTTTCCACCACCCTCGCGTTATTTTAATAGACAATGTCATCATCGGTACCTTTTTGTTTCTCTTAGCCACCTCATCTGTGAAAATAATTATACTTTGTGATTAAGAGTACTGTACTATGTGTTCTTGCATCCTCACTCTGTCTTATTTGCAGCCCAATCGCTGCACTCTCTTCCTAGTTATATTTCAACATTTGTCATCGACGCTCTCTCATTATTTATTTATCTTGCAACATGAAGGCTTCAGGAACAATGCATCTTTATGGGACGCACCTTTCATCAATAACATCCTGATTTAGTGTGCATCTTCAACTTAGTTACACATTTACCGTAATTATCTTTTGTTATTTTGTTATTAAGAGTTGCTTTAATGAGCCATCCCATAAAGAAAAAAGTTAGGAATTTCAAATATAAAAAATATCCGAATATTAAAACCAAGAGATATCAGATCATTTCGATTTGAATTCTACCTAAAATGTCATATTAGCCATTTTTTATTGAATAGATAAGATATTTCGGTTTGATTTAAACTCAACCAGGAATCTCTAGACAATCTTGTCTCAACATGTTGCTGATTAGATACAACAACAGATCTCTAGACAATCTTGTCTCAACATATTGTTCATTGTATACAACAATAAGTCTCTAGACAATCTTGTCTCAACATGTTGCTGATTATATACAACAAGAGGTCTCTATACACTCTTGTCTCAGCATGTTGCTGATTAGATACAACAACAGATCTCTAGACAATCTTGTCTCAACATATTGTTTATTGTATACAACAAGAGGTCTCTATACACTCTTGTCTCAGCATGTTTCTGATTGTATACAACCGAGCATCTCTAGTTTGCCTTGTCTCAACACTCGTAGTTCTCCGGACGACATCCTGCTAATCTGAAGGAGTATGCGAACGAATGAAGAACAAGAAGAAGTCTCCGGCATGTAATAACCAAGTTCACAAGTTACCAGTATACCTCAAGTTCACACTTTAACAGTATCAAAAACTGCAGAAAAACTTCAGTTCTGTAAAAAAACCAAAAAACTTCCATAAGTTATTGTTCACGATCGACTCTTACCCCGATATCACATATTTCATAGTATATCATGGCATATCTAGATACACCTAATAAATATAATCTTGCTGAGATTCAACAACAGACAACACATCACATCGTCTATCTTGTCATCACTTGTTTTTCTATACAATTTTCAAAGCTGTTAATTCATTATTTTTTTTGTTTTGACTGCAATAGCGTGCTATTACCAAACTATCGATCTTAGCTGACTACCGGTGTAATAGAACTTTATACAGTATTTAAACGTTCTATTAGAATTATAGAGGTATGCTATAAACTTCCTTAACTACATGAGGTGGGAAATAACATTTATCGGTTACCCGGGCCGCTTGATATACGCTATACACTGAAGAGGCAAATAAGTTAGAAAAACTAGGGGCATCGATGCCACAAGTCGAAGAAGCAGCGCATATGTCAAAAGTAAAACACTTTATAAGTAACAATAGTAAAGAGAATTAGGTACATGCTTTTAGAAGATGCAAAGACAGAAAGGCAACTTTACCACCATATAGAGGAGACGCCATCAACCTACATCTGACAGCTTAATCATCAGGGAAACAATCGATCCTAAAAATGGGCCAAACTACAGAATCTGCCAACATACTAGGGAAACGATGATGTCAATGAGGCAAAAACGTACACATACAGAGCATGTTAGAAATGGGAGTATGTAGAGAGGAGGGAAGGAAAAGTAAATCTTTTGGAAGGCTCCGAACATCTCGTAATCAACACCTGACCAGGACTCTGAGTCTACACACACTGAGATGGCTGCTGGAACGGAGAGCGGATTACTTGTTATAATGTCCCACGTGATGTGAAGCTGGTTTCTAATCAAGCAGTAATCAAGAACTAAGGAGACAGCTGAACATCACCTGATATCCGGCCCTGCTCTACAAGATATAAGATGTATCACTCTCCCGAGAAACCTAAACATTGATAACTTGTATGTCACAACTCTGAACTACTGAAAACAACAGCACAGTTGCATAACGTGGCATTAGAGTCATGGCAACGTGGCAAGAGCTGATTCTCAGCTGGTCAAAGACAAGACAAGATAACCTTTCATATTCCCTATCTCTGGCCCAATTCTGTGATAATCCTGGTATTTTTGTATTCTATTTTGTTGCTATTAGAATTTAAGATTTTGTAATATACTTTCAGAATCACGTGACGGTGTATACATATTGTTTTGTTCTACGTCAGGGGTGTGCAAACTTTTTGTGCAGAGGACCGCATTGACAATTGTAAAGCTATTGGAGGGCCGCATATATATATATTTACATGATGTCAAATTGGGAAAAACATATTGTATATATAATATATAAGAAAGTCGAATTAAAATTGCAATGGATTTCTGTGTAATATTAATGGGGAAAAAATCATTTTTGACGATTGTCCGTTTATTTACACATGTGTTTGAGGGCCGCAAAATATCCAATGGCGGGCCGTAGTTTGCCCACCCCTGTTCTACGTGATACTATGGTTGGGGTGTGTAGTCTGGTCAAGTATCGCCAACTTCAGCACCTCATCAGTGGAAGAGTGGGCTTATCATTCATGAATCAAGAAGGATATATCTAGGATACATCAAAAGGATATATCTTTAGTGCCCCAATATCAATAACTAATAAACATTGCATTAATTCGGGAGTAGTTTATTATGAAAAAAGGCTTCTTGGTGTGACATTCTTTCCAGAACGTAGACTACTTCAATATTTCTCAACCGTTTTGTCCGTTGTCTCATTTATGGGGAAAATGTACTTAATTGGTCCCTCTGATCTCTTAAGGGGCGCGGTAGCCTAGTTGATAGCGAACTTGTTTACTCTCATCAGGTTTACAGACAACCAGGTTCGAAACCACTTAGGGACAACAACAAAATGTCTGGATCGTGATTCCTCCCCTGACAAGACCGCTCCTCTAAACCACCCAGTATGGGTACCTGACGCATGAGTTAGGTGAGGTAAAGATAGCAAGGACGGAAACTGGTCACATCACCTAATAATTGCTGCGGTTCAGTACATGAAGAGTTATCTTTATCCCCGATGACAGGTTGCTGTCATGGGACCTACCTTTACCTAATGCCTTAGAAAGAGAGATGATTGCCTTTCAAGCTAAAAATCGTGTTTATCTTCCAAGTAGTTAGTTATCTCCATTTTTGTTGGAACCTGTGTCCCCAGGTGTAATCATTTCACTTTGGAAATGTTCGTCAGGTGATTTTTTCCTTTATTAATTTTAAAATAGATTTATTTAGGGTTAGGATTAGTTATGTAAAACAAAATATCTCCTAACCCAAACCCTAAGCATAGCTATAAAAAAATTAATAGTTAATAATTAATTAATAATTGATAAATATCAATTGGTAAACATTGTCAAGAGAAATAATGAAATTCATAATCACACCATGGGGTACGCGTCCCAAACAAGAACCGCTACCTTCCTGTGTCATCTTCGGACAGCTATGTGCCCCCCCCCCCCAACCAATCGCAAAATTGTTCTACGTGGCCCCAAATGGAGACATGTGGAGCCCTGGATATACTGTCTTTGTGATGGGGGAGTCAGAGACAACGAAAGAACAGATTAATTGGCGAGCCATGCTGTGGTTGCTGGCACAGTATTGAAAAGATATAGGACCTATCTAATAATGGCAATCATTAATTTACTATAGTGTGGAGAAGACGATGCTGGAAATGATAACGTAATAGAAATAATGACAGAAATAGGTATTATCAGGACTACGGGGAGAAAGTGTGTACTCTCTAGAAATGGGTATTATCAGGATTGAGGGGAGAAAGTGAGTACTCTCTAGAAATGGGTATTATCAGGATTGAGGGGAGAAAGTGAGTACTCTCTAGAAATGGGTATTATCAGGATTGAGGGGAGAAAGTGAGTACTCTCTAGAAATGGGTATTATCGGGATTGAGGGGAGAAAGTGAGTACTCTCTAGAAATGGGTATTATCAGGATTTAGGGGAGAAAGTGAGTACTCTCTAGAAAGACTCGAAGACCACATAATCAACGTCTGCCTGGGACATTGAGTCTCCATACTCTAGGACGGCTGCTGGAAAGGAGAGCGGAGAAATTATGGGAAAGTCGTGTGCTCCATGATGTTCATTTCGTATCATGAATCTAGACAATTCAGAAGGTGGGTCTATGTTGAATGTGACGGATTTTTATTTTGGCGATATTGGAAACTCCCAAAATGTTTTACTTTTTCAACGTCCTTCGTCAAATATACAGTCCTACGGACCCATCGATATCATCCTTCACAGTGACGATATTTAACTTTTCTCGTGATTTTCATTGGTGATTTTGTGTAGACAGCCAATGAAAACCATTGGAAAAGTAAAATAAAAAAAGGGTTTACTATTGAAGGTTCATACATATCAGAGTACATGACTGTATAATTGACGAGAAACTCGTTTTTCACGACTAGTCGAACATAAAATTGTGTTAAACCACAATAGGTAGAAAAGGGAGCAAAACTTTGGCCGATTTTGGCGGTATTTTATGGCTTCCTGTCAAGTGTAATAACGTTAATGACAGACAAAGTAATGGTTTTACTTTGAAGGATTAGACTATGCAGCTGGTAAACGAAGGGGGTCAGAGAAATATCAAGTTTTGCTGATGTCCAGTGGCGTGGTACCACGACAGTTCTAATCCGCTTGTTATAAGCCTCTAGTCGATCACAGATGCTTATGGGTGACTGGCAGTACTGTGGTGACTACCTTGCTGAGATGGACACATTGTTCCGTGATCTGTTAATCGCATTTTGCAACGATAAACACAGCGCCAAGCTGAACAAAATTTAGTAATTGGCGTAGTCAACATTTCAACAAGAAGGTTCTTAAGCAAGTGTCACTTTTGTTCTGTCTGTGTATTCTGTCAATTAATTCAAAGAAGAGATATTTTTGTTTATCCCTTGTTTGAGACAGTCTTTTATTTATGAAGAGTTCCGAGACAAACATAAGCTTGAAGCAAAAGTTAGAAGAGAATAGAGGTTTTCTATATTGTATAGCTCACCCAAGAGTCAATATACAGGAAAAGAAACGCAAAATGGTAAACATAACTGAGGGCGTCTCACAAGAAGAAGTTCTATAGCTCTGACACTTCATCATTTTTATAGATGAACTGCCAAAGCTACTCACACTTTACATACATAGTTTTCTCTATGCAGATAATCTGGCAATATGAACCCAATCAAAATACGTAAGGGTTGCAAAGGTGAGAATGCAGGAGGAAATAAACAAAGTCATAGACTGAGAAAGAAACTTGGTATATTCAAATAAATAAAAGAAATAATGTCGCCACACTCTTCACAGAACCTGAAAATTATAAAATTATACTTTCCCAAACAATACCAAAACTTCCAAAAGACAACAACACAGTCTACCTGGAACTAAAAGTTAACAAGAGTTTTAAATGGAGGCCTCGAAGAGATATAACAAAAAAAAACTTTAACCCTCCCCCCCTCCACTCAAAAGAAAAATACATTGCCCATATTAATTGTTTACCATCCCAAATTGCTCCATGTTAGATGTTTACCACCTCAAATTTCTCCATGTTAGATGTTTACCACCTAATATTGCTCCATATAAGATGTTTACCACCTGAAATGTCCCTATGTTAGATGTTTACCACCTCAAATTGCTACGTGTTAGATGTTTACTACCCCAAATTGCTCCGTGTTATATATTTACCACCTAAGTATCCTGAACTATAACATATTTCATTCCTCTATGACGTATTCCAAATTAGAAGAACATACGAGTATCTTCGTTTCTATTCAACTCATAATGCCTGTTTTTTATGCCTCCTTTTCACTGATAACACAAACGTTGTATATTACATATATCCATCTACATTTCTATCCAATTCGCTTCAACATTGATCCCTTCTCTCGATTTCTCTTCTGTTCTTTCTGTATGCCCTTACACAATCTAGGTCATCTGCATATCTTACTCTCTTGGCGTATCGACCATTTACTCCGATTCCTCCATCATGAGGTTCGCCATCCATTCATTATCATTACTGCACATATGTTGAATATTCTATAGAACAGCAGGCAGACTTGACGAACTTGGTTTCTTTTTTGTAGGTTTGATTAGTGCTTTCCATTGAGGTGTATCTGATTTTTGTAGATTTAAGTTTACTGAATATCGCGAAACTCCAAACAGAGTAATGAAGTTTTGCTAATCAATGGTAACACACATAATAACGAACACAAATCGACGTTTCCACGAAAAAGTCTTTATCAAGAATACAATATAACACGAGGCAAGTAAGAAACAACACTGCCAACGTTCATATAATAATGGCAAGACCTTGCTTGTGGAGTAATTACAGGGCAGGTATGTGACGACAAAAGTACCAGGTTCGAACCTTGCCGCAGAAAGGCGAAAAAGACACTTCATAAAGCAGTACTAGTGTACTTAGGTTATTTTATAGAAATAGTCACCAGCAATTTCAATACAGTAAAAAACACACAGGATGTTTTATAAATAATATTGACAGAAAACACATTGTTTTCACATACGGTTTTCATTATAATATAATTCAATATAATTTTAACTTATGAGATATTTACTGTGCTGATTGAAATTGTAACTCATTAAAAAGCTTCAAAATACGCGGTTCAGTTTCGCCCGAAAAAACCACACATGTAAACTTCCTGGCAGTTCAACATTAACATACGTGACTGAGTCGCTAAAGTGTGCCCCCGTGGAACAGCTGATACAGAATTACGTATATTTTCATGACTTTAATTCACTATTTACAACTACTAAAGACACCAATTAAGGATGAATATTTCGTTCTTTGGTTTCGGTCCACATGTTTTAAATCTGTAGACATACAGGGTAGTCTTAGTCCACAAAGACTTAATGAAAAAATATAAACATTCACATGTACAGTAAAAATATAGATGGACATATACGAACTTAGAAGGACAGAAGCAAAGATAAATACTACACAAGCTATTTCTGTGAGATTTAGACAACCTTCACCCAATTAGATAAATGGTATTACACAGAGGTACTGGCAACTTTCACCCAATTATATAAATGGTATTACACAGAAATACTTGCAACCTTCATTCAATCAGATAAATGGTATTACACAGAGATACTGGGAAAAATTTGAAGGGGTAAAGCTATTACTTTGTTGATTAATGGTAAGATTGAAAAACTCTCGTTGCCGCGGCATGTACTTTCAACCTAAGACCAGATCCTATTATGGTTATATCAGGGTGTGTTGGATTTTAAGGTTTCACAGGGCATCAGAGCAGGACTGGACTCTGAACGCATACATTTACGAACATACTATACTTCCATATATCAAAGGCTACCGCCATTTACAATAGGATAAAATTACGGACATCCAGAAATGTGTTTAAATTATCTTTTACTGTTTATCAGCAACATAAATTACCATTACGTTTTACTGAGTATCAATAACATATATTGACATTTATTGACAAGGGAAAGGGGGGGGGGGTTGACAAAAGATGATGTCAACAATACTTTATTATACAGAAATTAAATATGAATTTTTAGTCTAAATATTTGAGATCAAATATGTAACTTCTTTGTACTTTTTCTGCTGAAGATTTTGAACGACTGGGGGGGGGGGGATGAGAGAATGGTTACAATTTTACGCTATAATTAAGCCGGGGAGTCCCTGAATTCATGACAGTTTTTGACAATAGTAATGAGGGTCAAAAATTGTCAAAGAGATGATGTAATTTCTGGACACCCTTTATACAGTATACTTCTGTGAAAGTGTGTATCATGTAGCGTTATTTCGATATAGCGTTATTTCGATATAACGTTACTTTCGGATAAAAAAATATTCTGTTAAAAAGAATTAATTACACCCCTGCCACTTCGTCCGGGTTATTAAAGAAAATCTACTTAACAATCAGATCAAATTATGCTCATATCCTGGAGGTGAACCAGGCATGCAATAAGAGGTGTTTACATGCTGGTTTCTGCTACCGGGTATTATCTTCATCAGATGATTGCATAAAATATATAACAAAATCAGCAAGTATATTACGGAAGGGTATATGTTCAATTCTAGTTTGAATGATCTTATTAAAACTCATATTCTGTAGTTTGATGGTATCCTTGCATAAGGGGAAAGGTTCTAGGGTTTTAAACCTCCTTATTTTTGGGAAATCATAGCCTGTTAATGAAACCCTGATAGGAACTAAACCCTTGTGATAACCATACAATTAAACCCTCATAGGAACTAAACCCTTGTGATAACCATAGTTTACATTCATCAGCATCTTCATTATTATTATTACAAGAAAAACTTCAGATATAATGATATCATTTTCCTTCTTTGCAGGTGGTAACAAATCAGGCAAGTATAAAAATTAAAATGGAAAATAAGGCTATCAACACTTCACACATGATTGCTTGCCCGTCTAGCTGTATGTAGGAAGTACCTTGCCTTCTTGCATTAACCCTCTCTCAGCACAGTTTAGTTCAAAAGGAAAGGCAACGCCAAGTCGATTTGAGATAAGCACAGTTGAAGATTCTTGAAAATGGTCGATAAGATACATCGACCACTACCTTAGGGTCTCCCAGTTATTCTGCAGAGGTTTACTCCCTAGGCATAAAGGACCATCTGTGCTAACCCGGTAAGCAGCGGGGACGTTCTGTAGTGGTTACCTCCTTTAGCCAAAGTAAACTTCTGTGCTAACTTAAACCAAAAAGTCACTGGGCGAATACATAAGACAGCAGACAAAAGTAAGAAATTGATACAAGACATGTAGTGACAATGACTTTTTCACAGGTGACAGGTTGTGAACCGACTCACAATTTTCCTTAGTCGACATTCCTGAAACTAAGACAGTAGTCCTATTCTTTGCACCCTGAATTATATCCATACCCTAGTAGCCAGACAGCCGATATGACTATACACAACTGATATCGTACAAGAATCCGGCGTCACAGTATGCAGAAGCTTCATATAAGTGTTTTACATTTATTTTTATGTAATAGAAATGTAAGACCCATGCACAGCAATCTCTTGCTCTAGTTTACGCTAAGCCTACGATATTCATATGATAATATTATTGGTCCCCAAGTGTCTGTAATTCAAGATGTTCCGATGTGTCTGTATATTGTCATTTCTTCTATTAACATTTTCCCCCTTCAAACATAACATTGAGCAATATGTTAATAGCGATAGTCGCTTGCCGTATCTCTAATACAGAATGTTAATTTTTGCAAGTTCGTGCCAAATACACCGCCCCCTCTTCATCTTTTCACCAGCCTGGCAGCACTCCGAGTTCCACTACAACTTCTCCATTTCTTTTCACTGGTCATCCTCTCAAAGAAAACACTCGATGTGGTTTTCAGACTTGAATTGGACAGCGGTCAAACGTAAAGAGTCCAGAGGAGCTGGAAAATGTCCATTTCTGAGTAGCTAAAGTACTTTAGGCCACTTGAACCCCTGGGAAGACTCTGTCTGGTCAACACTACGCTCTGACACTAAATATTTCCCTCCCCTTCTGTACTACTGTGGCAGAATCAGAACTTGTTTGGTATAAATCCAGACATGAGCAAAGCCAGATCTTACTCAACGTGTCAAATAATTACTATATATTCATATAGAATAATTATCTACAGTTTTCTATGGTTTTAGAACCGATTCTTTCATAGAACAGAGACGTCACTTTTATGCTAGCTTGTACACTCTTATTCCATTTTTATAATAGTTTTTTTTTCTAGAGTACTTTCATATTAATGAAACAGAGAATATGGGACTCGGTAAGAATCAGAGTCCCTTGTATTGTGTTTAAGCCATTTTCCTTGTGTTCAGGAGGTCACGAGTTCGATCCCTGAACGTGACTTCTTTTTTACAAGTGCATATTTTGGAGATCATTGGGAATAATTATTTGAAGCTATGGAGGATTTTGTTATGTGTGGTACGATTGGCAGGCTGCGTGCCCCTTCGGTGAACGGGGTGGGTTGCTCTATTAGCCATTTCTAGGATCCACGCGCCTACTATCCTTTTATGCAATGAGGAATTTATATTTGTATTTTACACATTCCTCATATTTTCAGTTATAAGTCTTTCTCCAGATATTTCGGAATATTTCAATGTTCTCTTTATTGGAAGGTTCTAGACCAGATGTTCTCAACCAGGTGCGCTCGAGCACCATAGTGCTCTCGTAATTATATGTAGTGCTCTCGTAATTATATGCGGTGCTCTCGTAATTATATGTGGTGCTCGCGTTATTAAGTAGAAAAGTGTTCGCGATAATTATCGAACATGAGTGTGTTTTATAATTCACACTTTTCTGTACAAACCAAAACAAAAAATATATTTTCAACAACATGACTGAGCCCCTGGTTAAGCTGTTCGACTTGCGTTCAAGAGGTCATGAGTTCGAATCCAGCTCGCGTCTTCTTGTTTACAAGGTGGAAGTTTTTGGAGATCGCTGTGGATTATCACTTGAAGCTACGGAGTTACGTGCTATGAGTGGTACGTTCGTCAGGCGGATTGTCACTTCTTTAAGAGTGACGGAGTACAAATTGGAAACCGAGTACAGTGAAGTCAATCATCTACGAATTTTGAACCCTTTTCTAAAGATCTGCGTACAAAAACGTAAACATGATCGCCCAGTAAAAATATGTGTTCAAAACAGCAAACATGACCGCCAAAGTAAAGATATGTGAACAAAAAAGTAAACATGAACTGAAAGACTGATATTTTATTATTTCTCTGCATTTCCGGAACGTTTTTTTTTGGCAGTATATAAATAGTGACCAACGACAGAATACCCAAAAACATAATGAATAAAGACTTCCTCGTTTTCAGTACAAGGGTCTTTACTGCCGACGGTCTCGTTCCCCATCCACGATTATGGAGGACGGGAATGTGGTAGGTGATGTGAACTGTGCAATAAAGAAGGTTATATAACTAATTTTAGTGTTCACATTTACTCTCACTTTCAACTTCCCTTTCAGTTTTCTGGCTTGTTCATTGTAGCATCCTAACGTTCTGAGTAACAACTGCCCTCAAGAATCTCATTAACGTGGTTATATTATTAACGTTGTGATCTCACTAACGTGGTCAGTAGTGTTTTTAAAAAAATGAATATTTAGTTATATCCAATTATAGGTTATGGTGTTTAAGAGCTCACTATTATACACGGGATGGGGTGCAAAGGGAACGCATTGCTCTAGGCGGACCCAGGGTTAGCAGATAGCCAAGATCCCAAATGTACCTCCACGCGGTGCACCCTGGAAACAGAAATACAGCAGCTCGAGCTGATTCTGGCCAAATCATTTGGGGATCGTGTCCGAGAATGTGGAGGTAGCAGATGGAAAGAAAATTGACTGCACAAGAGACAGACAATATCTCCGACACCACCAGCATCACCACATATAGCGACACTGTCGACATACAGTGAAGCTAGTCAGTCCAGTCCGAACATTGGAGGGGCGGCCAATGTAAAATGCACGTAAAGGTGGATGAACGGTGAGAGACAAATAGATTTCATACCGAGTACAATGAAACAATGAAAGGGCAGAACAGCGCTAGAGGGCAGCGCGAACTGCAAATAGAAAGTGAAAAGTCCCTAGGAAAGGGGATCTACAAGCTCCGTCAGCTCGAGACGAGCTTCTAGTTACCTGTGCTCCTTACAGGCAGAGACCCAGACCCATTCATTGGCGTTTGGTAAAGCAAGAAGACCTAATCCAACTCTAATGTCGAGCCTTCCTAAACCGGAAATATGCTCGCGAAGAGAAAGGGTTCCGTACCTGATGGGCTCAGGCACAAAAGGGACAACGATTTAGCCCTGGCCCAACCCTACAGTCAGGTTTTCCTACACCGGAAATACACTTGAAGAGAGAAAGGGTTCAGTACCTGATGGGCTCAGGCGCTATTGGGACAAGGACGCTCAGCTCGAGAACGCCTTGCTCTCAAACGCGTGGTGTGAGACTCGAACTTGGACAAGGGGTACACGATGTCGGTGAATGACACCTCGACTAAGAGGGCGAAAGAGCCAGGGTCCAACTCCTCTGTTGAGTTCTTCCCCTTAAAGAACCAGGCTCAAGGATGAGAAACGGTTCAGTACCCAATGGGCACAGGCACAGCACGTCTAATTACACGAGGCAAGTTCATAGACAGTGGAACACCTCGTGCGAGTCAGACGAGAGCAACAATCGTCTGGGCGAAGAGTCTCCACTACGCGTGCCTGGAGACAGATAAAGAGGCTGTCACAGGCTAAGGGTAGCCCACCCGAATTGTCAAGGCATGCCGAAATCGGATGTGCTAGGCCTACAAGGCGCATACCGGTGGCACAACGTAATCACGCTCCCGGCGGAAATCGCACGGATATCCGTGATGGTTACAATGGAGCGAACGCAAAACAAATACACGGGATAGGGGGTGTTCATCGTCTGAGAATATTGAGAACCCTTGTTCTAGAGCAATACTCGTCGTGCAATGATTCCTACTGCTCATGTTTAAGGTAGGTCCCATGTCAGCATTCTGCCGTCGGGGCTGAAAACATAACTCGTCATGCATTAAGGCAACTATTAGGTGGGGTGGCCAGTTCCCTTCTTTGCTGCCTTTACCACCTCTAACCTATGCGTCAGGTACCCATTTACAGCTGGATCCGATTGAGGAGCGGTCGTGTCAGGCGAGAAATCACAACCTGAATATTTTCTTTTGTCTAGACCTGTTTACGGTATGCTAACTTCATCGCCAATTCTTATTCATTTTTTTTCTTCAGTGGACCCTCCTTATGATTCTTTCAATTTAGATGGTCATTTCACTAGCGTAGTAGCCGATTCGCTCAGGCACAAAAGGGACAACGATTTAGCCCTGGCCCAACTCTACTGTCAGGTTTTCCTACACCGGAAATACACTTGAAGAGAGAAAGGGTTCAGTACCTGATGGGCTCAGGCGCTATTGGGACAAGGACGCTCAGCTCGAGAACGCCTTGCTCCCAAACGCGTGGTGTGAGACTCGAACTTGGACAAGGGGTACACGATGTCGGTGAATGACACCTCGGCTAAGAGGGCGAAAGAGCCAGGGTCCAACTCATCTGTTGAGTTCTTCCCCTTAAGGAACCAGGCTCACGGATGAGAAACGGTTCGGTACCCAATGGGCACAGGCACAGCACGTCCAATTACACGAGGCAAGTTCATAGACAGTGGAACACCTCGTTCGCGTTAGACGAGAGCAAAACATCGTCTGGGCGAAGAGTCTCCACTACGCGTGCCTGGAGACAGATATAGAGGCTGTCACAGGCTAAGGGTAGCCCACCCGAATTGTCAAGGCATGCCGAAATCGGATGTGCTAGGCCTACAAGGCGCATAACGGTGGCACAACGTAATCACGCTCCCGGCGGAAATCGCACGGATACCCGTGATGGTTATAATGGAGCGAACGAAAAACAAACAAACTAGCGTAGTAGTGAAGCCGTATTTATTATGCTCAAGAGGTCGGGAGTTCACATCTTGTGTTCGACCTTTTATTAACAAAGTGAATGTTTTTGGAAATGCATGTGAATTATCGTTTGAAGCTACAATGCTACTTACTATTAGAATTACTCTCGAAAGTGCTACAGTAATTCTTGCTATAAGTACTACTCTCGACAGCGCTATAGTGCTATTTATTATTAGTGGTACAGTGTTACTTGCTATTAGTACAAATCTCGATAGGCTGGTTGAGAGGGATAGAGTACACACGCCAAAATCAGAGTATAGTGATGTCAATCCTCTGTAACTTCACTTCCTATGATAGCAATTATTA
This sequence comes from Meghimatium bilineatum, assembly GCA_034231615.1. NCBI lineage: Eukaryota > Metazoa > Mollusca > Gastropoda > Stylommatophora > Philomycidae > Meghimatium > Meghimatium bilineatum. The sequence goes on from CM067316.1 coordinate 52,064,239, forward strand.
CTCTACATTTGACATTTAAGTGTATTATATTCCTTCCAATTTTGAACCGTGTAACCGCCCATTTTTCATTTCTTGGGTTGCCCTGATATTCTAGGAACATACCCCGTAATCTTCTTTAATCTACACTTTGTTACTTTTGTAAATGTTTTTACTGTTTCCTCCCTGTTTTTGTTCTATTGGATTCTATTGTATTCCTGATGCTGGCGTCTTTCCGTCTTTCCTGACGATAGTATTAGTGTCGTGTTATGAAGACATGTTAACTAGTCGTGTTGCATGATTCCATGGCTGCTAGTGCACAGGTTGATCTAGTATCTCCGACTTTGGCACCAGTGCTTGCTTGGGTAGGGTCCTGTTCGATACAGGGGATGACCCGACGAACCTTAGCATCCAACTTCTTTTGGCTGGACTAAGCCACCATCTCCATTTCAAGGAGTTGGCCTCGTTTGGGAAGATAGATTATGAGATATAATTCACGACGATGGTGGATGTTGGCTTGTACGGGGAAGATGGATATTAGCTTGGATGGGGAAGATGGATGTTGTCTTGGATAGGGAAGATGGATGTTGGCTTGGATGGGGAAGATGGATGTTGTCTTGGATGGGGAAGATGGATGTTGTCTTGGATGGGGAAGATGGATGTTGTCTTGGATGGGGAAGATGAATGTTGTCTTGGATGGGGAAGATGGATGTTGTCTTGGATGGGGAAGATGGATGTTGGCTTGGACGGGGAAGATGGATTATAATAGTTCATGGTGATGATGGGTGTGACTAACAAGAGCATTCTGATGCACAAAGAGTTTCTCGCAGTGTGTACAAGGGACCCCAGGAATACTTGTACCATATTGTGCTGTTGCATGTCTTAGGAAACCACAGATCGTGAACTATCAGTGTCTCTTTTGTCTTCATACAATTCCTGATCTTTCCCCTGCATGCAACATATTCTATAGAGGAGTTCTGTCTCCTTGGTTGTATTTAAATGAATGTTTCATGGATATCCCGCAACGATATCCTTGTACACCTCAACACCCCCACCCCCCACCCTTTGTTTACGGCCTGCAAACAAATTATAATCATAGTGATGAATGGAAATCGTAGGAATAGACAAATGAGTCATTACGAAGGCTAGATCTCCAATTTGTCAATAGGTCTAATGCTATAGACGGTCACAGTATAGATAAGAGTTGAAATCTTCCTGAAAAGATTTATAAAAGAAAGATTTGGAAAATTCCCACTGCATATAGGAAATAAGAGTTTCTGAGCTCGTAGTTTCTGAGGCGAAAAAATAAACGTAATGACTAAAGATGTTTATGAACGCTATAGTTATTTATGAAACTTCCATCGTCCACTTTATGTAGCCATTAAAAACCACCATTACACGGTATAAGTTCGCTCAAAATCTAAGTTCGATCGCATCTACCTCTGGAAATGTAAGGAACATAACATTGACAGTCTTACTCACAGCTAGCTTCACCTTTTTTTCGTGTCTTCATCTCTCACTCTCCCCTAAGCCCCCAGTCGATTTCTCTGTGCCTGCTTGCCTTACTCACTCACTCCCTCTAAATTATGCAGCCTCCCCTATTCCCTGTCAGATCTCATTCTCCCATTCTCTCTGCTACCCCTAAAGAATTTCTAGCTAGGGGCAGATGACTTTACCGGATCGATATTGCGTTCTGCGAAAGGGGTGCGCGCGCAGGTGCCGTTGCGCACCTCACACCTTCAGTTCGGGTGGTCAGTGTTGATTTCCTTTTATTTTCTTCTTAGAGTGTTTCGATCTTCTGTCGCCTCTTAGCATACTTCCTCCTGTGTGACTCCTCCCACAATTATCTTTTTATCTTTCCTTCTTTCCTCAAAGGCGTTTCCATTCTCATAACAAATATATCTTTACTTATAAATATCTTGAAAGTATCGTCAGTGTGGATGCACAACTGACCACTGCGTTTTCTAGTAGAAATGAATACAGCTTTGTAATGTGTAGTAGTTTATTGCAGTAATCGGTGTATATAAAGATTGCAGCATCTTTGTCTGATTGTGTCGATAGATTTCAGTATCTTTGGTTGCATCAATATATTGCAGTATTTTAGTCTGCTTGCATTAGTACAATGCAGTATCGTAGTCTGCTTGTACCGATAGATTGCAGTATTTTTGGTAACATCAATAGATTGCAGTATCTTAGCGTGCTTGCATCGATCGATTGTAGTATCTTTGTCTGCTTGTATCAAGAGATTGTAGTATTTTAGGCTTTTTGTATCGCTGTATTGCAGTATCTTAATCTTCTTGTATCAATAGATCGATGTATCTTAATCTGCTTGTATCAATAGATTGAAGTATCTTAATCTGCTTGTCTCCAAAGATTGCAGTATTTTAGGCTTTTTCTTTCGATATATTGCAGTATCTTAATCTGCGTATATCGATATATTGCAGTATCTTAATCTGCTTGTATCAATATATTGCAGTACCTTAATCTGCTAGTATCGATAGATTGCAGTATTTTAATCTGTGTGTATCGATTGATTGTAGTATCTTAATCTGCTTGTATCGATAGATTGCAGAATCTTCTGGTTTTATCGATAAATTACAGTCTCTTAACCGATATCATTGTCATTTTAATCTATCTGCATCTGACTTACGTCCATATGACCCCAGTGTCCGGAGGGGGAGCAATTAATAACGACAATATAATCAAACACGTATTTCGTAGATGACGTATATGACTTATGTCGTAGATGACGTATGTCGTAGATGACGTAAATGACGTAGATGACGTATGTCGTAGATGACGTATGTCGTAGATGACGTATGTCGTAGATGACGTATGTCGTAGATGACGTAAATTACGTAGATGACGTATGTCGTAGATGACGTATGTCGTAGATGACGTATGTCGTAGATGACGTAGATGACGTATGTCGTAGATGACGTATGTCGTAGATGATGTATGTCGTAGATGACGTATGTCGTAGATGACGTATGTCGTAGATGACGTATGTCGTAGATGACGTATGTCGTAGATGACGTATGTCGTAGATGACGTATGTCGTAGATGACGTAGATGACGTATGTCGTAGATGACGTATGACGTAGATGACGTATGTCGTAGATGACGTATGTCGTAGATGATGTATGTCGTAGATGACGTATGTCGTAGATGACGTATGTCGTAGATGATGTATGTCGTAGATGACGTATGTCGTAGATGACGTATGTCGTAGATGACGTATGTCGTAGACGACGTATGTCGTAGATGACGTAGATGACGTATGTCGTAGATGACGTATGTCGTAGATGACGTATGTCGTAGATGATGTATGTCGTACATGATGTCTGTCGTAGATGATGTTTGTCGTAGATGATGTCTGTCGTAGATGACATAGATGACGTATGTCGTAGATGATGTCTGTCGTAGATGATGTCTGTCGTAGATGACGTAGATGACGTATGTCGTAGATGATGTCTGTCGTAGATGATGCCTGTCGTAGATGATGTCTGTCGTAGATGACGTAGATGACGTATATCGTAGATGATGTCTGTCGTAGATGACGTAGATGACGTATGTCGTAGATGATGTCTGTCGTAGATGACGTAGATGACGTATGTCGTAGATGATGTCTGTCGTAGATGACGTAAATGACGTATGTCGTAGATGATGTCTGTCGTAGATGATGCCTGTCGTAGATGATGTCTGTCGTAGATGATGTCTGTCGTAGATGACATAGATGACGTATGTCGTAGATGATGTCTGTCGTAGATGACGTAGATGACGTATGTCGTAGATGATGTCTGTCGTAGATGATGCCTGTCGTAGATGATGTCTGTCGTAGATGACATAGATGACGTATGTCGTAGATGATGTCTGTCGTAGATGATGTCTGTCGTAGATGACATAGATGACGTATGTCGTAGATGATGTCTGTCGTAGATGATGTCTGTCGTAGATGATGTCTGTCGTAGATGACATAGATGACGTATGTCGTAGATGATGTCTGTCGTAGATGACATAGATGACGTATCACATAGAAATAAACTCTTCAATCGCATAGAAGTAAAGTAAAATCCAAGTTTTCCTTTATGCCTGAGAAGTATCAGGGAATAACGTATTACGTCCGTATTTATTTTATTAAACATCGGAATACCAACGGAAGATGTGGTTGCCATCACATCCGCCCGTTATGCGAAGTAAATTTCAAATATTACATTCTTTATTTATAAGTTACGCAACTATTTTGGCTGTTTATATGAATCATCCCTTAGGGGCAATACGTGTTATGTCAAGTTAACTGTCGAGGTGAAGTTTATTTTTATTTCGTTGTTTTTATGTGCAGTTTAATCGTTAACTCTTTGTGTGTTCTTATAATCCTTAACACTTCAGCTGTGCAGTTTAATCGTTAACTCTTTGTGTGTTCTTATAATCCTTAACACTTCAGCTGTGCAGTTTAATCGTTAACTCTTTGTGTGTTCTTATAATCCTTAACACTTCAGCTGTGCAGTTTAATCGTTAACTCTTTGTGTGTTCTTATAATCCTTAACACTTCAGCTGTGCAGTTTAATCGTTAACTCTTTGTGTGTTCTTATAATCCTTAACACTTCAGCTGTGCAGTTTAATCGTTAACTCTTTGTGTGTTCTTATAATCCTTAACACTTCAGCTGTGCAGTTTAATCGTTAACTTTTTAGATGCACAATGAACCAATAATGTATGAAATGTGTAATCAGTCGTTAACAACTTGTGATGTTCAATTAATCTTAAATTCATGAGATGTACAATGAATCATGAATGAGTGGGATGTTCAGTTCTCAAATCCTTCTAGTAATCTAGCTTTTACTTCATCTTTCTTTAAAAGCTAGATCATACATGTATTCTGAGCCTTCTCTATTTCTCCCCTATCTCTAGGGTTCTAGTCTATAGGTTATCTGGTGATACTAGCAACAGCTTTCCTGTTGGTGTGCCTTATCAATCTCCACTTTTCATTTTTTTTATTGTCAAGCCGTACTGCTTAGTATTCCAATTTCACCCCTTCCCCCCAACCTATTCGGTGGTGTTATTTTAGCTTACACCTGATGCTTAAAATGCCGTGATTAATATCAGTTGTCCGCCGGAGACAGATGTGTCGGACCATTGGTGCGAATAAAACTGCGACGAAACACATCTCTATTCTCTGGATAACATCCTTAAAAAAGGGTTGAAAAGTCGGAGAGGACTTACTTCACTGTACTTGGTTTCTCATATGTACTACGTCCCTCTCAACGACGCGGCACGCCTCCTGTCGAGAGTATCACTCATAGCACGTAACTTCGTAGATTCAAGCGATAATCCAGAGGGATCTCCAAAAAAATTAACCTTGTACACAACACGACACGAGCCGGATACGAACCCATGACCTCTTGAACACAAGGCTAACAACTTAACTACTACGCTAGGGAGATCCCCGGGATATATCCTGCTGGAAATCTAGTAGGACCATGTTACTGCTTCAAGAGAGATCCAGCGGGAGTTTGAGAATGAACGCTGAAGAAGAAGGAGATATCACTTATCATGTCAACTCCTAAGATGTGCAGTTAATTTTAAACTCTTGAGATATGCAGATAATCGTTCGTTAACTCTTGGGGTGTTCATATAATCTTTAACACTCTTGAGATGCTCAGTTAATCGTTAACTCTTTGGATGCTCAGTCATGCCCGCAGATAAGGGAAATGTGTGATGGGGGTAGGGGTAGGGGGATGTCCGGGTGTTCATTCCTACCTCCCAATAAAAACATGACTTTTAGTGATATAAATGTAGCCAAAAAACTGACAAACTCCGATCTCTTTTAGCGATTGTCTAATAAAGGATCTCCAAAAATCTCAGAAAAAGGAAGGAATCACGAATAAAGATGAGCGAGTGCCAGTTATATCCAAGATAATACATGTCCGCTAACTGAAGATACACCTATAACCAAATTTTCAGTTAACTATTAAATTTGAGTTATGTAATTGATCGTTAACATTTGGAATGTTGAATTAATCTTAAACTCTTGAAGTTTACATTTAATCGTTAATTCTTGAGAGATGCAGTTAAAATGTAACTCTTAGATGCTTAATTAATCGTGTATTGTTCAATTAATGTTGGTTTTTTAAGATATCTAATTAATCATTGAAATTGACATGGCATTTGTTGTCTGACTAGAATATTGAAATTACTCAAACTAAATGAAAGAAGGTTTCTAAATACCATCATAAAAAGGAAGCTACAGTAATTTGAACACTTAAAGTGACGCGATGATATCGAAAGGCTGATTCTGCGGGGGGGGGGGGGGGGGTGGCGCAGAGTTTCTGGCGAGAGAAGAAGAGGAAGATCAAGAAGACGATGGTCCAGCAGAATGTATGCTCATGTTTTTGGCCAATACAGGACTGCTTGCCTGGGACAGAGAGACGTTCAAAGTATCCACGAGGAAGACAGCGTTCTGGAAAGGATATGTCACTTAATATAATCAATGATTTGAGCTAAAATGTTCGGTGAAGAGTTAACGTTTGGGATGTTTTATTTCTAGTTTATGGTTAACTCCTGGGATGTCAGATTAATAGTTAGTTTGTGATGTCTGATTAATAGTTAGTTCGTGATGTCTGATTAATAGTTAGTTCGTGATGTCTGATTAATAGTTAGTTCGTGATGTCTGATTAATAGTTAGTTTGTGATGTCTGATTAATAGTTAGTTCGTGATGTCTGATTAATAGTTAGTTCGTGATGTCTGATTAATAGTTAGTTCGTGATGTCTGATTAATAGTTAGTTCGTGATGTCTGATTAATAGTTAGTTTGTGATGTCTGATTAATAGTTAGTTCGTGATGTCTGATTAATAGTTACCTCTAGGGATGTCTGGTTAATAGTTAGTTCGTGCTGTCTGATTAATAGTTAGTTCGTGATGTCTGATTAATAGTTACCTCTAGAGATGTCTGATTAATAGTTAGTTCGTATTGTCTAATTAATAGTTAGCTCTAGAGATGTCTGATTAATAGTTAGCTCGTGATGATGTCAATGTAATGGTTAACTCCGGAGATGTCTAGTTAAAAGCTAGCTCGTGCTGATGTTATGCTAATGATTAAGTATTGTCATCTCCAGCTAATGGTAAACTCTTGTGATGTATGGTTGCAAGTTTTCTCGATTATGTTTTGTTAGTTCTTTGTTTTTGTAATTCCCAGCTACTGGTAAATTCCTGCCATGGACAATGATCAAATTTCTCATTTCTTTCCACTCCAGGACACTTTGAATTGACCGTAGTGGAAAGCATTCAAGTGTCGAAATGACGGACGATAAACTCGGAGTGCCCTTGTCATCGCTGATCACTTGTCAGGAACCATTAATTAACCAATAGAAAAAATATATTTGCTAATCTGTAAATTTAACAACTATCTAATATAAGACACCATAAAAGTATCTACAGTTAAGACGCCGTAAATTTATCTACATTTACGACACCATCACAAAAAAATGACATGAAACAGTAGCCGAGTTAACGATTGTCGTGCACTTCCGCTGAAATCGTTATATGTAGACAAAGAATACAATCATTAAGTGTGAGTCAAACGTACAATGACTGTGGGTCAAACGTGCAATGACTGTGGGTCAAACGTGCAATGACTGTGGGTCAAACGTGCAATGACTGTGGGTCAAATGTGCAATGACTGTGGGTCAAATGTGTAATGACTGTGAGTTGAATGTGCAATGACTGTAGATCAAATGTGCAATGAATGTGTGTCGAATGTGCAATGACTGTGGTTCAAACGTGCAATGACTGTGGGTCGAAACGACCCGCAGTCTTAAATGGGTACCGGATAATCCGGGAAGTAAAGACTGCGAGGGAGAAGAGATGGCTACCGCCCTCATTTGCAAAGACTCTGAAATATTAGATCGCTAACATCTCACACCCCTACGGCATTAATAAATATTATGGATTACTTTACTTTACTTTACTTTACTATGCTATTGTTTTACACACTGATATATATATATATATACAGTGTGTAAATCAGCTAGCCTATCAAAATTTGAAGGCATATACAGTGTGTAAAAGAAAATAAGTGTCCATTGTAGAGCCTATAACAAATATGATGCCTTCACGGAAGTGCTTCACCATAATAGTCCTGCACGTTGATAAATACATTTCTAGATCCACAGATATGTAACACGAGTCACAGAAAGAGGTGGATGTTACTAAAAATAGCTTAAAGTTTCCTTTTTGAAATATTCGCACAGAAAACAAGAAATGTGGGATAGTTTGAACTATGCAGCGTCTTCTTATCTCAAGCAGTGTTTTCTATCTCATGCAGCGTCTTCTTATCTAATGCAGCGTCACTCACTTATCTTGGTATTTTGCGACTTTGCGCTTCATATTGACTGTCGATACAATGTCACAAATGATATGTCGTATGAATGTGTGACGCTGTATGTAGAACGACTTTGTAAATATTGTACATGATAGCCCGGATATTTTTAGCAACAGTGGACTCTTTCTGTGACACCAGTATTTGAACAATTCGTATATCTAGAAAAAGATGGCTGATCCCAAACAGCGTCACTTATCTGAGCTGATGTCGCAGATTATTTCTCTTCTTCTTCTTCTTCATCGTTCATCGTTCATTCTCAAACTCCTGCTGGATCTCTCTTGTAGCAGGACAACATTCTCAAACTCCTGTTGGATCTCTCTTGTAGCAGGACAACATTCTCAAACTCCTGCTGGATCTCTCTTGTAGCAAGACAACATTCTCAAACTCCTGCTGGATCTCTCTTGTAGCAGGACAACATTCTCAAACTCCTGCTGGATCTCTCTTGTAACAGGACAACATTCTCAAACTCCAGCTGGATCTCTCTTGTAGCAGGACAACATTCTCAAACTCCTGCTGGATCTCTCTTGTAGCAGGACAACATTCTCAAACTCCCGCTGGATCTCTCTTGTAGCAGGACCATTATCCATTCTAGATTCCAGCAGGATGTAGTCCAGAGAATGGAAATGCGTTGTGTCACCATTTTATTTGCTTCAATGGCCGACACATCCGTCTTCGGCGGGGATTATTCCTCAATATGCGTATGTTTGTGTCACTAACCAATGAAAAACAAGGGAATACTTCACATCAGCCAAGATAAGTGACACTGTATAGAGTTAACACATGACTATTCTGTAGAAAGACCTGTAGAAAGTAAGCTTTTTATCCTTATTTCGTAAAGTATTATTTAAGTACGAAATGTGCCTTAGCCCGAAAACCGATCGTCACTTAATCCTACAACACTTTACAACAAAATCCGAGGAATAACAATAGATAGATAGATTATTTAAGTATTGTGCAATCTTAAACCGCTTTAAATATCTTCAGTGTGGGCGTCTGTAACCACGTTGATAGCTATACAGACAGCAGCAAAAATGTCACGCATGCTTGACCGCGGTAAGCTATGAGACTGGTGACCAGCGTGTAAGTACGAAATATAAATTAGTGTTAGACATGGTTCTTAATATCGGGATAACAATAACAATATTCTTTTATAAAGTAATTCCGAGGGGATGTCCCTAAATTACGTTCGTTTTTAAGAGGTGGGGTTGGAGGCAGGTTCTGGATACGTTTGAAAGTTGTCGACAGGAGAGAAGAAAGGGGGTTGATAAAGTTGACGTCAACAATACTGATTTATAAATATCATGTAGTTATTACGTCATATTTCTACAACATTTTTTAACTCTTTCAGGACGTGATTATGTTTAGGTTTGGACCAAATTAATTTTATAAAATTTCCTTATATGTGTTTTTATTGTATCACTTGACATACTAATATTGATAAATAGTGTATGTGTAATATATCATTGGAAAGGGGAATGGATACAGAATATGAATATATAAGTACATTGATCATATATGATTACTTCACAAGGTTAGAGTTAGCCTTGTGAAGTAATCAAATATCAAATCACAGCCAGTATACTGGCGATTGATCCTGTAGACCCATAGTATAAAGCCAGTATACTGGCGATTGGTCCGGAAAGTTAAGAAATGTGCGTAGGTGTGGTTTACACAAATAAGCAGGGATTAACCGCGACCGTCAGTTTATAGGAGACCTGTCAACTAAAATGTAAACATGAACTAGTTTCCGATTTCCGTGTTTTCTAATGGTTGGTGATGGCTATTTTTGTCATACTGCTCTACGTATGTAAATAGTGACCAAATAAAAGTCCAACAATAATCAAAAATATAACAAACTGGGTCCATATTAATTAGGCTAGAAGGTATGAATAGTCGAGAGCCACGGATTAACTGTCCCTGAACTCTTGAAGGTTGTTGATGCGGATGGGGTGGGGAAAGTGGAGAGGGGTAAAAATGAGCACAAATGTGTCAACGTATTAGGTAGGATAATCCTTTACATGTTGTGATACTGCCTTTTACATGTTGTGATACTGCCCTTTACATGTTGTGATACTGCCTTTTACATGTTGTGATACTGCCCTTTACATGTTGTGATACTGCCCTTTACATGTTGTGATACTGCCTTTTACATGTTGTGATACTGCCCTTTACATGTTGTGATACTGCCCTTTACATGTTGTGATACAGCCCTTTACATGTTGTGATACAGCCCTTTACATGTTGTGATACTGCCTTTTACATGTTGTGATACAGCCCTTTACATGTTGTGATACTGCCCTTTACATGTTCTGATACATCCCTTTACATGTTGTGATACTGCCTTTTACATGTTGTGATACTGCTCATTACATGTTGTGATACAGCCCTTTACATGTTGTGATACAGCCCTTTACATGTTGTGATCCAACCCTTTACATGTTGTGATACTGCCCTTTACATGTTGTGATACTGCCTTTTACATGTTGTGATACTGCTCTTTACATGTTGTGATACAGCCCTTTACATGTTGTGATACAACCCTTTACATGTTGTGATACAGCCCTTTACATGTTGTGATACTGCCCTTTACATGTTGTGATACTGCCTTTTACATGTTGTGATACTGCCCTTTACATGTTGTGATACTGCCCTTTACATGTTGTGATACTGCCTTTTACATGTTGTGATACAGCCCTTTACATGTTGTGATACTGCCCTTTACATGTTCTGATACATCCCTTTACATGTTGTGATACTGCCTTTTACATGTTGTGATACTGCTCTTTACATGTTGTGATACAGCCCTTTACATGTTGTGATACAGCCCTTTACATGTTGTGATACAACCCTTTACATGTTGTGATACTGCCCTTTATATGTTGTGATACTGCCTTTTACATGTTGTGATACTGCTCTTTACATGTTGTGATACAGCCCTTTACATGTTGTGATACAACCCTTTACATGTTGTGATACAGCCCTTTACATGTTGTGATACTGCCCTTTACATGTTGTGATACAGAAAGCATACATAAAATCTCTCTCTGTAACAATCTTCTTGCTCATCTAGAACAATGGATGTTATTTACACCTGCTCCTTGTACATCTGTCTTCACTTAGATTACAGGTGAGCAATTCAAATTTTCACCTGCTCCTTGTACCTCTGTCTTCACTTAGATTACAGGTGAGCAATTCATATTTACACCTGTTCCTTGTACATCTGTCTTCACTTAGATTACAGGTGAGCAATTCATATTTACACCTGCTCCTTGTACATCTGTCTTCACTTAGATTACAGGTGAGCAATTCATATTTACACCTGCTCCTTGTACATCTGTCTTCACTTAGATTACAGGTTTGCAATTCATATTTACACCTGCTCCTTGTACATCTGTCTTCACTTAGATTACAGGTGAGCAATTCTTATTTACACCTGCTCCTTGTACATCTATCTTCACTTAGATTACAGGTGAGCAATTCATATTTACACCTGCTCCTTGTACATCTATCTTCACTTAGATTACAGGTGAGCAATTCATATTTACACCTGCTCCTTGTACATCTATCTTCACTTAGATGGCAGGTGAACAATTCATATTTACATCTGCTCCTTGTACATCTGTCTTCACTTAGATTACAGGTTTGCAATTCATATTTACACCTGCTCCTTGTACATCTGTCTTCACTTAGATTACAGGTGAGCAATTCTTATTTACACCTGCTCCTTGTACATCTATCTTCACTTAGATTACAGGTGAGCAATTCATATTTACACCTGCTCCTTGTACATCTATCTTCACTTAGATTACAGGTGAGCAATTCATATTTACACCTGCTCCTTGTACATCTATCTTCACTTAGATTACAGGTGAGCAATTCATATTTACACCTGCTCCTTGTACATCTATCTTCACTTACATTACAAGTGAGCAATTCATATTTACACCTGCAATTTGTACAACTCACTTCACTTAGGTTACACGTGAGAGAAATTCCTATTTACACCTGTCAATTTTACATCTACCTTCCTTTAGATTACAGGTAGCAATTTATATTTATCGAAATTGGAGAATAAATGACACTTGTGTATGGCCAGTGCCTTACACGGGTAGCTTTTCAGGCTATTTACCACTGCCATGTTTGGCTTTGTGACGAAGAGATACAAAATGCGTCGGGCCGTCAAAGAAACTAGTTCAGTTTCGCTGGTATCAATGTGCATCAACACCATCAGGCAGCCTCATTATCATCAAGTGTTTCATCCGCTAATGAAGTTTGGCAGCTATTGATATCAAGAGATCTCTGTCTCAAGCCGTGGTGGTGTACTCTGAAAGATAGGATACTGTTCACCTCGTGATATTTTCCTCCTCTCCTACATTTATCTCTGTCCATCTCTTGTTCGTCTCCCATTAACGTTACCTTATTGGCAACCTACTAAACGTAGACTATTGCTTAAGACATCACTACGTCCACAAATTGAAGATTGATCACAACATCCTGAATATGGCATCAACCATGTGTTGTCGGCCCAATAGGGGAACAAAGAGCAGGGACTCTGTTACCTGTCAGCCATGTCTAAGAGGCGACTAAGGAGGTTTGGGGGATAGAGTTAACTGTTTCCATTCTATGGAGGGTTAAAGTGATCTATAAGCCATGCTGAAATAGGATGTATCAGACCGACAGACTGACACATCGCAGCCAGGCTGTAGACGATGGCACAAAGAATTCCGTTCTTTGGACTGTATTCTAATATACTGCAGGCAATCCTGTAGAAAAGTGAGAGGGGGGAGATTGGGGTGTTCAAACCCCCGAAAACGGAATATTACTCTTAATACTATCAACGTTGCCAAAAGGGGAGTGAAAATATAAAAAAAACCCTACCTTAGCGGTGTTTTGTGAAAAGGTCATCGTCAAAAGCCAAACCTGACGCACAAAAATGTACGAGTGATTGTTTTTTTTAGGTAAAATCACTCCATTAGGGAGATCAGGGGTCCTGACTGCAGAAGTTTGATAATGATCGAATACGGATAAGAATATGATAGTAAACATCTACCTTTGTCATAAGTGAGCACGTTCATATTTGTGTTCATGTTACATGCTCTAACTACTGTTTTCCTTTGCTGAAAGCGAAGGAGCAGCTGTTATACCATCGAGCAGTACAACGGTATACGCCTCTGCCAAACAGGGTTAGAAGAACACGGCAGAATGCATAAAAAGTTGTATCTCGCCCGTTAGGGGCTATGGTGGCCCTTAGATCGATAAACGGTAGCCGCTGTGACACACCTCAACTTTACAGCGGCTTGACAATCTATACATAGCTACTGCGCTGTGCTAAGTTTAAATTGGGAAACTTTAGAATTGACATTTGTGTGTGTGAATAGTGTGTGCTGTGCATTGCCTACATAGAATCGTCTGCGTGGTGATGGAGCCTAAAAGGTGGGCATAGCATAGTGACACAGTTGCCTGCCATGCACGAAGAAAAACACGACTAAGGATTATTTGTGGGTGGAATTAGCTGCCCCATTACATACAGTCAGTGACTCAAAAACCGTACCGAAGCCTTTTGTTTCTGACTGAAAGACACGCATACCGCGGATAAGCTGTAAATCATAGCACACCGCATTCTGCTCCCCTGAAACGCTGGTATTCAGCAGAAGTTTGAGAACTAACGCAAAATATGAGAGAAAAAACGATCGGTTCATGTTGACATTAACGTTATTGTCATCATCAAATATCTTTCAATTGTCATATTTATTCAACATTATTCTTAACATGAGATATCATCTACGGTGCGCAAAAAACCAGTGCGCAAAAAACCAGTGTTCAAAAAACGAGAGCACACGCAACAGTGAAATATACAATTTTTCTCTATTCTATAATAGTGTTTTCCTTATTGAAATTTCCAAAATGTTGTTACTATTTTTCCCTTGTCTTTAGGCAACTATTACCATCAATTTCTTATTGAAATCCCACCTGCCAAGGGTTAATTTAAAGTGATAGGTCACCTTTTCTTCTTACCCAGAGATATTATTACTGTCTAATTATAAGAAATTACATTTATGAACGATGATGGATGTAACTCACAAGATGAACTTGTTCCATGAAACGTCTTCCACGGCTTGTACAAGAAATCACAGTCCAGCTTGTACCATCGTGTGCTGTTGTGTATCTTCTTAGACGAGTGACCCTTGAACTATCACTTTCTTTTTGTCTTTCTACCAATCTAGATCTTTCTCGTATATGCAAAATGACCCATAATATTATGTTCCCATGACCCCTAATTAACATGCATACCTGTATCATGCATATAGCGTTTGTATACTCTTTGTACCAAACGAGTGGTCGACCATGAGATTTTTTCCAAGCTGTAGTTCTGTATAAAGTAAATCCTTCGGTAAACTATTATCTTCTATCCTCTAGTGTGTCCCATCCATAGGAGTCTCAAGCATATACTAGTGTGTCCTATCCATAGGAGAATCCGCATACACTAGTGTGTTCTATCCATAGGAGTCACGCATGGTTTGCGTCTGTGGGTCTCACCTATGACCCATTAGACAAACCACCCATGCAACAGAAAAACCTAAGTAGATGACATGCGGTTATATTGAGGTTATCTATTATAGAAGCTTCATGGCATGTCATCTATACAATTATGCCTCTCATACTTTTAATTTTTTGTTACAGTGTATTTTATGCCATGTTGTTTTCTTTTTCTTTATTTGTTTATGTATGCACCCTCTGTGGTTGGGGGAGAGCTAGAGATTTGCTGCGCAGCGGTGGGGAGGAGGAAACTGACAGAACTGTTTTTCCTATGGCTGAGGCCCATCATAGAGGCACACTGACTCAGGACGTGACGATCCTTTTGACTTGAACATTTGGTTGCATGCCTGGAACAATAGAGAAGTTCAGCATAACCAGTAGTCAATTGGTGGCGGGGAATGAGCACAGTGAACCCTATCTTGGCTGCAGTGGCTCGGAGCAGTTTATAGGTTGAAACCTACCTTCTTAGTAGTGTGATAGTTTTTCTCTGGCTCTGGCCCGGGGTGGGACGAAAATCCACAGACTCCCCAGCAATACTATTTGGTCAAAGGGCATGAGTCCATGGACCGCTGGATCAGCAACCAACCAACCAACCATCCATAGGAGTCTCCGAAAACACTAGTCTGTCCCATCCATAGACGACTCCGCATACTTTAGTGTGCCCATCCATCCAGAGGAGTCTCTGCATACCGAGTATAAAAAACATTGTAGTATTCAAGTTGTCTTCAGTGCAGCAGTATTAATGACTTGTTCTGCCACCAAAACAAGTGAAGACTGTTTTGTATGAAAACTGTGAAAACTTGGCATGTGAAAACTGTTTAGTTGCCTTACCTCGTGCATATAGGTTGTCCATGTTTAAAATGCGCTTCAAATATATAAAATCTCAACGATTGTGCTCGTCTATTCCGATATGGGTAGATACATGATTTTTTGATGTCTTTCATTGAATCACCTGTCAGGTGGAAACAACGTATATGGCCTTTTTGATGTCTTTCATTGAATCACCTGTCAGGTGGAAACAACGTATATGTACTTTTTGATGTCTTTCATTTAATCACCTTCCAGGTGGAAACAACGTATATGTACTTTTTGATGTCTTTCATTGAATCACCTTCCAGGTGGAAACAACGTATATGTACTTTTTGATGTCTTTCATTGAATCACCTTCCAGGTGGAAACAACGTATATGTACTTTTTGATTTCTTTAATTGAATCACCTTCCAGGTGGAAACAACGTATATGTACTTTTTGATGTTTTTCATTGAATCACCTTACAGGTGGAAACAACGTATGACCTTCTAATAGTATAGATGCTACGTATTTGTCCTATCATCCTCACCATCATCATCAGGTAGCATATCCTGAACAGGATGTAGCAGTCATCACAGCCTTTGCCACTTCTGTTGATCTTGTGCCGATCTTCCTTCTTCTCTTATTGTCATGTTCAGGTGGTCTTTGGTGTCTTTCGTTCATCGTCTTCTTGATCTGCCTCTTGTTCGTCACCCTGGCATCACCCCCTCCATTATTGTTTTGTGATAAGCCGTCGCCATCACGACGTTTTATATAGCCAAAATATTGTAGTTTTCTGGAAAGAAACATGCTGCTTAGCCAGTTGTCATATGTATGAGTAAAAGTTATCCGGTGCTGAAATCGGATACGCCTGGTAGAAGAACGCAAAAATCTTAGTTCAACTGTAAACTAATAGAAGAATGTAGTCATTCAAAAGCATCACACAATCAGCTCTGCTATGTGATAGTCGGCAGCGTCGTTCTTTACTCGTCTTTGCGATGATGTGCTCTTGATAAGTCCTTTTTGTCGAAACGTCGATTTGTGTGTGATTTCCTGTGTGTTTCCGTTACGGTGTAGATTCGACACACATGCATCGCCTGGTGACAAGCGCCTAGGCTGTAATAGACTAGGGAAGCTCACTACCCGACTTAAAGACATGATGAAAACGGATGAGCTGGGCCTAGGATGCCCAGGCCTCGGATATGCAGAGCCCACCAAGGATCAAGTAACGCTGCTCTACTATGGAACTAGCAGTACAACGTACTTCACAATCCCCGGCGAAAATCACACGAACTTTCGTGTTGGTTATCAGAGAGCGAACGCAAAAGAAGAAGAATTTTAACGTGAACTCGGAAGAAGAAGAATAAACGTGAAAGCAGAAGAAGAAGGACTTTTAACGTGGACGCAGAAGAAAAATAATTTATTGTGGACTCAAAAGAAGAAGAAGAAGAAGAATAACGTGGTCTCAGAAGAAGAAGAATTTTAACGTGGACTCAGAAGAAGAAGAATTTTAACGTGGACTCAGAAGAAGAAGAATTTTAACGTGGTCTCAGAAGAAGAATTTTAACGTGGTCTCAGAAGAAGAAGAATTTTAACGTGGACTCAGAAGAAGAAGAATTTTAACGTGGTCTCAGAAGAAGAATTTTAACGTGGTCTCAGAAGAAGAAGAATTTTAACGTGGACTCAGAAGAAGAAGAATTTTAACGTGGACTCAGAAAAACAAAAAGAACCATTTCAAAATGTCATTTTGAAGTAGTATGCCTATATGTCGGGCTGAAAGACGCTGTTATCGAACTATAAATCATGATACTACGCATGTTGGTATGTGGACTATATAACGCTAACTAGCAGAATTTTCACAGCAATCGAGTAAGACTACGTGTAGTTTCTCTGGACTATATAACGCTAACTAGCAGAATTTTCACAGCAATCGAGTAAGACTACGTGTAGTTTCTCTGGACTATATAACGCTAACTAGCAGAATTTTCACAGCAATCGAGTAAGACTACGTGTAGTTTCTCTGGACTATATAACGCTAACTAGCAGAATTTTCACAGCAATCGAGTAAGACTACGTGTAGTTTCTCTGGACTATATAACGCTAACTAGCAGAATTTTCACAGCAATCGAGTAAGACTACGTGTAGTTTCTCTGGACTATATAACGCTAACTAGCAGAATTTTCACAGCAATCGAGTTATGACTACACGTAGTTTCCGGAGATGACTAATATGATATATTACTCTTGATTCTATCAGAAATCGCATCCATTGCTGTTAGTTTTTCCCTAAGTAATTGGGAACATTGTACTTAACTTTTACTGCAGGCCACCTGAAACTAGGTAGGTGACACACATCAAACTTCAAGTGTGTGATTAAGTGGGAACAAGGGAACTTTAGTCACGTTCGTGATTGCGTTGTTTTATTTTGTATTCCTTACATGGATAGAGTTTAAAGAAACAGTCCACGTTAGGCAATGCCTCTCTAGCAACCATCTTGTAAATGTGTAATTTATTGTTTTCTAAGTGGTTCTGAGCGTGGTGTATCCAAAACCATCGCGGGGCCACAAAGATTTCAAGGTGGATCATGAAGAGAGTGTTAAATTACGAGGCCACAGACACGAGTATTGGACCACGGAAATATAACCGTTTCAACAAAATTGAATAAGAAATAAAAAGAGCTAAGAATAGCGACACTGATATTGCCAAGTATCTCGTGAGAGGCGACAAAGGAGGATGTGTAGGTGGAATTAGCTGTCCCAACCCATACGTGACACTGACCATGCTGGCGTTGAATGTGTCTGAACGGCAAATATGTCGCAGCAAATCTGTAAACCATGACATAACGCATTCCGTTCTCTGGATTACATCCTGCTAATCTGCAGGAGTTCGAGAACGAACGCATAAGAGATATATGTATGCTTATTAACTTCTCTTCTACAGGATGTATACAAAAGTCATGTGCACACGTTTAAATTGATGGTGACACTAGGCTATATGAATTGTCAGCGTTTAGTGTGAATCTGTGTGTTGCTATATGAATTGTCAGCGTTTAGTGTGAATCTGTGTGTGGCTATATGAATCAGCATTTAGTGTGAATCTGTGTGTTGCTATATGAATTGTCAGCGTTTAGTGTGAATCTGTGTGTTGCTATATGAATTGTCAGCGTTTAGTGTGAATCTGTGCGTTGCTATATGAATTGTCAGTATTTAATGTGGATCTGTGTGGCGTTAAATGATGTGGCATCATTTAGTGTGGATATGTGTAGTATACAACGACTTTAGAGACACCCTATACGAGTAAAGTGCCTCTTGGCATAGTTTTCTGTTGGTGAAAGCATAATTCCATAATATTAGAAATACTACATACGACAGCAATAGTCCGTTTACTAATTCATAAACATTGTTTGGAAGCGATTTTCTCCGAAACTACATGTTTAAGTTGCAGTGATTTTTGACATGCAACTTTCGAATATCAGTGACGCTAAAATATTGTTATTTTTTATTCCATAAATGCTACAGATTTTAGACATCGGAAAATTCGTTTATTTTGTTAAAACCATTGCAAATAAGTGTAGTAAAATTTTGATTTGGCGGTACTCTGGTTATTTTCTGGTTAAATTTTACTCATAGTTACTCCTGTTGATATTACCCAAATATTTCCTTGCTTTTAATTGGACATGGCACTGAAGATGCATCGCAGAGACCAATGAAAAACACTGAAATATTCAAGACAACAGAATGACGTAATCGTTCAGTTTACTTGGAATTTCTAGTTGATTGTGAACTAAATAGCATATTCTCAACTTGGAAAATTGTTGTGTTCCAGTCTCTGTTGGGTCCATTTGGTGCACGTGTAATCGAAAATTGTAGTTTCGTCTGACTATTCTGAAGGAATATTCAACAAAACCCGCTTCCATGACTACATGTCCCGACATACATCATTGTCACCTTGAACTTCGTATTGTTTACATGTCAATAGTGTAGCTAGTGCCTCTGTGGTAGTAGCACTGTTTTTACTGTTTTTCATTGTTTTTCAATGTTTGTTCTATTTATTCTTGAGAAATACCTAACGGTTCGAAACATTGAAAATGTCTTGTGTATTGTAATTCGTATATTTTCGTGTTTGCACCTCATAACCCGTTAGTCTTAGGTCGTATGTTTTGTTGATGTGAAACATCAAAAACCCGTGTTCTATGTAAATACTATTGTTGTTCTGAAGGAATTTGTTTACTGTTGAAAATGTTATATTATATACAGTTGATTGAGGCTGATACATATATAAACAATAGGATCATTCATTTTAATTGGCACATTTTCTAAGAGGAAAATATATTTATATAACGTCATAGAGATTGGAAAGCTGTACTCCGAAAATTGTGCGATCTAACAGATATCCCCTAAACAAAAATCGCCCCAAAACATGTGTATTAATTAGTAAACAGATTATAATGTAATACAGAAATATGTGTATTAATTAGTAAACAGATTATAATGTAATACAGAAATATGTGTATTAATTAGTAAACAGATTATAATGTAATACAGAAATATGTGTATTAATTAGTAAACAGATTATAATGTAATACAGAAACAATGAGGATTTTATTTTTATAGAAAAAATCATAAGACAGCAAACGATATGTGAACCAGGTCCGTTAACCTTGCAACTATTCACTTCGCAATTCGAGTCAACATATTTTCTGTATCGGACACTATAGATTCTCTAAAATCCCTAAAAACATATAGTATGCTAGTCTCCTTATTTATGTGTATATATATATATATATATATATGGGCAGTTATATATTTCCATACATTGATGATATATGTGAACATTGTAATGTTTGTTTGTAGGAAGAGATGTGATAATGTTACCATAATACTAATAGTAACACTAATACATATAGTAACAGAAACGATCATGGATAGATGGATGCAACTGTTACCTCAAGAACTCAAGCAGAAAGATCGTTTGTTTTCTAATTCAAATGGAAAACTGAGAAAGAAAAAAACACCAACCAAGAAAGAGGGCGAAAAAGGGTTACCAGATCGATATAGGTTTTGTGTGGCGGGGTGACGGCTGGATGAAGGAGGAAGCTAACACAGGGGAAGGGTGCGCGAGCATTGTCGAGCGCTGTTCCGAAGTGACACAGGTGTTCCTGTCATTTAGAAACGGGAGGAGAATAAACTACTCACATCCACCACTCGCTCCCCGTCTCCTCTGTCGCGCTACTCACCCCTGGAGGCTTGTGTCTTCTACCTGGCCTCGTGCCCGCACCGCTATACTCCCCCTGCACGTGCGAGCACGGTCTCAAAAGCCTGGACTCTGCTCCCAGATGTAGAGGTGGCGACCAGACATGGCCGCGATGTGTTATTCAGAAATAGTCTTTGTTCTACACCGGGAGTTTACGGCTTTCAAAATTCGATATGAAGATTCGTATCATAAAACTGTACGCCTGAACACTGTACGCCCGTTAATTTGACTTTAGTAAAATAATATTCAGCGTTTTACATACAGCAAATCATCCGGAATGTAAATGTATAGAAGAAATGTGAGAACAAAATGCAACAAAAAGCTTTAATTACTCTCATCAAAAAGAAGAATCAGTAGTGGAAGTTTTTTTTTTTTAAATAAAAAAGAAGTGAAGTAGGAGGAACATGATCCTGACGTTTTAAAGAGACGTTATTGGACAAGATAAAGTAGCGACTTTTCCTCATATCTGTATCTGTGTAATGAGCTACACACTAGACAATACACACACGAAACATACGTTTTTTTTTGTTTGGTGTCAGATTCGATGATATATATTAGGATATATTAAGATGATATATATATATAAGGCTGTAAGAGGTAGTAAACATTTTTGCATAATAAATAGTGAACATGTTTCATTTAGTCCTTTGAAGTTTAAGGTAGTGTATCCAGATCACGATGACCTGTGCAAATACTACTTTTAAATCAGGTATGGGCTAAAAAAAAAAAAGTTAGCGTGCCGCATTTGGCTCGCAGGCCAAATTTTTTTCCCAACTGGCTAATAATATAATGTAATTTTCTGAGGTTTGGGCAGGCTTGGTTGTAATTCGAGATCAGAGCTGCAGTCGTTTCTCATAAAACTGTCTTATAATACTTACAATATGAGCCCCTCACCAATTATCAAGTTTTGTCCTTCTAAAGTGATGATATGCATTTGTCAAACAAAGTATAAACAAAGTGACCAATGAAAACAGGGAAAAGTCAATTAGCATCACTTTTGGATGATGATAACCAATGAATCCTTATGACTGTATAATCGACGATGGACACGGAAACTTTTTAGTGAGGAATACAATGTAAACAGTAGCACAAAATCAATAAAAGTTGACAAAATGCATGAGCTTGTAAGAAATATAACATGAAAATCAGCATACAAAATATGGAAGTTATGAAAATCAGCAAGTCACCAACAACAATAGATTTCACAAGAGAAGATTCAGCAGTGAAACAAACAAAATAATTCATATATTTATGAATTCCCCCAGATTATGGTAAACAAGACACAGAAATAGAATCAAGATGCCAGAAAGCATACGCAGTTACATATCAACTTTCACCATTAATCCTGCATCCAAAGTTCAATATGGACATAAAGAGACAAAATATCTTCAATTATCATACCAACACTTTGTTACCAGTGTCAAACATGTTAACAACCACACAGTAGAGACATATAATTACATGTGAGATGAAATGTTTCAGAAAAACAGCTATGGTCACCAAACTGGACACAGTATTAACGAGGATATCAGAAAAGGAGTAGAAATAATGCCTAGTATCGAATATATAGAACATCAGCAGATAAAGTGGTTTGGTCACCTTATAAGAATGGACACAATCCAATTACCACTGAGAGCTTACAACAAACGATTAGCTGGATACAGAGCAAAGGGAAACAGAAGGATAGATAACATCATGACCACACTCAACAACCACGGACTCGGTACGACTCAAGCAACACATCTGGCCTTGAACAGATACTTACAGCTCCTACCCTACGCTTAACACCAAGTGTGGATGCTATCATCCAGCTTCCACGTGGGGCAAGACAATAGACAAAAGCAATGTCCTTTACCTGGTAAGCATTAATTAGCATACATTTACATATATTTATTGAGGCGTTTACAGTTGGTTGATTAATAATTAACCAGCATTATATGATCTCGCTCACAGTTGAGCTTGTCCCTGATTCATGGGTACCATCAAACGTTCTGTTATCCTTGGTCAGTTCCTTCAGTTTGTAGTGTCCACTATCTCGTATTTTAACACAATTTTTCATAGTTTATAACGTCCAAGATGGATACTTAACCACGTTGACGCCTGCTTCATTAGTTCATTTCTACATCTACCCTATAACAGGATGGAGCAAATGTTTGTTTAACCCAAACACACAAAGCGTGATGGATGCCTGCATGGTAGATAGATACACTTCTAACCCTGATACACAGAGAGTGATTGTCTGCATGGTAAATAGATACACCTCTAACCCTGATACACAGATAGTGGTATATTGCTTAGATTATATTGTTTAGATCGATTAAATAGATATATTTGAGAGACATATTGGATAGATTAGACAGGTAGATAGATAGATGGTTAAGCGGACAGGTAGAAAACCAGGTAGATAGTTAGAAATATAAACAGGCAGGCCATTATATGTAGACTGACACATATTTCTAAACATATACACATATACTAGTGAATAATCAACATATATATATATATATATATATATAAAATCTACATTACACACATTACTCGTCTACAATTCCTCTTCATCAACCACGCCCTGCAGTAGTCCATTTGATAAAGGCAGTTATCCGCTGACGCGACCAAGTAAAATGGAGGAGACGTGTTAGGACGGAGTGTCATAAGTGGGAGGGCGAGATAGTAAGTGCAGCGAAAGAGTGAGGAAACTGATTAGCTCGACAGGAGACATTATCTCTAGTTAGTGTAAGACACACAAAAATCACTGGACAATGAGTAGAAGATATTAAAGACATGTGTATGTTACAAAATGGTAGTATGGTAATTTCTATATGTGGACACATTCTTTGCGATACATCAGTAATTTTAATAAACACACATATACACCAACATATACACACATATATATGAGATAAAATGCACAGCGTGTTACATAAGGTTAAACAGACAGACATAAAATATACAAACAGGTAGTCAGATCAAGTATGTTGACAGATGTACAATAATGGAAGCAAGGCGTCAATCAGAACTGTTTGCAGACAGATAGAAGATGTACAGACATATAGATAGATAGAAAGGGAAGGTATGTATACATACTGATAAATATACCTGTATATAGATAGATACAGGCAGACAGATAGCTGGATAAATAATTGGACAGATACATAGAAAGAGGCATAAAAGGATCGATCGACAGACTGATACAGATATTGATCAACAGAAAGGCAAAAATGACAGACAGACACACCAGACTAGACAGACAGACATTTAGGTAACTCAGACTTACAGACCAGACAGACAAGGCAGACATGCAGGCAGATAAGTCAGACATACGGGCATAGTCAATAAAGGGACAAATATCGAGAGATAATACAATAACAAAAACATATTTTATTCTTTGAAATACCGTGGTCCCTACCTGGAACTGGCAACCGTCACGTGACAGTGATAATATGCAAATCAGCTCACACTGCGTTTGCTGAGATTGTGCCAGCGACCCTGTTATTGTTGCACACACAATTCCTTGTTTTGTGTTCTCCGGCCACGTGTTTACAACACAAGAGCGAATCACCTGTTTGCACGGCGAATCACCTGTCTGTATGTACATACACTTTCCCGGTTATACGGTGACAAATGTTCAGTTTATTGCCGTGTTCCTGTCAGTTGTGTTTACGTCTGGTCCTTTCCGGAACTATCAAGAGCCGTTTATTACCGTTGTGGTTTAGATAAAATTAACACACTATTAATTAACGAAGTTTATACTAACTCAGTTAATTGTTAATTCGTACACATTTAACTAATAATTAATATTCTCCTTAGGTGAATTAATCTGCTACAACTAATACAGGTAAGATGCAAATACCTGGAAAACGAATTACATGTGTAAACCTCCTGCTAAGATGTAGTGAACAAGTCCACAATGTTGCCTTGATGTTCACTAAGTTGTCTTTGATGTTGTCTAATTGAAAGTGACTGTCCGTTGTAGCGATGTGAAGTAACAGTGAATGTTTTAACAATGCTATATTGTGAATGTTCCTGTTATTGTTAGTCGTGGGGTGGTGGTACAACACTCACTTCTATCACGTGTCATCTAGCCTCGGTTTATTTTGTCAACGTACAAGCTGTTACATGATCACCTCTCCTACTCTCGGGGTAAGTCCACGCACCGCGTTCGCCAAAACTGGGGTTCGTCTCGGTGTGTGAGTGCCTTTCCAATTGTCATATGCTTACATCGCTCACTCAATAACGCAGGAAGAGGGGAGGGGTCGACATTTCCAATAGGCGCTTGTGCTTTCGGTAATGTAGTGATGTAAGAGGGTGAGGGTACGGGACGGGATGATGGAACAAAGAGGCCGTGGATCTATAGAAAACATTAGTGACTGGTAGGTGTTTTATCCCATAGCGCTCATTGTACTGGAGCTTTGTAGACACAGGGGGAGGGGGGAGGGGGAATAGAGAGGAGGTGTGTGTCATACATACTTGTGTTTACATATGTATGTGAGAGTGGTAGATATCAAATGTGTCGGAGAGTTGTATCAGCTATGTGTGAGAGTGGGGCATATTATAAATGTGAGTGTTGTATCTGACGTGTGTGGAAGTGTATCTTTGAAGTGTAGGTATGTTGTATCTCCCGTGTGAGAGTATTGTATCTGACGTGTGTGAAAGTGTATCTTTGAAGTGTAGGTATTCTGTATCTCCCGTGTGAGAGTGGTGTATCTGACGTGTGTGAAAGTGTATCTTTGAAGTGTAGGTATTCTGTATCTCCCGTGTGAGAGTGTTGTATCTGGCGTGTGTGAAAGTGTATCTTTGAAGTGTAGGTATTCTGTATCTCCCGTGTGAGAGTATTGTATCTGACGTGTGTGAAAGTGTATCTTTGAAGTGTAGGTATGTTGTATCTCCCGTGTGAGAGTGGTGTATCTGACGTGTGTGAAAGTGTATCTTTGAAGTGTAGGTATTCTGTATCTCCCGTGTGAGAGTGGTGTATCTGACGTGTGTGAAAGTGTATCTTTGAAGTGTAGGTATTCTGTATCTCCCGTGTGAGAGTGGTGTATCTGACGTGTGTGAAAGTGTATCTTTGAAGTGTAGGTATTCTGTATCTCCCGTGTGAGAGTGGTGTATCTGACGTGTGTGAAAGTGTATCTTTGAAGTGTAGGTATTCTGTATCTCCCGTGTGAGAGTGTTGTATCTGGCGTGTGTGAAAGTGTATCTTTGAAGTGTAGGTATTCTGTATCTCCCGTGTGAGAGTGGTGTATCTGACGTGTGTGAAAGTGTATCTTTGAAGTGTAGGTAATCTGTATCTCCCGTGTGAGAGTGTTGTATCTGGCGTGTGTGAACGTGTATCTTTGAAGTGTAGGTATGCTGTATCTCCCGTGTGAGAGTGGTGTATCTGACGTGTGTGAAAGTGTATCTTTGAAGTTTATGTATTCTGCATCTCCCGTGTGAGAGTGGTGTATCTGACGTGTGTGAAAGTGTATCTTTGAAGTGTAGGTATTCTGTATCTCCCGTGTGAGAGTGTTGAATATATTATGTTTGGGTGCTTCTTTATTAGATGCTGTATCTGATATAAGTAGGGTGATGTATTTGATATGTATAGGAGTGTTTATCTCTAAATGTTGAGTGTTGTATCTCCATATATGTAAGAGTATATGGGGGAGTATTGTATCTCAAAATACTGAGTGTTATGTCGCCATATGTGTAGTGGCGTTTATTTCACATATGCCTATGTGGGAGTACTAAATATGCGTGTTATCTTAGATGAGTGGGAGTATTGTATGTGATATGCGTGTGGATAGTGTATCACATATGTTATACGTGGGTGTTTTGCGTCTTGTATATGTGGGAGTATTGTATCTGATATTTATTTGTGTGAAATATTTCGGAGTGGTGTATTTATTATGTGTGGGAGATGTATATCTGATATGTGTGCGAGATATGTATCTTAGATTTGTGGGAAGTGTTGTATTTTGTAAGTATGAAGTGTTGTATCTGTTATATGTGGGGTATTGCATTTTATATGTATTTAAATGTTGTATCTTAGATGTTGAGAATATTATATGTGACATGACTTGTAGTGGTGTATCTTAGATATGTTGAAATGTTGTATCTTAGATATGTTGAAATGTTGTATCTTAGATATGTTGAAATGTTGTATCTTAGATATGTTGAAATGTTGTATCTTAGATGTTGGGGAAGTGTTGCATCTGATATCTGTGGGAGTTTTGTATTTGAGTGTTATATTATATACTCAAATCTCCTATATGTCTAGTCTTGTGAGTTTGCCTGCTAATTAAGTATATATATATATACATAAAGAAGCAACAAGCACACAGGTTTATCAAACAGTAACAGCGGTTGCTTCCCTACCATCCCCCATCTCCGCCACATAAGCACAGTTACAATTATTTCAACGGTCCTTATTTTCAGATAATGCTCTAATGCTGCTTTGTGTTATATTAGGTGGAGAGGGGAGGGGGGTGTGGTGGGAGAATTGTATCTTGCTTGTGTGATTGTATGTGTAGGCTTATGTGATGTCTCTTATATGTGTGTGTGATGTGTCTTATATGTGTGTGTGATGTGTCTTATATGTGTGTATGTGATGTATTTTATATGTGTATGTGTTATATCTTATATGTGTATGTGGTATATCTTACATGTGTATGTGGTATATCATACATGTACAAGATATATATTAAATATGTATGTGGTATATCCTACATGTGTATGGGGATATCTTACATGTATATGTGGTATATACCTACATTTATATGCTATATATTACATGTGTATGTGGTATATCTTACATGTGTATGTGGTATATCTAACATGTGTGGTATATCTTACATGTGTATGTGGTATATCTTACATGTGTGGTATATCTTACATGTGTATGTGGTATATCTTACATGTGTATGTGGTATATCTAACATGTGTGGTATATCTTACATGTGTATGTGGTATATCTTACATGTGTATGTGGTATATCTAACATGTGTGGTATATCTTACATGTGTATGTGGTATATCTTACATGTGTATGTGGTATATCTAACATGTGTGGTATATCTTACATGTGTATGTGGTATATCTTACATGTGTGGTATATCTTACATGTGTATGTGGTATATCTAACATGTGTGGTATATCTTACATGTGTATGTGGTATATCTTACATGTGTGGTATATCTAACATGTGTGGTATATCTAACATGTATTGTATATCTTACATGTGTATGTGGTATATCTTACATGTGTATGTGGTATATCTTACATGTTTATGTGGTACATCTTACATGTTTATGTGGTACATCTTACATTTGTATGTGGTATATCTAACATGTGTGGTATATCCTACATGTTTATGTGGTACATCTTACATGTTTATGTGGTACATCTTACATGTTTATGTGGTATATCTTACATGTTTATGTGGTATATCTTACATGTTTATGTGGTACATCTTACATGTTTATGTGGTACATCTTACATGTTTATGTGGTATATCTTACATGTTTATGTGGTACATCTTACATGTTTATGTGGTATATCTTACATGTTTATGTGGTACATCTTACATGTTTATGTGGTATATCTTACATGTTTATGTGGTACATCTTACATGTTTATGTGGTACATCTTACATGTTTATGTGGTACATCTTACATGTTTATGTGGTACATCTTACATGTTTATGTGGTATATCTTACATGTTTATGTGGTACATCTTACATGTTTATGTGGTATATCTTACATGTTTATGTGGTACATCTTACATGTTTATGTTGTACATCTTACATGTTTATGTGGTATATCTTACATGTTTATGTGGTACATCTTACATGTTTATGTGGTACATCTTACATGTT
Organism: Meghimatium bilineatum; assembly: GCA_034231615.1. Taxonomy (NCBI): domain Eukaryota; kingdom Metazoa; phylum Mollusca; class Gastropoda; order Stylommatophora; family Philomycidae; genus Meghimatium; species Meghimatium bilineatum. The sequence goes on from CM067316.1 coordinate 52,093,020, forward strand.
TATGTGGTACATCTTACATGTTTATGTGGTATATCTTACATGTTTATGTGGTATATCTTACATGTTTATGTGGTATATCTTACATGTTTATGTGGTATATCTTACATGTTTATGTGGTACATCTTACATGTTTATGTGGTACATCCTACATGTTTATGTGGTATATCTTACATGTTTATGTGGTACATCTTACATGTTTATGTGGTATATCTTACATGTTTATGTGGTACATCTTACATGTTTATGTGGTACATCTTACATGCTCTTTTCTTTTTTTTTCACCATCTACCTGTGTATGCCTTGCAGCATCAGAGGTACAAGATTTATATAGAGATGCCTTTTTGTGTGTTTCATATATGTTTATTTTCGTTGACTCTTATTTCTGTAATCCATCGTTTGCATGGTCTGCCCCTGACTTTGTGTCCATTGTGTCTGTGTAGTAATGCTTTTTGAGGGGCACTGTCTGATGGTAGTCTGAAAGCATGCGAAAACCACTTAATCTGTTGTTTTCTTATGTAATCAAGGATTGGCATTGTGTTCTGATCCCAAGATCCAGTATGCTTCGTTGCATCTGTGTTGGATTTCTTTGGTGTTTTTCCTATTCGATGATATGACGAATCCAAAATAAGTGAATTCTTTCACCGATGTGAGCTGTTTCTCATGAATTATAATAGTGATGTTTCTTTCTGTTTTTGTGATTGTCATTACCTCAGTTTTTTTTTTGTGTTTTATGTTATCTTCATGTTAAAGTCCCTACATGTTGTGTTGAGTCTATTTATATGTTGTTGTTATTTTGTGGTTGCTATTATTGCTTGATCGTCAGTAAAACGAAGTTCACTCAGGAGGTTGTTTAGGTTATCTTCTTTATTAGTGTTGGAAAAGTTACATATGTAATCGATATATTTGATGAATAGAAGGGAGATAGAACACATCCTTGTCGCCCACCAGAGTGTATGTGGAATTTATTTGAAAGCCCAACACTCGTTCTTACTGCACATCGACTGCCTGTTCAACTACTTCTACACAAGATGATTAGATGTTGTGGAGCCATATATTTTGATAATATTTTCCATAGTTGTTATCTACTTTGTTCCCAAATGTACCTCCACGCGGTGCACCCTGGAAACGGAAATACAGCAGCTCGAGCTGATTCTGGCCAAATCATTTGGGGATCGTGTCCGAGAATGTGGAGGTAGCAGATGGAAAGAGATTTGACTGCACAAGAGACAGACAATATCTCCGACACCACCAGCATCACCACATATAGCGACACTGTCGACATACAGTGAAGCTAGTCAGTCCAGTCCAAACATTGGAGGGGCGGCCAATGTAAAATGCACGTAAAGGTAGATGCATGGCGAGAGACAAATATATTTCATACCGAGTACAATGAAACAATGAAAGGACAGAACAGTGCTAGAGGGCAGCGCGAACTGCAAATAGAAATGGAAAAGTCCCTAGGAAAGGGAACTACAAGCTCCGTCAGCTCCAGACGAACTTCTAGTTACCTGTGTTCCTTACAGGCAGAGACCCAGACCCATTCATTGGCGTTTGGTAAAGCAAGAAGACCTAATCCAACTCTAATGTCGAGCCTTCCTAAACCGGAAATATGCTCGCGAAGAGAAAGGGTTCTGTACCCGATGGGCTTAGGCAAGAAAGGGACAACGATGGTAGTCCTGGCCCAACTCTACTGTCAAGGTTTCCTATACCGGAAATACACCTGAAGAGAGAAAGGGTTCAGTACCTGATGGGCTCAGGCGCTATTGGGACAAGGACGCTCAGCTCGAGAACGCCTTGCTCTCAAACGCGTGGTGTGAGACTCGAACGTGGACAAGGGGTACACTATATCAGTGAATGACACCTCGGTTAAGAGGGCGAAAGAGCCAGGGTCCAACTCCTCTGTTGAGTTCTTCCCCTAAGGAACCAGGCTCACGGATGAGAAACGGTTCAGTACCCAATGGGCACAGGCACAGCACGCCCAATTACACGAGGCAAGTTCATAGACAGTGGGACACCTCGTGCGACTCAGACGAGAGCAAATATCGTCTGGGCGAAGAGTCGCCACTACGCGTGCCTGGAGACAGATATAGAGGCTGTCACAGGCTAAGGGTAGCCCACCCGAATTGTCAAGGCATGCCGAAATCGGATGTGCTAGGCCTACAATGCGCATAACGGTGGCACAACGTAATTACGCTCCCGGCGGAAATCGCACGGATATCCGTGATGGTTACAATGGAGCGAACGCAAAACAAACAAACAAAAACAAACAAACATCTACTTTGTTGAACAGTTTTCTTTTTCGACAAACGCGATGTACAATTCTTTGTTGTTTTCAATTGTTTTTTTTCTGCCAGTTATTTGAGAGTAAAAATGACTTCTGTACAGTCTTTGTTCTCACGGAATCCCATGTGAGAGTTGCTAAGCTGTCCACCTATGAATGCTCGTAATATTCTTTCTAGAATTCTGTAGAAAATATTTCCAGCGTGGCTTAGAAGTGAAATACCGCTGTACTGTATACGATTTCTATTGCTGCGTATTTTCTCCAGATAGGTATTATTACATGTTATTCCAGTCGTCTGGTATTTCTCGTGTGTTCCATATTATATTAAACAGTCTATGTAATAATTGTATCCCTATATCTGCTGCTACTTTGATTACTTCGACTTGTATGTTATCGGAGCCTATGGCTTTGTTTGATGGGGCTGTTTGTATGTTATGTTATGTTATGTTCCTCCAGGGCCATAGGCGGCGCATAGGGCAGAAACCATAGCTTTCCATTTCTGTCTTTGTGTTGCCAGGTCTTTCAATTGTTGCGTGTTGTTTAGTTTCATTGACATGCCTTCTCTATTAATGGTTCTTTGTAGAGTGTCTCTAGGTCTCCCTCTTCTTCTTACTCCAGGTGGCACCCAATATAGTGACTGCTGGGGAATTCTTAGGCTGTTCATTCTGAGAACATGGCCGATGTAAGTATGTTTGTATGGCATATTCTATTTCTGCTAACAATATGTTTAGTTTCAACTCTTCCTTTATATACTTTCGTATGTTGTTGTCCCCTCCATCTTTTAGATTTAACAATTCTTTAAAATACTTTTGCCACATTTCCATGATTTGTTTCTGGTAATTGCTACTTTCCATTTTCATCATGTATTATTTCGGTTGGCTCATATTTATCTTCTTTGTGTCTCATATTCTTATTTTTCGTGTAGACTGTCTTTGGTGCTGGTTTCTGTATTTAAAGATTCTCCATATTTTTGCCAAGCTTTAATTTTAGCATACTGTATACTGATCTTTTTTTCTGAGAGAACACGTATATATTCTCCCTCCTTCTTTTTATCCAAAAATTGTCTGATATTGATACTAGTATTGATATTAGCTATTTTGATTCTGTGACAACCTAAAGAAACATCGTGTCCACGTAAAGAAACATTCTAATATGAACATCTCCAAAGTCCATCTCATCGATGTTTGATCTGTTAATATTGAGAATCTAAATACTTAAATAATATAGCTCACTCATATTTAAAACAAGGGACAACACAAAAGCATAAAATAGAAGAATCTCGTCCATACTATTTTTTACGTCAGCAGGTCTATATATAAACTATTGATTTCTCCAAATATATCATGTGAAGAGAAATATTATATTTATGAAAATTTTCTACTAGAAAAGGCGTATTAAGGCCGGATGTGGTTGTGGGTGTAGGCGCACTAATATGTAGACTGTTCATTCTTGTGAATACCGTATTCCACCTTTTTTTCTTAGGAAAAAATACTATATATATCATATTTAAGAATATAACTTATGCAGCGAAACCCCTAGCCTTTATACACGCTTAAATCACTGGCGCACGGACGAGAGGTTAGAGCGATGGTCTCACACGTGTGAGGTCTAGGATTTGATTCCAGGTAAGGACTGAGTTTTTTTTAATTTGAAGGGTTTATTTTAAAATATTAACCTCTGCATGACGTGGCGACAGTTAGCGCATGCCTGCTTCATCACACAAGCCATTCGCAATCTCCCTACAACCCCCTAAAGGAAAAATGCAGTATTGACACCCAGCCTTTAGTTATCCGAACAATATTGTGTCGATATCATTGTAGATTATCATTGTCTATCTACTCCAAGTTGTTCTAGGTTATCATATCTCTATTTCCCCTGCGGGTTTAATGCCAATATTTGTCTTTATATACAGCTTTATACCTAAATTAGATTGTGTTCAATACATCTTTATTTTTATACATGTGTGGATATTGTAATGTTCCATCCACACATCTTCTTTTCCAATCTTTTCTTATCCAAACCTCTTTGTTTCTAGCCTTATCCTATCGAAACCTCTTCGTTTCTAAATTATCTTATCATCACCAATTTGTTTCTAGTATTATATTATCCACACCTCTTTTTTCTAATGTTATCTTATCCAAACCTTTTTTGTAACCTTATCTTATCCAAACCTCTTTATGTTTAGCCTATGCTATCCAAACCTCTTCGTTTCTAATCTTATCTTTTCCAAACCTCTTCTTTTCTAATCATATCTTATCTAAACATCTTCGTTTCTAACTTTGTCTTATCCAAGCCTCTTCATTTCTAACTTATCCTATTCAAATCTCTTCGTTTCTAATCTCATCGTAACCAACCTCTTCTTTTCTAACTTGTTATTATCAAGACCAATTCATCTTTAGCCTTTTCTGATCCAAACCTCTTAGTTTCTAACATTATTTGATTTAAACCTCTTCGTGTCTAACTTTATATAATTCAAACTTCTTCGATTCTAACTTTATTTGATCCAAATCTTTTCGTATCTAACCTTATCTTATCCAAACCTCTTCGTTTATAAAATTATCATATCATTTCATATTCAAAATCGGGATCTCTTTTCCGTATGGATTGAAGACGTTCGGTTTATGATCGAGAAATGGCGGTTGGAATCCTGGTTGCTAGTTTTGTTTACAAAGTGCAGTATTTGGTGAGCTCTGGATATCTATTGCTTGAAGCTACAGAGTTACACGGTGCTATATTACACCGTACTATGAGACACAGTGCTGTTACACCATGCTATGTTACACCATGCTATGTTACACCATGCTATGTTACACCGTGTTATATTACAAGATGATATGTTAGATGATGATATGTTACACCGTGCTATGTTATACCATGCTGTTACACGAGTTATGTTACACCATGCTATGTTACAAGATTCTATATTACAACGTGCAATGTTTCAAATGCTGTTACACCGTGCTATGCTACACCGTGCTATGTTGTACTGTGATATGTTACACCGTGCTATATTACACGATGTTATGTTACACCATGCTATGTTGCAAGATGTTATGTTACAAGATGCTATGTTACACCGCGCTATATTACACGATGTTATGATACACCGTGTTATCTTACACCGAGCTATATTACATGATGCTTTGTTACACCGCGCTATGTTACACCATGATATATTACAAGATGCAATGTTACACCATGCTATATTACAAGATGCTATGCTTCACCATGCTATGTTAAACCGTACTATGTTACACTGTGCTATATCGCACCATTCTATATGACACGATACTATGTTACACCGTGCTATATTACAAGATGCTATGTTATAAGATGCTATGTAACACTGTGATATATTACGAGATGATATTTTACACTGTGCTATATTACGCGATGTTATGCTACAAGATGTTATGTTACACCGCGATATATTACAATATGATATGTTAAACCGTACTATGTTACACCATGCTATGTTATACATTACTATATTACAAGATGCTTTGTTACACCGTGCTATATTGCAGGATGTTATATTACACCGTGCTATATCACAAGAAGCTATGTTACATCGTGCTTTCTTACAAGATGCTATGTTAAACCGATATATAACAAAATGCTATGTTACACCGTGCTATATTACAGGATGTTATGTTACACTTTGTTATGTTATACTTTTCTATATTACAAGATGCTATGTTGCACCGTGCTATGTCACACAATGCTATATTACAATATGCAATGTTACATCGTGTTATGCTACATCGTACTATGTTACACCGTGCTATGTTACACCGTGCTATATTACAGGATGTTATGTTACACCTCGTTATGTTATACTTTTCTATATTACAAAATGCTATGTTGCACCGTGCTATGTCACACCATGCTATATTACAATATGAAATGTTACATCGTGTTATGCTACATCGTGCTATGTTACAGCGTGCTATATTACAGGATGTTATGTTACACCTTGTTATGTTATACTTTTCTATATTACAAAATGCTATGTTGCACCGTGCTATGTCACACCATGCTATATTACAATATGCAATGTTACATCGTGTTATGCTACATCGTGCTATGTTACACCGTGCTATATTACAGGTGCTATGTTGCACCGTGCTATGTTACACAGTGCTATATTACAAGATGCTATGTTACACCGTGCTATGTTACACCGTGCTATGTTACAAGATATTATTTTACACCGTACTATGTTACAATATGCTATATTACACACTGCTATATTACATGATGCTATGAGCGTTATTCTCTGAAGACGGCTTGCCTATTTTTGAGATGGACTGAGTGCATTGCGATAAACCTAGTTAAATGAAGTAAATCCTCCGCTTTTCATCAAAATTTCATTTAAAATCATATTAAACATACCTCAAGTAGTTTTTTACAAATGTTTCTAATTTATTGTGGTTTGTCTTGCCATCTCTCACGTACCTAAACCCTAGAAGAGAACAATTGTTACATTTGTATTGAAGTGCATTAAATTATAATGGTTTTTAATTTGCTTTTTATCCGATTTTGTTGACGATTACATGTGTCCTGGACACATAATCACAACTAATAGTAAAGATATGAAACAGAAGATAAACAGAGAATATGAATGGCTAAAAGTACTTTCAATTTATTTCTATCTATCTATTCGCTAAAACCTTTTGTTGCCTTTAGGTGTTCAGGGGTAGAAGAGTTTTCTGGAGACGGCCCTCTTGTGTGCTGAGTACTTTCAATGAAATGGGGATATTATTAGCATTTAAACAAATAACAAAGAAACTAAAAAGGAGAGATATGAAATGATACATGTATACAATAATAATGTATGTCTCAGAAACATGGGTAATATGCAAACAGCTAGAAGACATAATTGATGTCTTTAAGATGGAGATATATAGCAGAATAGGTACATTTTCATTGAAGGAGAATAAAAACTGATTCTGAAACATTGTATATGAAAAAAGAACTATTAAAAGAAATAAAAATCAAATACAATATTTTGGAAATATTAAAAGACATGAAACATTGTTGAAGATATTACTTGAAGGTAGAGTTGGGAAAGGTGATCGAAAGGTAGGCAGAAATACAAATGGAAAGGAAACATCATGAAATGGATAGGTTACAGTATAGCAGAGGGCACCAACAACAGTTTGACTCACTTAATTAAACCAAAGAAAAAAAGACAGACAATCCGAGAACACAACCGAACAAGAGTAGGAAGAAGACACATCATGATCTCTCTTGGAAATAAATATAAGGTTGTGGTGACTGGATTACGAGAACGGCGACCTCTATTATTTTGTATGGTTCTAAAGCTCTGATATAACCAAATTGAACTAACTTCCGTGGTTGAAAAGTTATAACTCACCATAAGATGTACATTTTACTTCACCAAATACGATACAGCAGAATGGAGATCCAATACGACACAGCAGAATGGAGATCCAATACGACACAGCAGAATGGAGATCCAATACGACACAGGAGAATGGAGATAAAACAAACATCCTTACAGTAGAGCGCTGTTTCTCAAACTCTATCGTGCCACCACCATGACATATTTATTTCAAGCAAGAACGCCCCTCAACTAGGGTCTTAGATACGCCTTTAGTGATTGGGTGGGGGGCGGGAAGAGGGCAGAGGCTACCTAACGTAAAATGGGTGTCGGGAGGAGGGATTACCTACAGTAAAAGGGGGGAGGCGGGAGGGGTGGTTACCAACAGTAAAATAATAATGTTGTTTTATTAGATTTTTGGTGGCATTTGTTTGTCAATAATTCGATTGCTACATAGCTTCATTGACTGTTTATAGCTTCATTGATTGCTACACAGCTTCATTGACTGTTTATAGCTTCATTGATTGCTAAATTGCTTCATTCATTGCTACATATCTTCATTGATTGCTAAATTACTTCATTGATTGCTAAATTGCTTCATTTATTGCTACATAGCTTCATTGATTGCTAAATTGCTTAATTGATTGCTAAATTCCTTCATTGATTGCTAAATTGCTTTATTGATTGTTACATAGCTTCATTGATTGCTAAATTGCTTCATTGATTGCTAAATATCTTCATTGATTGCTAAATATCTTCATTGATTGCTAAATATCTTCAGTGATTGCTAAATAGCTTCATTGATTGCTAAATATCTTCACTGATAACTAAATATCTTCATTGATTACTAAATAGCTTCATTGATTGCTAAATATCTTCATTGATTGCTAAACTCCTTCATTGATTGCTCATATCTTCATTGATTGCTCATATCTTCATTGATTGCTACATAGTTTCATTGATTTATACACATCTTCATTGATTGCTACATAGCATCCGTGATTGCTAAATAGCTTCAGTGATTGCTACATAGCTTCATTGATTGCTACATAGTTTCATTGATTGCTAAATAGCCTAATTGATTGTTAAATAGCTTCATTGATTGCTCATACCTTTATTGATTGCTAAATAACATGATTGATTGCTACATAACTTAATTAATTGCTAAATAGCTTCATTAATTGCTGATATCTTCAATTTATTGCTACATAGCTTCAATTTATTGCTAAATAGCTTCAATTTATTGCTACATAGCTTCAATTTATTGTTACATAGCTTCATTGATTGCTACATAGTTTCATTGAAAAACACTTTTTCACATCAAGCATAATGCCAATAGTTTTTTAATGAGGAATATCGATCAATCCGTATTTCAAGTACTCAACGCTCTACTCGAAGCAATGCATTCACAACACTGTACTCATAGCGCTGTACTCACAACACTGTACTCATAGCGCTATACTCACAACACTGTACTCACAACATTTGTTTTTGAATAGTTTCTTCTGTCATTATCGAGGATAGAAATTATAGGATAGAAATCCTAGTTGGATCAGGTTTAAGATAGAATACAATTAATATAAAAATAATTGTACCTCTTGTCTTACTGTACACAAAAAGTAAATACTTTCATTATTTGTGTATGCTCTTTGTTCAGTGTTACCTAAAGCTCTTTCCCCAACATGGCACTTCATCGCCCCGACATCCTTTACTCTGCACCTCAACCTCAAGTCTCTTACTGCACACAGGGAGCGTTTTCGCCCACTTTAAGAAATCCCGAAGTAGAGGAACAAGTCAGTACGCCAGGTTACAGCACGTGAGCTGTATCTAAAATCGATAATCGATCACTGAAACGGTTCACAGTGCCGATAGAAGATAGAAGGAAATGTAGGAGTACCGTCCTTGTCGACCTTGTCGCTTTTCATGGTACGCTTCTTTGTCGGCATTATGTTCGAACAGATCGTGACCATCGAATGTTAGGGTCATGTGGGCTAATTTGGGGATCACCTTTCTAAACTGACACATGTGATAATTTCTGTGATATTCGTTTGTTGTCGACAGAAAGTATACACATAGTGACTAATGAAAATCACGAGAAATGTCAACACGTCACTTTAGACGGATGATTCCCAATGAGCCAACAGGACTATATAAATAGCGAGAGACACGGAACAGATACAATGAGAAGGACACCATTAGTTGTTATTGAAAACGGAGTCTCTTGTCAAGTACACAGCCCTGTTGAACCATCTTTGCCATCCTTCAAACGTTATGCTATATGCCCGTTCTCGTGATTTTCATTGATCAATTTGTGTTGACAGCCAATGTTAAACGCGAATATTTTTTTTTAAGCGTCATTTTAGAAAAAATGATCTTTTTATGTCTTCTACATGAATATATATATATATATATATATATATATTCTAAATTGATAAACGCCAGTATTGATGCTACTGTCCATTTTAAACCAATGAATTGTTTGTTTAGCAGTATGAATTAGGAAATACATTCCAGGACCATGGAAATCTTGAGAAGTCCCTGAGCATATTTTGATTCAGGTGGTCATGATATAGTAACCACCTTTATTACAAAGACACTTCTTAACATTGTAGTGACGTTAATAATGGTGAGGTCATTTTATTTAATGTGTACCGTTTCGAGTGAGGTACACTACTTTTAACCGCGGACGTTAGTCAAATTTGGTTATATCAGTTTTTAACAATAAAAAATAATGTAGCTGAAGGTTCACGTAAGATCTCACCATAATTTAACAATGAACATGAATTCAGAAAATGTAAACTTTGTTATAAGAGATGTATGTGAAATCTATTTGGCTATTTTCAACTCATAGTATTGATGATGGTTATATGACATCTATGTGGCTATTTTCAACTCTTTCTACTGATGATGTTTATGTGACATCTATGTGGTTATTTTCAACTCATAGTATTGATGATGGTTATGTGGCATCTATGTGGCTATTTTCAACTCATAGTATTGATGATGGTGATGTGAGATCTATGTGGCTATTTTCATCTCATAGTATTGATGATGATTAATAATTTTATGATAAAATTATTCAAACCTATAATAATCATTGAGAAGAAACAACTAGAAAAATGTATATAACCATGAACATTTCTGCTGAACAATAGACGCTGCAGGAAATTGTTTTGCAGAGATTAGAAAATGACTAGCAATTGCCCTACAAAGAAAAGAATAAAGGTTGAAATCTATGGTAAGCGCTAACAGAAGAAGCTTTATAACTAGTAAGAAGCTATATTTTTTCCAGTAAGAATGTATTGTGATGCTTGGACAAAGAAATCCGTAATGGAAAAGCAAATATCAGTATTTGATTCGAAATGCTATAGAAGGGACACACAAATTATCATAGACATAAAAACAATCCAAAACCGACACTGGAAAATATTTATGTACCAGTATGAGTCGTGGCAAGCTTTATAAAATGATTGGTTGTTTAGTTTTGTCCATACATAATTTCAGGCAGATTTATGCCAACACGTAATGCACTGGCCTGCCACGTCTCATTGGGTACACCTAAACATCAACTGAATCATCACAACTATAAAAAGAAAAGCAAGCTAATAAATGTTGAAATTCTCAAAAGACATGATCAGTTAGAAAGATTAATCATGAAGAGGAACTTTCCAGAAAACACATCATGAGACAGACAAGACTACGATGGACACAGGTTAACAAAGACCTTGTGAATATGCCACCGGAATAGACTGGACAGTTTGCACAGATCTGGAGGCTTAAATGAGGCAATGAGAACAACGTTCTGCAAAATACACGTTAGATATAAGAGGAACATTGTCTGAACCGACAGCGGTACGATCCAGGCAGTATCATATGAATTATGTTTCTTTCCGAAGATAGTAAAGTACGCTAATTCTCATAGCCCATTAGTTGTACATGTTTAGTATCCTAATCCTGAATCTCTTCTCCTCATGTACTATCTCCTCGAGTAATCTCCTCATGTACTATCTCCTCGAGTAATCTCCTCATGTACTATCTCCTGAGTAATTTAAACTCCTTTAATCTCTGAAAAAACATCGTCGTCCATTCTGGTGACACCATTCAAATGCCTTCCTTGGCCATTTTAATATTTTGAAGCCATGTTTCCAGCTCTCATAATCTAAACTCTTGCATGGCTAGCTCGAAATATGAACGTAATACTCAACAGGTGAACACCCAAACCTACTCCACACGTTCCACTCACGACACAGTCATCTACTGGAGAACACGATATACATAATACACATGTGCAATATCTTATGTATTAGAAATAAGAGAGACCTAATACACACGTCAACTCAGTTATGCCCAAATAAGTATCTCTCTCTGTATGTATATATATATATATAGTGTTTCTGGGAATGGGCAAGTTAAGGTATTTTATCCACATATCTAAAAGGAAGAAAATGGTTCTAACCCTCTGTGGACAAGGGTAAAAGGCCTGCTGAAAGTTGGGTTAGGAAAACTCTCAATATCCTAGGCAACAGCTGCGCAAGCACACGACAGGCACGCGTAAAGAAGTTCAGAGCTGTCAGGTGTTGAATTACGGACCATTTCGTTCTCTCTAGCCCCCAACTTTATTGTGTGACAAGAGATAACTGTTACACGTGAGAGCTCAAGTAGTCATAGTACTATTTTCTTTTTCAGAAGTTTAATTGAATCTTAATTACCACCATATAACATTCATTTCTCAGTACCATTAACTATTTAATGATTTTATCTTCGTCTTATCTATTTTTTCATATGGCTGCAACACGTATTTGAACATACACAATTCCTTTCCAACAACATCTATCCCGGGATTTTGTTTTCAAAATTCTCATCTCAAAACTTCTTGTAGATCTTTCTCCATTTTGTTCACCCAATGCCTATTTTTACATTAAAGTCTTGTTGCCCGTGTGGCAACCAAGCTCGGCATCTAGTTCATGATGCACGAATATGCACACATTCACATTATCATGCATGTAGTAGGAGGCGACGAAGGAAAGTAGATGGTTAGGCTGACAACCTGTCACCTGTGAAAGTTGCTGACAACCTGTCACCTGTGAAAGTTGCTGCCGACATGTAAATATTGCTGACAACCTGTCAGCTGTGAAAGTTGCTGACAACCTGTGAAAGTTGCTGACAACCTGTGAAAGTTGCTGACAACCTGTGAAAGTTGCTGACAACCTGTGAAAGTTGCTGACAACCTGTGAAAGTTGCTGACAACTTAGCACCTGTAAAAGTGGTTGGTAACTCGTTACCTGTGAAAGTTGCTGACAACCGGTCACTTGTGAAAAAAATATTTATTGTTTCCCCATGTCGTATGTGGATTTCTTACTTTTGTCTTCCCTGTATTGTTTCCCCATGTCGTATGTGGATTTCTTACTTTTGTCTTCCCTGTATTGTTTCCCCATGTCGTATGTGGATTTCTTACTTTTGTCTTCCCTGTATTGTTTCCCCATGTCGTATGTGGATTTCTTACTTTTGTCTTCCCTGTATTGTTTCCCCATGTCGTATGTGGATTTCTTACTTTTGTCTTCCCTGTATTGTTTCCCCATGTCGTATGTGGATTTCTTACTTTTGTCTTCCCTGTATTGTTTCCCCATGTCGTATGTGGATTTCTTACTTTTGTCTTCCCTGTATTGTTTCCCCATGTCGTATGTGGATTTCTTACTTTTGTCTTCCCTGTATTGTTTCCCCATGTCGTATGTGGATTTCTTACTTTTGTCTTCCCTGTATTGTTTCCCCATGTCGTATGTGGATTTCTTACTTTTGTCTTCCCTGTATTGTTTCTCCATGTCGTATGTGGATTTCTTACTTTTGTCTTCCCTGTATTGTTTCTCCATGTCGTATGTGGATTTCTTACTTTTGTCTTCCTTGTATTGGTCCCCATTTATGACGAAGAGATACATGTCACCGGATACTGCAGCACTGCCTTTTTGTGGCAGACTTGTATGTGGCTGGGAGTGTGTGCTATCACTGAGGTCAACACATCTGGCACAAGAATGACGAGGTATTTGGCCTAGAAGGTCACGCCGATCTCGTAGTACAACAATGCCCTATCAGTCAATAAATGTTATGCAAGTCCAGGTGTCGCCTCAATTACTCAACTGAGATGGATCTGTGCTTTTGTAATAGAGGTTATGTGCTGCCAAGATCTACATTCTCACAACTAAAGAGGTTATCTCCTCCTCATCACCATCACCATCATCATCATCATCATCATCATCACCATCACCATCACCATCACCATCATCATCATCATCATCATCACCATCACCATCACCATCATCATCATCATCATCATCATCATCAAAGAATCTAAGCTGAAACATAATTGCCCTTATTTACCGAGTAGAGGGCAAATGAACATTAGAAGATGTCGTAAAAGTGTACGGTTGCTGCAACTTTTATAAACAACACACGTGCCTGCCTGGTTATTTACAACAGAGAGTTTACTTTTAGCACATCTTCAGATGTGTATGTTCATTTCAGAGTTTCGTGTTGTGTATATGCAAGCCCTTCTCATACATTAAATCACGATCCCCGACCCACGAACATCTCTATAAAAGTAATGATTAAACACAATATGTGCTTCTCCACAGTATCAGACGGCTGTGGAGAAAAGTGGATTGTGGTAACCATTTTGTTATCATTATCTTCCACATGCTGAGCTGGCTCCTTTCCGTCTTTCCCGGCGATAGTGTTATTGTTGTGTTATAAGGAATACAATCTACAATCCATAGTTACGATGTATGTGAGTCACATCCAATGAAAATCGAGAGAATAGTCAAATGAGTTATTTTAGGAAGGTTTAACTTCCCATAAGCCAATATGTCTCATCTTGCCGAGGGTCACCACCTCTTCTGTAAGCTTGAAGAGTGAGTGCGAGCAGGAATAAGCGAGTGTGCCACTCACGGCACTTGTAAGTGTGTGTGTGTGTGTGTGATCATAAGTGAGTTTATCATTCAAGAGGTAGTTCAAGTATGTAACTCTCCAGCAGCTGTACAAAGTCATAATACGTCGGCCTAGGTCAAATCCTTACCCAGTATAGTCATGCGTGTAGATCTCAAACAGCCACGCTTATTTTTTATGAGATGAATGATCATTGGTCATTTTCATATAAGCCACGCTAATGTCGGATGTGTCAGGTCCGAAAGCGCAGATATGACAGGTAAGCTATAAACTAAGACAAAACGCATTCTATTCTTCCGGATACATCATACTCATGTGCAGGAGATTGAGAACTAGAACAGAAGAAGAAGAAGACTAGTACAATTAGCATGCATACTGAGACTGTCCAGCAGGGCAGTATAGAATAGCAACACTGTTGATTGTCACGCATGTCGTACGAGGCGGTTAAGTAGTTTTTGTGGTAGAGTTGAATGTTATACCACATCGGTTATAGTGACCCTAGAGCCATGCTGCAGTCGGGTTTGTCCTAACGAAGGACGTAGATATTGCAATAAAACTATATATTCATGCCACAACGCATTCCAGCCTACACTGTACCAACCAGCGGGAGTTTGTAATGTACAAGAATAAGATAATATAACACAAATATGTTAACAAGTGGTAAAAAGACTTAACGTATTAGTGACCTCCGCAGAAGTCGAATGTGTCGAGCCATTGCCTCAAATAAAACTCCGAAATAATGCATTCCGTTCTCTTGACTTCATAATGCTGGAATTCTAGTATGACCACTGTTCTGCTACAATGGAAATATTACGGTAGTTTGAGAGAGATTGCAAACAAATACACATGATGATGTTTAAAAACCGTGTAATGCGATAACAGTTTGACTTTTTATAGTCATTAAATTTTCTTTGCATCTTAACAACAGTCAATAAATGTTGAAAAGTGTGTTTTGTTTAGGAAATAAATTTCACACTTTATTAGTGAATAATTTGAATACATTCACTTAAAATTGTTTGTTGCAATCAATTGTTTTCGACAACCCTGTGAAAGTTTTCAGAAATAAGTTCTACATATTCTGAATGACATTAACAAGCGTATTTCAGATATATAGTCACTTCTGTAGTAGTCTGTCTATTAGCTAAGCCCTTTGTTGACTTTCAGCGTCAGGGGTAGAAATGTTTTCTGGAGATGACCCTCTTGTGTTCTGAGTATATTATGGAATTTGTCGCCTCTTTTATTTCAGTGATCCATAATTTTCATGGTCGGTCTCTAGGTCAGCCTTCACTGCTCCTGTGTCGCATAGCTTGCTGGGGTATGCTGGCTGATGGTAGTCTGATGATGTATGCAAACTATTTTCGACATTCTGGAGTAGTGTCGGAGTAAAAAAAAAAATGAAGCATAGGATATGAGCTCTGCGACCTGCCATGCATATTGTAGGAAGCGACAGAGGAGGCTTAGGGATGGTATTGGCTGTCCAATATAATACAAAAATATGACTGAAGCCATGATAAAGTAAGTTGTGTCAGCCAAAAGGTGTTGACATGTTGCAGCCATGCTGTAAACCATGTCAAAAACATTCCGTTGTAAAGACTGCATCCTACTAATCTACATGAGTATATGAAACAACGAAGAAGAAGATTAGCGATACACGACTTCAACATTGCCTCTGGGCCATTTTGACCATCTTTGGCTGAGATTTTCAACCTTTTCAGACAGCGAGCACAGTTCATACATGATCGATAGGCGTATAGAAGAAGTGCCAACTAAACCGTAAACATGACCTAGTTTCCGATTTCCGTGAAATCTATTGGTTCGTCTCTGCTATTTTTGGCATGTGACTCCAAGTATATAAATACTGACCAACGAGAACCTTGCAAATAAAAAAATATTACGAATGGAGTCGAGTTAAGATGTCTTCTGTTGAAGAAGGTAGTGGTCCACATGTAATATTTCTAGCGCACACCGACCACATGTAAACGTTAGTGCTCGCGAGCACCTTCCGCATGTAATCGTTAGTGCTCACGAGCACTTTTTAACTCGTATGACACGAGCACATGTTCTTAAGGGAGCAAAAAAGGTGCATACGAGGGGCAGGTTGAGAGCGCATGCGTTACGGGTTTGAGAACCATTTCCACTCCCGAAATCTTCTTTATTGCTTCTTACGATATGCATGGTAGATCGCGATTTTGCTAAACTTTTCTCCAACTTGGAGCTTCGGTTATACACTGTTTTTAATATATTACTAAATTGTATATGAATGTGGGCTATAACGTAATGTCTTATAAGAGTATTTCTTACATGTTAATATTTCTGTTAAGTTAGCAATTTGGAGAATTATCATCATCATGAAATGCTGGTTCCGCAATGGAAGATGGCTACAACAGACCTCCAACATCTTCTGGCTCTTGCTTTGGTGGTGCAATGTGCTAGACTATAATTTATCCACCTTGTTATGCCCCCTCACATGTGTCTATATCTACTTTTTGCTCTCCTCCTCTCAATTCTACCATCCAGTAATATCTTCTACAAGGTGGCATGTCTTTCAATATGTCCAAACCAATTTATTTGTTTGAATTGTATTACTATAATTATTTTTTTTTTCATACGAAGTGTTATCAGAACTTTGTGCGTTCGTTCTCTTTCCATGAACCTCTCTCTATTCTTTACTTTTGAATAAATATTTTGTTGAAGAATAATCCGACTATAAAAGAGGAGACAGATGGAGTTATGAAGCACGCGTTTTCTAGCTCAGTCATTATGTGACATTCCTTGCCAGTTGAATGAAGTGAGTATATCCGTTATTCACTTGAGAAACTGAGACTAAAGAGGGTCCGTCATTAAGTTAAACAAAGCGTCAACAGTTATTGCTAAGCTATAGCAAAAAAATACTTCACATATTGTGCCTGACAACTTGTAAGACAAACCGTTGAATATCTTGACTGACTGGGCATGGCCTATTTGTGCTTGTGATTGACCATATCGCGTATACTTTGTGTTGCCAGCCATTGAGAAGTCGTATAAATATAAATGGGTGACAATTTCTGTAATTATCTGGTACGGCTTATGTGGAAGATAATTTAGTTATATTAATTAATTCTAGGTCAATGATTTTTAACGTGGCCCATATGGCTACAGGAAGGGGTGGGACATACGTAAATGAAGAGAGACCATGGAGAAATGTTTTGAAACTGACGGCCCACAGACCTGTTTGGGAGGTGGGGGGGGGGGCAACTTGAAAGCAACTGCTTAAACGATAAATAACAAGAAATAAAGCGATAAAGAGAGGAACTTACATATACTTACTTGAACGATAAACAAGAAATAAAGCATTAAATGGGGTCAGGTAAAGTAACTATCTGAACGATAGACATCAAGAAACAAAGTGACTAAGGGGCCATTTAAAGTTTACTACATGAGTGCTATACATCGAGAAATAAAGAGTAAATTGAATGTAACTACTTGAACAATAACACAAAATAAAGCCGTTAAGATTAATAAGCATTGGTGACCTGTAAAGAAAGACGATACACTTTATTTTCTTTTACGCACAAAGTGGTAGACCACAGTAGCAAACCTGTCCCAAAAGTGGCCATGGGGCCAATAGAGGTTGAAAACCATCGATATATTATTTATATATATACATGCTGTTTAACAAAATTGGAAACCTAACTTCTTGGGACTAAATATTATACAAGATATTCACTTATGGAACATCATTAAACTTATCGACTGTGTCCAGTTAGTCATTAACATCTCATGGTTACCTGAATTGTACTTATCTCATAATGCATAAGGTCATGAAAAGGTCAAGCTCAAAACAACATTTTTGGCAATAACTCGTGATTGATTAATGAGAATCCCGTGAAACTTGATCAACACAAAACTTTCTAACGATATTACTGAATGTCTATAAAAGATTGAAGGTCCTTGAATGTTGAAAATTTAATGCGCAAGTGTGGCTTATCTCATTCCAGAACAGATGCATCATCATTGGACCCTTACAGACTGGACAATGACAAAGTGTAGTGACCAGACAATTACGTAAGGACGCAATACAGCTTTACAAAAATAGGAGGTCGTCAAGAAACATTGCCAGGATTTTTTGTCCTTCAGCGAGTTTTTCCAGTATATCTGGAAAATATATGAGTACATGTATATCACTCACGTCGTTAGAATAGTCTTGCGTGCTGATCTCACACAGCGTTGATTATCATCACGTATCACACTTTGTCCGTGATTTTCATTGGCTGGCAGACAACACAAAGTACACTAGTAATCAGTCACATTAGCAAGTCAAATTTTAACCCCACAGATCAAATGTAGTTTTACAGACGTATAAACGTGACATTGTGTTTGCTGATTTATAGTAGCAGTTAGCAGTGGTGTCACACGAGGTAGGGACGTGTGATTTGCACAAGGAAGAGACACCATCACACAAGGTAGGACATGTGACCAGCACAAGGAAGAGACACCATCACACAAGGTAGGACATGTGACCAGCACAAGGAAGAGACATCATCACACAAGGTAGGACATGTGACCAGCACAAGGAAGAGACATCATCACACAAGGTAGGACATGTGACCAGCACAAGGAAGAGACATCATCACACAAGGTAGGACATGTGACCAGCACAAGGAAGAGACATCATCACACAAGGTAGGACATGTGACCAGCACAAGGAAGAGACACCATCACACAAGGTAGGACATGTGACCAGCACAAGGAAGAGACACCATCACACAAGGTAGGACATGTGACCAGCACAAGGAAGAGACACCATCACACAAGGTAGGACATGTGACCAGCACAAGGAAGAGACATCATCACACAAGGTAGGACATGTGACCAGCACAAGGAAGAGACACCATCACACAAGGTAGGACATTGACCAGCACAAGGAAGCGACACCATCACACAAGGTAGGACATGTGACCAGCACAAGGAAGAGACATCATCACACAAGGTAGGACATGTGACCAGCACAAGGAAGAGACATCATCACACAAGGTAGGACATGTGACCAGCACAAGGAAGAGACATCATCACACAAGGTAGGACATGTGACCAGCACAAGGAAGAGACATCATCACACAAGGTAGGACATGTGACCAGCACAAGGAAGAGACATCATCACACAAGGTAGGACATGTGACCAGCACAAGGAAGAGACATCATCACACAAAGTAGGACATGTGACCAGCACAAGGAAGAGACACCATCACACAAGGTAGGACATGTGACCAGCACAAGGAAGAGACATCATCACACAAGGTAGGACATGTGACCAGCACAAGGAAGAGACACCATCACACAAGGTAGGACATGTGACCAGCACAAGGAAGAGACATCATCACACAAGGTAGGACATGTGACCAGCACAAGGAAGAGACATCATCACACAAGGTAGGACATGTGACCAGCACAAGGAAGAAACATCATCACACAAGGTAGGACATGTGACCAGCACAAGGAAGAGACATCATCACACAAGGTAGGACATGTGAC
Organism: Meghimatium bilineatum; assembly: GCA_034231615.1. Taxonomy (NCBI): domain Eukaryota; kingdom Metazoa; phylum Mollusca; class Gastropoda; order Stylommatophora; family Philomycidae; genus Meghimatium; species Meghimatium bilineatum. The sequence goes on from CM067316.1 coordinate 52,113,095, forward strand.
CAGCACAAGGAAGAGACATCATCACACAAGGTAGGACATGTGACCAGCACAAGGAAGAGACATCATCACACAAGGTAGGACATGTGACCAGCACAAGGAAGAGACATCATCACACAAGGTAGGACATGTGACCAGCACAAGGAAGAGACATCATCACATGAGATGAAACTGAGATGATATGTTTTAAAATTACTGGAAAAAGGAAAAAAAAAACACGCAGTTACACTGCTAACTATTCAAAGAAATAGATAACTACGTCACATAGTTGCTCGTGAAACAGTCAGATACGCTACACAAAAGTCTGCTAACGTAACAAAGAATGAGGCACTACACCGCTAGATCTGTTAACGAAACAGAGAATACGATAACTACTCAACAAAATCTGCTAACTAAACAGAAAAATACAGCTAAGTCTACTCACTTAACATAGAAAATACAGCTAAGTCTACTCACTAAACATAGAAAAATACAGCTAAGTCTACTCACTTAACATAGAAAAATACAGCTAAGTCTACTCACTAAACATAGAAAAATACAGCTAAGTCTACTCACTTAACATAGAAAAATACAGCTAAGTCTACTCACTAAACATAGAAAAATACAGCTAAGTCTACTCACTTAACATAGAAAAATACAGCTAAGTCTACTCACTAAACATAGAAAGATACAGCTAAGTCTACTCACTTAACATAGAAAAATACATCTAAGTCTACTCACTTAACATAGAAAAATACAGCTAAGTCTACTCACTTAACATAGAAAAATACAGCTAAGTCTACTCACTTAACATAGAAAAATACAGCTAAGTCTACTCACTTAACATAGAAAAATACAGCTAAGTCTACTCACTTAACATAGAAAAATACAGCTAAGTCTACTCACTAAACATAGAAAAATACAACCACACAATTAAGTCCAGTAACTAAACAAAGAACACAACAGCTACAGCAACAACTTCTGCTAACTGAACATAGAAAAAGTCAGTTATACAATTACGTCTGCTAATTAAAGAGAGAAAATAATACAGCTACATGTCTCATCATCATCATCAGGTGCCATGCAGTCACGGTTACACGTGTAAGTTATCTAGTTAAGCAAAGAAAGAATATTAGTTACACGTCTGAGTTTGCTAACAAAACAAAGGAATAATGTTGGTGACACATCAAAGTTTGCTTAACTAAACACAGAATAATACTAGCTACACACATAAATTTACTAACTCAAAAAAAAAGTGTGCACAACAAAGACAAAAAATACACACATCTAATTGTGCACACTAAACAGACAAAACAGCTACAAATCTAAACATGTAAACTAAACAAGGACAAGAAAGAACACTAACGTGATAATCTTTCAACGTAGGAAGGGCCATGGGACGAGACTATGAACTGATACTCCGGCAGTCATCAACACCTAGAGACGCCTCTGGTTGTTTGTTATTACTGACATTATAACGGTATATATATATATATATATATATATATATATATATATATATATATATATATATATATATATATATATATATATATATATATATATATATATATATATATATATATATATATATACACACACATATATACATATACATAAACATATACTCTTTATAACTACATTGTTCCTCTATTACTGTAGCCCTTAAACTTTCAGCAACGTTGGAACTTTCTGACTGGTCTTCCTCTCTTTGAAAGTAAAATATGGTTGTAGAAATAATAAGGGCAATTCAGAAGACACCGCCAGTATCTCTCCCCCCCCCCCCCCCCCCCCGAACAAAGAAAGTAGCAGAATTAATACAATTTAAGCGCAATTACGTATTGCTGAAAAAACCAAAGCACGAGAAATGTTTAGTTGGAGCCCGAGGTGTGTTAGTGCTAGAATGCAATGTATATCCAGATAGAGCCCGAGGTGTGTTAGTGCTAGAATGCAATGTATATCCAGATGGAGACCGAGTGCGTATTAGTGCTAGAATGCAATGTATATCCAGATGGAAAACTTGCTCACTAAGAAATTGATAGAAAAGCATTAAATAGGAATAGAGGGTTGATTTTCTTGCATTTGGATTATCCTATATGTGCTCTGTCCATTTCAACGAAGGGGCACATAGCCTACCGAAAGTATCACTTGTAGCACGTAACTCCGTAGCTTCAATCGATAATCCCCATGGAAAAAGATCCACTTGAAGTGGATCCACAGAAAAAGCTTATGGAAAAAGATCCACTTTGTAAATAAGACATCACGAGCAGAATTCGATTACGCGACATCTTGAGCAGAAGGCGAACGGTTTAACCGCCAGGGGTCCCTTAAGAATTGCCTGATTAAGGATCAGCATGTGAGCCGTGTGGGGGCTTCCTAAAATTTCACGTTTCTTAGTCATCCGCTAAGTGCAAGAAATATACGAGTAATTACAGAATTGCGGTGCATTTCCAAACCTCTTGTGAGATTTGTTGAATAGGAAAACTGACCATCTGCCTGTGCTTTTTCAAATCAGTCCTTGTTAATTATATAGTCCTGTTGACTCGTTGCGTCATTATTCAACAGTGCCGCTGTTTTTTCCCCGCAGTTTTCATTGGTCACTGTGTGCATACTTTGTTTCCAAAGCCAATAAAAATCACGGGAAACGAAAATAGCACAACTTTTTGAGAATAATACTCCTAAGTCCACATGACTGCATCATTAACGAGGGACTCGAGTGGTGGACAGTGAGAAGTTTTGATGCCTTTCTTCAGTTTACCTCGGCGCCAAAGATCAGATTATATAGTTAACAATCGCCCGTGTTGTGCCGGGGCCCGAAAGGGGAGCAAAGAATAGCAACACTGTTTACCTTCCACGCATGTCGTAAAAGGCAACTAAGTAGGTTATGGGATGGAGATGGCTGTCCCATCCCATATAGGGTCAGTGACCCAAAGCCATGCTCAAGTCGGATGTATCAACCGAAAGGCGCAGATATCGCAGCAATGCTGTAAACCATGATACAAAGCATTACGTTCTCCGGACTACATCCTGCTAATCTGCAGGAGTTTGAGAACGAGCGCAGAAGAAGAAGAAGATAGTTAATAAAATCTTTGTCTTCACAATTAATTAAACACCAAAGAAAACTGCTTAAAACTGACTACCGTGCTACAAATACAAATTAGTAAAATAACACAAAGATGGTTCAATATTAGTTTTATAAATATGACTAATACACACGTTCAACGTACGGCACTAGACCTTTTTTCGAGAAAGGGGCAAACACATAGACTTGAGTAGAATAGACAATACACTACATTGGAAGAACGTATGTAGACATCTATGTTGCCATAAGTGAAATTGATGAAAGTTGTGTAGTTATGTATTAAGTTATGTTATTTATTTACTTATTTCATCAACATGTAGCTTATATTCATGCCTTATTCTACCTGGCTTACATCATTTCTCCTATGGTAACAGAGATGCCTACATACTTTCTTCCAATGTAGTATTTTGTTTTCACAATTAACATTTTGTAATGTACATGTAGGGACATACCAAACATCAATATATTTCAACAATCATAAATAGGAAAAAAAGTGAACAAAAAAATTTGGTAGTCTCATATATCGGAATGGCATATAATTTAAATTGCAAAAAATTAGACTTACAAAATAATCATGAAATGTGCATCAGGAGACCAGAGAAATAGAGAAAGATCAGGAAAAATTATATGTAGAACAATTTTCTAAGGGTCTCAACTTGTATATATATCAACCGTGCACTCTATTCTTTACAATTCCCTGTTGATGTAACTGCAGTTTTCCAGTGTGTTTTGCTTTTCGCTTTTTTTCTTCATTTTGTGCCCACGAGATCTCGATCGATTTGGTCTCTTCCTCCCATCGTTCTTCTACAATGTTTCTCGTTCTGCAAATATCACTCTATCTCCGTGGGTTCCAATCTAGCGACTATCTTGTTATGTTATCAGTCTTTTGTCTGAGGATGTGTCATATCCATCACTATTTTCTACTTTTAGCTCTATCGCTACTGGACACTGACGTGGTATCTTCTACAACTCATCATTTGAGATCAACTTGATTCTGGATTAGAAAATAGAAAAAAAAACCTCACAGCACTGGGGGCATTCCTATATATGCTCTGTTTGCCGTTCCCTTAGCCATCTAAAAGTGTATAAACTCAGCGTCCCAGTCAGTTGCTGATTACGCGTTCTTCTGATCTTTCCGGAGAGGGAGCACTTTCTCATATCGCCTCTATTCCCTCCCATTTCTACCATTCTCTGAATATGTACATACGTCTCCTCGTAGGGTACACATGACCGTTCTAATCAATTCAATCCTATATCTTCTTAACTCGGTACCGTTTACCAAGGCTTTACCAGCTAACACATCGGCTCTTTTGTTTCCCCTGACCCCCAGCATGACCTGGACAGTAGATCCATGTAATGTTCTGTGCGTTGTTGAGTTGAATGATCCATTAAGTTCTGATCATACACTTTTCTATCATGCGCAGCATACTTTGAAAGTCCGATAGAATCATTGAGTCTGTTGGTGATTGCGTCGCCAGCCAAGTGAGAGCTGCTGTCACCGCTTCTACTTCCATTCTCATACTCGATGTTATAGTAGGGTACGCAGCTGACTTCTCAGCTAATTTCTTGCCATTTTGGTAGACCACGAAACTCCAAACTACACCTGTTTTTTTCTTGTGTTACTGTGTAGTCTGTGTAAATTATGGTGTCGTGTGGCTTCGAGTGCTGTAGTATGAGTTCTTGGATCACTGCACTGACACACTTCCTAGCTTTCTTAATGACATTGTCCACATGTTTCGCAAAAGAAAGAATTCTATCAAAAGTGATGCCTAGATATTTCATAGTCTGCTACCTGTCAATTATAAAGACATATTTATACCTGTCGCTTGGCGCTCCAGGGTACACGTATTCTAACTGAATTAATGAGACCTTCATTCAGTACATTTTTATTACTGTCACTCTTTGCATTGGTTACTATTTATACACTTGTAGTAGCTGTGGCTATTTTTGGCATTGATTCCAAGTATATAAATATTTTCCAACGGAAAACACGGGAATAATTAAGAAAAGTAACGAAAGAAGGCCTCATTAATTCAGCTAGACGGTATGTTCTGTCGAGAGCCACGCCTGATGTCATGATGAGTGAATTATCAAAAATCTCCACTATTTTTGGAATGGTTAATTTCTCTGATATAACTAAATTTAACGAATGTCCGCAGTTGAAAAAGATGTACCATACCATCAAATGTAGTTTTCAATAAACCAAAAAAGTTATGAACTTTTACATCTGCAGTACAAGGATAAAATAACACATAACATAGAAAGAAGGATAAAAGGACAAAAACTGCACGTCATTATTTTAGATACCATTCACATAAATTGATATAGTTACATTAGTAATTGTGACATATTTTCACATATGTGATTTATTTGTGGGTGATAGTGATAGAAAATCAGATATTTATAGTGGGTCCGTGGGACATACTTCGTTCAATTCCTTCAGGTTAGTAGAATGTAGTATAAAATCGGATTGCTTTATGTCAAGGTTTACAGTTGAATTGCGACATCTTCAATTTTAGGTCTGACACATCCAACTTCAGCATTGCTTCTGGGTCACTTTTATTCTCTATGGCAAGACTATTCAGCTATATTTACTCGGGGGTCAAAATGTAGAAAATGGGGATCATCACGAGCCAGAGGTCCAAATCCCAGCCTAAAAAAATTATTTATATTTCCTACTATAGGAGTATAGTTAGTATAGTACCATACAATTGAAGACATTTCATGTGGTAAGTGTAATAAACTGTAACATTTTTATAAAGTTAGCTTTTTTATAACTTTATTTCACAGTTTTAGCAATGATCCGCGGGCTACTTACTAGGCCTCCGCAGGCCAGATTTTACCGCGGGCCGCCAATTGAATAGCGCTATTCTATGGGATTGGTCAACCAATTCAACCCCCAAAACCTCCTTAGTCACCTCTTAAGACATCGCTGACAGGTAGCAATTTCATTATTCTTGGCTGCCCTTTTGGGCGTTGACATCACACAGGCGAGGTCCAATAAGAAGAGTTTAAGAACCTCTAACATACATCAAGTATAGATTATATTTGTATTTTTAGCCAATGTTTGAGAAGTCAACTTACGTCGTCATGGTCGCTGAAGTCGTATGGGAGAATTTTCTTGGGTAAGTTGTTGTAGACTCGTGTCAGAGAACCGTTGTAGATCGTTGTTTCTAGGTCAGCAGATTCATCCTGATAAAAAATTGTATCGGGACACATCTTAATTTAAACATATAAATGCCGATAATTTACACATCTTAATTTAAACATATAAATGTAGATAATTTGCACATCTTAATTTAAACATATAAATGTAGATAATTTGCACATCTTAATTTAAACATATAAATGTAGATAATTTGCACATCTTAATTGAAACATATAAATGTAGATAATGCGTTTTGTTTTTCAAAAGAGATTGTGATAAGTAATGATTAACGCGACCATTAACAATGCTACTTCAGTAACGTATATCATGATAATAGACGATGCTCATGATAGTGATGCTGAAGGAGATAGTCTTCTTCTTCTTTTTGTTCGCAGTTTTATATCTCTGAGTAAAAAAAAAAAGTAAAGTAACCCATAGCATTTATTAATGCCGTAGGGGTGTGAGATATTAGCGATCTCACATTTCACAGGCTCTGCAAATGAGGGCGGTAGCCATCTCCTCTCCCTCGCAGTCTTTACTTCCCGGATTAATCCGGTACCCATTTAAGGCTGGGTCGACCTGGGAGCCGTTGCGATCTGAAAACATTTCCGCCTCAACTGGGGAATGAACCCAGGACCACTCATTTGCGAAGCCAGTGCTCTAACCACTGCGCTAACGCGGCTCTAAATGTCTGAGTAAATGTTGCTGTATTTGAAAGCTCATCACTGCTCTCATAAATATTTCTGTGGATATCTCTGTGTGTCAGTGTTCATCCCTTTTCTGGTTTAGTGTAATACAGTTATGCAGGATATGTTCCACGGTCTGTTCTACCTACTGACATGGGCACAGATATGATGGAACCCGTCTTAAAGAAGATAATGATGATGATAATGAGGATGGCGATGATAATGGAACCCCAAGGCATTATGGGTGTGTAACGTTTGTTCCGTATTCCAGGCAATCGATAATAGGTGTGACTGCAATTAATCTGTTAACTAATAAGGTACTAACGCATAACACAAGAGAGTGAATTTTTCAATTTTCAGACTATCGCACTAGCGGACACGGAAAAAAATATAGATGGCAGTATACAAAATGGACAAAATCAACGTTTCAACTGTAAGGTTATTCTAGACATTTAATATTTTCTTTCAACTCTAAATTGGTGTTTCTCTGACATTTCTTTTCATCAGGAGGAGATTTTCATAACTCCTGCAAGTCCCAGATGAGTGTCTTAATCGAAGTCACTATACGATTTAATGCCGCAGACTGAACAGTCTTCTACTTCAGATATGACATTGCCATGACCAGGTACCTTGACCAGTATTGTTCATTTAATATTTGAGTTAGATTTGATGCTGCAATTGGATTTTTTTCTCTTGGAAACAAATTATATGGGAGGATGAAACTTCTTCCTTTCTTGTACAATCAATTTTCTGGGAATTATTACCAAGATATATCTGTAAAAACAATTTTAGCTGTGATGTCACATTTAGCTCTGATGTCATCTTTAGCTCTGATTTCACCTTTAGCTCTGATACTGTGACTTTCAACTATTGCACAAACATCTTAAAATATCAATACTATTAGGACCCTGACCTCATTGACATAGATTATTTCCATCTAAATAATATTATACGGTCTTCAGTGAATAAAACATGACACAGATGATGGACACACAGAAGGTGATTGATGGTACCTGATGATCATTTCTGTCTTCAGCTGAGGTTGAATTATTGTTGGACTCAAGAGATAGCTGCATCCTTTTCTGACAGTCGGTACAAGACATGAGGAAACGGGTCACAGCCTCTCTTGGAAGAAATGAGTATGTTTTGGCAATCTGTATATGGAAATTATATAAGGCATTTATAGTGCAGTTATTATTTTGTAATGAATAGAACACACTTCAGTAAATGAAACAGGTTCCATCCTAAGCGTGACCATAGAAATATAATTATGCTGACTAAATTGGGAATCGTCCTTCGAAAGTGACGATTTTGATTTTCCCCTTGTTTTTCATTTGCTGTCGACACAAACTATACACAATGTGACCAATGAAAATCACGAATAAAGTCAAAGGAATCACTACAGAGACATGACCCACAGAAGCCAGCAGGACTGTAAATGGACAGACAATATTGCATAAGACTACTGTACGGACTACAATATTTAATTACAAATTAGAAAAAAATAGCTTTATAAATTAACAATAGCCTATATAAGAAATGACAGACACTCGCCGATGATATATGATGTGTTCAATGCTGATGAGGTCTTGATGTGCTGTACAGAGAATTACTGTGTCTAATAACGGTTCTAACGCACATACAAAATAATCTCATTAGTTATGACAAGGGACAATCTTCAATGTTCACTCACTTCTCGGACATATGCATGTAGAATTTATACTCACTTCACGGACATATGTATGTAGAATGTATACTCACTTCACGGACATATGCAAGAATGTATACTCACTTCACGGACATATGTATGTAGAATGTATACTCACTTCACGGACATATGTATGTAGAATGTATACTCACTTCATGGACATATGTATGTAGAGTGTGTACTCACTTCACGGATAATATATGTAGAATGTGTATATGTATGTGGATACAACGAAGTGTGTGGCAATTGCTTTACGTGGCGGTGTAAATATATTTTGCAGTCGCTGTATATGTGTACATTAAGTTGTTGTAAAAATTTTATTTGGCGGCCTTTGCCTTTATCTGTACATGATTTTTCCGAACCTGTCGTTCTTTATTTAGGATTACCTACAAAAATGGAGGATTTAGCTGGTTACTGGTAGAAAAGAAAAAGGCAAAGCAAGGTAAGAACAACAGATGGAATATCAGAACAATTCACATGAGATGGAAACATCTAGACAGCAGGCTGAGAGCAGACCTAGCCAAGAACATCACAACAAATATCAGCAAACAAAGGCTAAATTTCAAAGAGCCAAGTTACAAGCCAGACGGAGCAGCTGGAAAGAAAAAACAGAGTCGCTGAACCTAGAAAGAGATACTAGGAAATTATGGAAACTTGTAAAACAACTAAATGATGAAGGTACAGGGAGAAATACCAGGATCACACTTTATAAAGATAGAAACATTTTAACAGGTAAACATGCAGCTGATTACTTTGCAGATTCCTTTGCAGAAGACAATAACGTCAAAGTCAGCCCAGACAAACAACAGGAGGTTCGAGAGAACCAGCAAAACATTGGACAAGGTGAACCTATACCTGAAGTCATGGAGGCACCAATCACAATGAGAGAACTGGAGCATGCAATATCCAAATTGAAAATGAAAAAGTCCCCTGGAGCTGATGGAGTGTCCAATGAAATGATTAGAAACCTGGGAAGTGCAGCAAGAGCAAAGCTACTGCAGATCTTTAACACAAGCTGGTCCACAGGTAATGTACCACAGGCGTGGAGAGAAGCAATAATGATACCACTCCTCAAATCAGGAAAAGATGGCAACACAGTCTCCAACTACAGGCCCATCAGCCTCACAAGCTGTCTATGTAAAACAATGGAACGCATTATCAATCTTAGGATGCAGTGGTACCTTGAAAGTGAAAACCTTCTGGTATCACAGCAAGCAGGTTTCAGACAGTGCTACTCTACTGAAGATCAGGCAACCTACCTCTCCCAAGACATTGAGGATGCCTTCCAAGAAAAGAAACTGGTACTAGCAGCATGGATAGACTTCAGGAAAGCATTTGATAAGGTCTGGAAAGAAGGGCTCCTAAAGAAATTGCGAAATTGCAGGGTTAGCTCAAGAATGTACAAATGGGTAAAAGCATACCTGCATAATAGAAGAGCCAGGGTACAATTAGATGGTCGCAAGAGCAAGAAGGTTCTACTGCGTCATGGAGTCCCCCAGGGAGGAGTCCTGTCACCCACACTTTTCTTGGTTTACATCAATGACCTAGTTGCTGAACTACCACACGGGATCAAAGTGGCAATGTATGCTGACGACCTGGTGATCTGGTGCACGGAAGAACATGCAACAGTGGCCACTAAACAAATACAAAGAGCTATCGATGCCCTAACCTTATGGGCGAATAGATGGTGCGTCAGCATTAACACAGATAAGTGCAGCACTACACTCTTTACCCTCTCACCAAAACAAAATGCTGGTCATATCAAGATAGATGGAGAGCTCTTGAAAGAAGACAAACAACCCACATACCTCGGAGTTACTTTTGATGATAAGCTGACATGGAAGCAGCACATAAACAAAGCAACAACAAAAGCCAGGAGGAAGCTAGCTATCCTGAGAAAACTAAGTGGAACCACATGGGGAGCCAGTGGAAATATACTCAGTAAAGTTTACCAGCAAGGCATAAGACCACACCTGGAATACGGTTCAGCTGCGTGGTGTCCTGCATCAAACACCACATTACAAGATCTAGATAAAGTGCAAAACCAGGCACTTAGAATAATGTTGGGAGCAATGAAATCAACACCCATAGCAGAGATGCAGAAAATGGGAAGAATGCAAACACTTGGCGAACGCAGAGACACAAAAGTACTAATTCAAGCAGAAAAGTTTCAGTGTATGCCAAGTCATCCAATGAAGGAAAGATTCCAAAATCTAGCAATGGGACGACTGAAAAGGAGCAGCTTTATCCATCAAGCTAAACGACTCCGTAGACAACTTACAGACCTACCTGAAGTTGACAGCCCCTTAAGGTCTGTACCAGAGCAAACCCCGTGGAGTGAAAGCCATGGAATGCCAATATACATTCAGACCCATGTGAAAGGAATACTAAGCGAGGAGGAACAGAACAGTGTGCAGCGAATGACAGTCACCCTCAGTTTCCTGGATGAGGAATATCCACAAGATATATGGGTCAGAGTGTACACAGATGGGTCAGCACAGAATGCTGTGAGGAATGGAGGTGCAGGTGTATATATAGAATATCCACACAAGCCTAGAGATACAATCAGAACACCGACAGGAAAATTCTGCAATAATTATGATGCAGAAATCCAGGCAATTAGTGTGGCAGCTAAAAAACTGCTGAACTCCAACTCTGACCTACAGCCTGTGGTATTCCTGACAGATGCAAGGTCAGTGCTTCAAGCTCTCCAGTCTGGAAAACTAACAGACTTAAAAAAACTACTTAGCGAATTGTCTTACCAGTATAGGGTAACCATGCAGTGGATACCCTCTCACTGTGGAATACCAGGAAATGAAAAAGCAGACCAACTGGCTAAGGAAGGTGCTGCCGAAGACCAACCAGATATACCAATCACCTACCATCAGAAAAAACAGATGATAAAGTCAATAAGAAAGCCACAAACACCAACACAAGATGACTATCACAATATGAACAGATCAGAACAAGTTATAATTCTACGTCTCAGAACAGGACACAACCGACTCCGCAGTCACATGTATACAAAGTTCAAGATTGGCAACACGGCCATGTGTACATGTGGACAGGCAGCACAGAGTGCCAAACATATACTTCAAGAGTGTTCTGAGCATGAAACGCTGAGGCAGACATATTGGCCAGAGGAAACAACACTGGAATCAAAGCTCTATGGGACACTGTATGAACTACAAAAGACAGTGTGTTTTATTAAGGAGACAGAATTACAGATATAGACATGTTTCAAGTGAACGAAAGAAGAAGAAGAACAATTCACAACAAAAACAGGAGTCAAACAGGGATGCTTGCTACCGTATATTCTTTTCAATGTCTACATAACCCGAATTATAAAAGAAACACATAAGATACGAGTATATATGCAAAAATAGAGAATGAACAAATATACAACCAACTCAATGAACTGCATTTTGCTAACGATCTTAGCATCATATATTATTTAGGAAGAAAAACTGCAAACTCACATAAATTCACTATCAAGAATATGCAATAAATACAACATTCGGATTAACACACAAAAGACAGAAACTATGCAAATAACGAGATCAACAGAGCAGTTAAACATCCAAATAAAGAACGCACAAATAAAACGAAAAAATAAAGAGTTTATAACAACATCGAATCAGGACCTAGGAAAAGATGGATAGACAGCATCAAGACCATCCTGAATAAACATGCCTACATCTCAACCAGAGCAACACACCTGGCTCTGGAACATAGACTATATCTCCTTCACCAACTCCTACGCTCCACAAACAGCAAGTGTGAAAGCTACGACAACTCCACCTGGAGATAGACAATATACAATAGACCTGCAGAAATGTTTTGCTTAACTGACTGTTTTAGAAACTTGTTGCTAATAGGGCTGTATCGGATTCAGATTTTTGAAATCCGGCCTGATCCGGATTTACGAAGTGAAATCCGGCCAGAGCCGGATTTACAAATAAAAAAAAAATAATTAAATAGCGTACTACATCACTTGACTTAGGTGAGTGGAGTCACTGGACTGTTCATTACTATAGTTCATTACTATAGACATGACAATGATGCCATATACTCATATTAAATCATTTAAATGTAAAATAATTATATTTACATTAGAATAAGTAATATTAACTTCCATAAGTTCAAGATGAAACATAATACATAAGCACATAATGCTAATTTAGTAATTTTAATTTTTAGTTTTCAGTTTTTAGTTTTCACATTGTTTTCAGTTGGCAAATTGGCAGCTGAGTTACAACTCACAACAACAGTACATTGAACAGATTGAATTTATTGAAATACATTCATTCAGTACTTTCACTATTTCAGTCAGTCAGCCTTCATTATGACTGTGAAGTTGAACTCTCAGAGTCAAGAAGGGACGAGTTGTATTTCAGGAAAATCAACGTCTTCGCATTTTGTGGTACAATGCTACTACGGCGGTTAGTGATGTCTCCTGCAGTACTGAACAGTCTTTCAGATGGCACACTTGTAGGTGGTGGTGCAAGAAATGCCTGCGCCAGTCTAGCCAGGCTTGGAAATCTTTGCTTATTGGCATGCCACTATGAAACTGGATCTGATTGTCAAGTTTGAAGTGGCTCTGACAGGTACTGTGTCATCTCAGTGTTAATGATGTTGCCTTCAGCACTTGCAGAACGATCCGCGGTGGGATTTTCCTCGACAATTGTGTCAAAAAAGCTCTATAGGCTGGACTCGTACTGTGTGGCAGTGCTCACAGAAGTCAAAACACTAGTACTACTACTAGTAGCTGATGGATCATGTGCACTAACTGTGTTTGCTGAATCAATAATGGAGTTAGCTGCTAACATCAAATGGGCTCGTGCATCATTTCTGCCACGTTCGGAGAAGAAGCACAGCTTGAATCGATGATCCAGTAGTGTGGCACAGGTGTAAATACTGTTAGATTCAATGTCCGCAAATCTGCTGCTAACAGCTTCAAAGCAGAGTTGCTTTCATAGTTTTGATCCCAGCATCACTACCTTCTTTCTGGAGGAAAGCCATAAGTGTTGTCACTAATGGGATCACAACCGATATTGATGCCTGAGCTGCACTTATTTCCCGTGTGAGTTCTTCAAATGGTACCAAAGTAGATACCACATTCTCCGTGACTGCCCACTGCTGTGCCGTTAGCCCAATTACCGAATCAATTTCAACACAGTACAGACTGATGCTGTGCCGTTGTTCTAACAGACGTCGCAGAATATAGAACGTTGAGTTTTATCGTGTTGTTACGTTCTGGATAAGATGATGTTGTGGTAGGTTTAATTTATTTTGAAGTTCATGCAAACGATTAGTTGCTGAAGAAGAGTGTTTGAAATGTCCTACCAATTTTCTTCCAGTACTGATGATGTCAGCAACATACTTTAGACTCATAAGACCATCACGCGCACACAGCTGCAGTTGATGCCCTAAAGTTTGGCCACGTCCCATGCCTCCACAATTGACTACTGGGTACTGCTGCTTGCTTTGTGCAAACACTGATTCATCATAGATGTGGTCGCCACGCCAAAACACTGGCCTCCGGTGATGCTTTCTTTTCCATCATTTTGTCATAGCTTTTCCTGTGCATCGATCGCAAATGGGTCTACATTGAAAATGTTGAGAAGTCTTTGTGGCGATCTGATCGTCCACGCGATAACTGTTTGTCATACAACGTACATATTACCTTCGCTGAATTATCGTCTTTAACCTTGAAGTAATCACAAACGGCGCTGTATGACTTAGATTTTGATGCCATTTTTATTTTATTTGGCAGGACCAAAGAAATTTACGAAAATACGAAATATTCAAGTACCACAAACGCATAAAGTAAAGCACCATTAAAATTCAAAATGAGTGTTTATTTCTTAAAAATTCTTATTTACATCAGCGAGAAATATTAAACTGGAAGTACTACTGTGCTTGACCTCATGAAACATGTACAGAAAATTCACGTGACTAGGCAACACAAATCCGACCTAAATCCGACAAAATTGGACCGGAGCCGGAGCCGAAGCCGCATTTGTAAAAATGGCCGGATTCCGGATTTACCGGAGCCGGAATCCGGTACACCCCTAGTTCCTAGATACCAAATTTATTAAACAATTCTTAAAGTGTATGCCACTAAATAATTAAGTCTGTTCTGGAACATCAGAAACACGAAAGTTTGCATTTAGAATACACGTTTATTTCATTCTAGTCTACACAGTTAATAAATTAATATTAATTGTTTGTTACTTGTGATTTTGTTAATATTAATGGTTTGTTACTTGTACTATTTATACATCGTAAAACTATTATAAATATATTTATGTTAAGTTAGATACGTTGATTATGTACTTTACGCACCGGACATGTCCATAAGTGCTCAGATCTTCTCGTGAGTATCTCTCTCATGGTATGAGGGCTGACGGCTCTTTCTCTATGTTGGTTCCGTGCTTTTTTAAATCTTTATTAGGTATTCTTATTATGCCTATTGTGTGTTTTTTAATCTGTATTAGTCGGCACGCCTATCTTCACTCCAAAATTTCGATATTGGCACATGATCATTTACCTCAGAATTCTCTGATCGTGCGGAGTCAGAATAACACTGAGAATGTCTGCTCGGACCATAGGTTTATCAACTGTTATGGTGGCGATGTTACCTAGCTGGTCCACCTGTTCGTTTCCCTCGACACCCGCGTGTCCGGGGATAAATGTAAGTGTGATTTTTTTTGCTGTAGTGTAATATTTTAGCTATTTATAATGACTACCCATCGCCTACATGCATTACCTGTTGTGACTTTCTGAATCATATTCATAATTTAGTGCTTACGTATAAATATATTAACGGATCTGTATGAGATCTACTTATTGACTTTACCACAAGTGCTGTTATACGTCGTATAGAGTTGAAGTTTTCTGTCTTTGGCCGACTTTGTTGCGCTTGTCATGGTTAGTCGGTGTATTTTTAAACAATCTCCCTGTTTAAATTATCACATCTTCTTTTTGGTCTTTCTCTTGCGTTGTAGCCGTTCTTTCTGCTGTTGTATGCCTGGATGGCTGGTTGTGATGGTTGCATTCGCTTAAGGTGGTGAAACAGTTCATCTGTTGTCTAATATATTGTTTGCATGTTATGGTCTTTACTATCTTTCCGATGTCTTCATATCTCATTCGACTCTTCTGATAACACTTATAGCCTTTCTAATGTATTTCACTTCGCATTTTGTAATCTTTCTCATGAACATTTTTGTCAGGGGACATTTCTGGCACTGGTAACATAATGTTGGAATAAAGATGGTGTTTATTATATGTCGTTTGTGTCGCCATGTTGATCGTTGGAGATTTAAGCAGCGGTGACAGTTGATATGTTATATCATTTGCTTTTTGACACCTCATCTCAATTTCTCTATCAATTTTGTCGTCTTCTGTAAAAAATGTTCCTATATATTAAAATTCTGATGTATGTTTTAGTTTTGCGCCGCGAATATACATATTTAGCTGTTCTGTTGCAATGCATATTTTCATAGTTTCTGATTTTGATGTGTTTAATTTCATATTGTATTTGTCGCAGGCGTCCAGTAATTTATTTGCGTGTCTTTCTAGTTTATCGTCAGTTTAATATATTAGATATTGGTCGTCTGAGAAGAGTAGATCGTGCATAGAGTTGACATAGGTCTCTTGTTGTTTCCGCAATGTTGTGTTCGCCTCTTGCTTCTTTCGCCATTCTATCAATGTATGTAACAAACAGCAGTGGTGATAGTACACTTCCCTGTCTTACTCCTTATGTTGTTTTTAATGGTTCTGTGAGTAATTCGTTTGTTCTTATTATATTTCGTGAGTGTTATTTAGTGCTGTTATGTTGTCTAGTAGTTGTCCATGTATTTTGTAGTCTTCTAGTATCTGCCACATTTTGTCCCTGTCGACTCTATCAAAGTTCTTCTCATGATCTACAAATGTGATGTTTAGCTGTTGATCATATTCAATTGCCTTTTCGCTTATTTGTCTCAGTACAAGGATGACGTCTGTGCACCCTACATCTTTTCAGAAGCCAAAGTGAGGCTTACAGCTGTGGTTCTATTATTGGTGTAATTCTTTGTTCTATTAATTTTTGCATATTCTCCTTTGTGGCTAAGTAGAGATATCCATGTGTATGTTTCACACTCGATTATACACACATAACCTCATATAAATGTATGAGATAGATAACTTTAATTTCATGAAAAGTGACTCGCCGATTGATTATCGATACAGAACTAGCCAAACAACGAATAAATAGTGAACTCGAAACATGTTTGTGCTGGTCGGTGGACTAGTGACTAACATTACCTTACATCAGCTCCTACGCTATATGTATATACTATTGAAATATATAAACAGAAATGAAGAAATTAAAGAAAGGAATGAATGAAGACTATTCATAAATAAGTTAGAGGTGCAGATATAAGAGACACGTTGAATAGTAAGAGCTTTAGAACACACAAAGGGACTGCACCGTAATAAATATAATGTTTAGTAAGTCTTGCAGAGTTCATGTTCGTTACTACCGGTAAATTTCGAAAACGTGTTGATTCTAGTTATTAGGCGAATCATTAAAAGCTGAATAGACCTGGTTCAAATCCAATCTGTTACCTCCTGATACTTTGAAACAATACTATATAAACTAAGCGACATAAAAATATAAAGTTGTTTTTCACTTCAATATGGACAAAACTGATATCGAGATGACATTTATACATATATAAATATGACTTTATCACATCATATTTTGGATGTAATGATCAACATATCATTGTTTCGTTGTAGCAGTTTTAATGCACTTTGTACATCCAGTAGCCAACCATTGCTTCCGAAACACTCCGAATGCACAACTGTCTGTGGATCCATTTGAATTTGGTACGTTGGCCGGTCAAAATTGCACACTTTGATATCTATTCACTAAACCCTTTGTTGCCTTTCAGTGTCAGGGTTAGAAGAGTTTTCTGGGGTTGGTCCTCGTGTGTGCTGAGTATATTGTGGAGTTTGCCGTTTCTTTTATTTCGGTGGTCTATCATTTTTGTGGTCGGTTTCTAGGTCTGCCTTCACTGTATCTGTGTAGCATAGATTTATGTGGTATGCTGTCTGATGACCTGTCTGCTGATGTGTGCAAACTATTTTATTGTGATTCTTGATTAGAAACTGGCCTCACAGCACGTGGGGCATTCCCATAAGTGCTCCGCTCTGTGTTCCATCCGACTA
The DNA here is from genome assembly GCA_034231615.1 of Meghimatium bilineatum. Lineage (NCBI taxonomy): Eukaryota > Metazoa > Mollusca > Gastropoda > Stylommatophora > Philomycidae > Meghimatium > Meghimatium bilineatum. The sequence goes on from CM067316.1 coordinate 52,130,911, forward strand.
GATGGTGTTTCGAGTCTAATGCCACCGAAACAGACGTCTACATCAGGGTACAACGCTGGCCCTTGCGACATCTTTCTTTGTTATTCCGCCCACCCACGCCGTGCCCGTAACTAGTTCAAGAACAACGTCGGTCTGTTGGAACTACATGGTAACTGTTATCCAAGGTTACGACTGCCATTTTGTCTGTTGCCTCTTAATATATTCCAAGATTGGAGTGGTACCGGTTATTTGTCTAATGTCTTCATTTATCACTCTGTCTCTTAGCGATACATTTTGATATGTTCTGTCAAATTTCTGCTAGTATTGTTTCACCTTTGACATTGTAGTTGTTCCTCTTCCAGTGTGAGAAGAAAAGTGGAATAAGTCACGGTTTGTAAATTGGAGGATATAACAAAGTCACGGACATACTCCATCAATTTTCTGTCTGAGTACCATTTGTTGTCACAAGTACCATTCTAGCTTTTACTCTTCCAGTATGTATTCTTATTCAGCTCTATCTCGTGAACAGTGCCGTTCCTATTCGTCATATTATATTATTAATGTGTTCTTGTTAAAGACCGTTCCGAATTTAACGAATCTCTGTCCTTGACAAGTAGGCCCGCATTTGCCAGAAACATATTCATCTTCCATAATTTGTATACTTTTATTATTGTTATATTCTGTGACTGGTGCCTGTTGCTGACCTGCAAATATTTTCTGAGATAGGATTGGAAAACATTAACATTGACATAACATAAATGTTTAACAGAAATATAACATCACATAAATTGATATAATACCGTATACTCTAACCCCATATAGCCTTATATAGCATCATTTAACCTTGTATAACCCCATATAGCCTGATATAACATCATATAACCTTGTGTAACCTCATGTAGCCTGATATAACATCATATACCCTAATATAACCTCATATAGCTTGATATAACATCATATATGGAAGTGTAGTTTGGTGTTTCGGGATTCTTCACCTGGAATAGGTGGACTCAGTAATGTATGTGTTAATTAGAGATCACGGCATAGCCAGGTGAGGTTTTCTCGATACAAAACTGCGACAGGATTAGGGATTAGCAATCCGACAGTGAGAACTCAATTCGCTCGTAGAAAATGGAGGGTTTCCCGGATACAGCTAAACAACTAAACGAAAACATACTAAATATGCTACAATTAATTTATAGATGATTAACAGATTTTATAGATGAGATGAAAAATAGAGGCATCAAGGTCCTTCGATTATCGGTTACCAGAATTAAACACAAAGGATTTTAAAAAGTCTACCAACATTACACATTTATATTTATCAGTGTTGATCCAGTTATAAAAGCTAAACTAGGCGTGGGGTTTTTAATAGATCCAATACTCTGAAAGGGCATTGTAAGTGTCACACATCAGAACGAACGTTCAGTAGCGGTCACCATAACAATAGACGGAGTCAACACAACATTTATATTAATAAATAACAGCAACAGAGAAGATGATATATATATATATATATCGTAGGGAATTTAATGCACATCTTGGCACAAATAGAGACGGAAAAAAATATAAAGGACCTTTCGGCACCACAAGAAACAAGGTTAAAGACAACGGTTATAAATTAATAGATACATGCATCCAGCACAACCAACGTTGAATATGATTTGTGTATTGTAATTTTATATTTTCTTGTGTGCACATCATTACCCGCCAGTTTTAGTTATAGTCTGTCGTGTCTGAATGAAGCGATTATATAAACCTGTGTTTTACGTAAGTACAATTATTGTTACGTTTCACGCTGTTACCTTGTATTGATTGACATATTTATGGTAGATCCGGCTATTTTTAATAACAATCAACCCTTTTTATGACGCCCGTAATATCTCGGTTTGTATATATATATATTGTCTTCCGCCGAAGACGGATGTGTCGGGCCATTGGCGCAAATAAAACGGCGACACAGCGCATTTCCATTTTCTGGACTACATCCTGCTGGAAATCTAGTATGACAATGGTCCTGCTACAAGAGAATTCAGCAGGAGTTTGAGAATGAACGCTGAAGAAGAAGAATATCTATTGTCTGTTAAAATCACGAAACACGCAATATTTCCAAATAAAGTATTTCATTGAAAGGATTAAGTGATCAACATTTCTCGTTATAGAGGAATACCAAGATGTATATGGATTGATAACATCAGAGACATACTACTACAACACGGCATCGCAACTACAACAAATGCAACACAACTGACTAAAGATAAAGGACAGGCTCCCCACGATGCTTCACGGCACTATACCATGTTCATTCTAAGAATGAAGTAAGTAGGTCAGTTCTTATGATTGGCTGTTTGACTCATAACGCATAAATCAAATATTAAGTGTGCAATAATATAATTCATTAGAATACAATACTGTTGTTAATTTGAATCAGTTGTTGCTAACTGAAACATCTATATCACAACAGTAATGTATGTTTTATATGTCTATTACAACAGTAATGTATGTGTTAACATTTATTTTTCATATACTATATCTTTATCATTTCATGATAAATGACCCGCTGTTATATCGTTGCGCACTCGCCAAAAGGTTAAGGGGCAACCATTATGTAGATATAGTTCCTTGTCTTCTGTCTATCCCCAAGTGGTAGTTGATTGATAGCACCCACATTTGCCGTTAAGCGTAGTGGTGGGTGTTGTAAGTTTCTGTTCAAGGCCAGATGTGACGCCTGAGTCCATCTTAGTTATAAATAATTAACTGAAGAAATAATTATGCTATTATATTTAAATGTCACCAACTGTATCAAAATTACCTGTTATCACGGAGTGATATATATCTGTGATTTGACCCATTTCAATCTTAGAATGAACAGAGTATAGTACCTAGGACAGGACAAAACAACACAAGAAAAGACCATCTGATGTAGCCACACAAGTCTTCGCTACTAAGTTACAATCAGCTTGCCTCTGCTTAAATATAAATAACCAAATGGTCGGAGGATGTCCGACAAAGTGGAGGGTGCCACAAATATGCACGCAGTTTCTCTTTTACTAGATTCTTTTTTCCATTTCTGCGTCATAGAAACTTGACTTGATAAAATTTTAATCATCTATTTTGTTTATTATTGTTGAGTTTATTAGTTATTTGTCTCTTGAAAAAGGTCCCATTTGGACCGACACGTTGAGATTTGTCCTGTGTAGTTTTATTGTATGTTTTTTAATATACTTTTTAATATATTTTTATTCATAGGCAAGGTAAGTATTTTTAGTAACCAGTTTAATTCATTTTGCTTTATCCTCTGTTTAAATGCGTTTTATTCCCGTATATAACAAACAATAAACAAAGTTTGAAACATTCGGTGTATAAAATAAACTTCCAAAGAAACCTCCCCATTGCAAAGAAAGATACAAGAGCTCTCTATCTCATAGTTCTTGGAGATTTAAGCATACACACGTCTCTTACATATCTACTCATAGGTCTACTTTCAAAGCAATTATACTAAACTAGTGGTTAATTCCTTGAATCCGCCGTGATCTTTGCTGGCAATTGCTTTCCAGGGTTGATCAGTCTAATCCGCTTACAGGAATAGTACCAGCATTAGGAAGAAAATAGGCAACTAAGGAAACTATGAAACCACTACCATTACGATCTATGTTTCAATCGAATGAATGGTTAAAATGTTTTACAAAAATAAACAAGAGCAAAAGTGTAGTTTCTGTTAAGCCAACCTTTCGATTTCGATATTAGACATAATGTTTTAGTTGTCAGGTATTCTCTCTTTCTTCACTCTTTCAGTGTGTATTTCATTCTTCACTCTTTCACTGTGTATCTCTCCTTCTTCACTCTTAAACTATGTATATCCTTCACTCTTCCACTGTGTATCTCCTTTTCACTCTTTCACCGTGTATCTCCTTCTTCACTCTTTCACTGTGTATCTCCTTTTCACTAATTCACTGTGCATCTCCTTTTCACTCTTTCACTATGTATATCCTTTTCACTCTTTCACTGTGTATCCCCTTCACTCTTTCACTGTGTATCTCATTCTTCACTCTTTCACCGTGTATCTCCTTCTTCACTCTTTCACTGTGTATCTCCTTCTTCACTCTTTCACTGTGTATCTCCTTTTCACTAATTCACTGTGCATCTCCTTTTCACTCTTTCACTGTGTATCTCTTCACGTCATTTAAAATACAGTACAACGTGTCTTAAGCCTAGCCTCTGGATATTTTAAAGGCCTGTGGGATCCATTGGTAACATCCTTCAGAAGTGACGCTATTTGACGTCGTACAAATTTTCATTGGCTGTGAACACAAAGAACACATACAGTGACTAATGAAAATCAAGGAAAAAATCAAATAACCCCATGTTTAAAGTGAATTTTCAAAACTAAAAGCACGTTTTATCCCGTGCATTGCACATAAGGGAGCAAAGAATAGCAAACCTGCGACCTGTCGTGTACCGATAGTCATTAAATGCGTTGCTGGGACAACGCGAAAAAGCAGCGAATAATACCGACATTGCAACATGTCATGTACCTCGTAAGAGGAGCTAAGAACATTTTGCGTGGAGTTGGCTGGCCCATTTCATATTGGGTTAGATTGACCAAGAAATGATGCTGAAGTAGGAAGTATCAGCTGAAAATCACAGATATCGCAACCACGCCATAAACCACGACGCAGGACATTATCTTCTCCGGAGTACATCCTGCTAATCTACAGGAGTTTGAAAATGAACGCAGAAGAAGACGAAAAGCAAGTGTCATATTCGATTTCATAAATCAGTTACGTCGTTTTACTTACACTGCAGTTTACTTAGTTCATTCAAAACCCTCTTCAATTAATATGCTATACCGATTGAGTCATTTATCTTGACTGACCACACTTACTCGTATTTCATTCCTCATTTTTCGTATACTTCTTGTTGCCAGTCATTGAAATAATCGATACAGTTGAGTTAGCCAAGATAAATGACGAAGATCACAACATATCTGAAGTTGACCGTAGTTAAATGTACGGCTAGGATACTGTTTATCTATGCGGGGGTCCTACGGTAGATTTTCTTGGTAGGATGCAAGTCTTTGAAATGATGCCCTTTAAATATTTAAAAAAATATTGAATGGTTCAAATTGTATTTTGATTTCGTTGCTTATGCCGCCTGCTTACGATAACGCATGATGCGGTAGTCTTTCTGTATCATGTCTCTGTATCTATGAGACGTATCCTTCACAGAACGTTGTCCTCACTGACACTCTGTAAACCTCTCGGTTCTGTGCAAGTTGCCCATCTTTTTCTAGTATAATGTTCAGCAGGTCTTTGATGTCATGTGTCCACCGTTGTCTTTGTCTGCCTCTTGTTCTCTTTTCCTCCATGCATAATCTTTCTAAAAAGCGTATCTCTTTATGTGTCCGAAATATGTTCCTTTCTTTTTTTTGTGTGAGTACTTTTGTGTGAGTACTTTTGTGTGAGTACTTTTGTGTGAGTACTTTTGTGTGAGTACTTTTGTGTGAGTACTTTTATGTGAGTACTTTTGTGTGAGTACTTTTGTGTGAGTACTTTTGTGTGAGTACTTTTGTGTGAGTACTTTTGTGTGAGTACTTTTATGTGAGTACTTTTGTGTGAGTACTTTTGTGTGAGTACTTTTGTGTGAGTACTATTGTGTGAGTACTTTTGTGTGAGTACTTTTGAGGAGCCAGTCTTCTTCAATGATCAGATCTTTGCGGATGTCTGCGTTGATTCATACTATTTATCCATACTATTTATCCATACTATTTATCCATACTATTTATCCATACTATTTATCCATACTATTTATCAATACTACTCATATAAATGTGAACTTCGATGTTATTACTGTTCGCTTTCTGTTATATGTTTTAATTTTGTTTCAATTGTCTGTCTTGATAAAGGCCTTTTGGTCGAAACGTCCATTTGTGTGTGTCATTATGTGTGTTATCTAGTATCAGCAAAACTTTATTACAATTTTCCTGGATCTATCTGCGTTGGTTCGTCTTTCTGTCCATGATATTCTTATGTCCTTTCAATAACATTGCATTTTCCTTGCCGATATTTTCTTTTCCATTGCAGATGTCATTGTCCATGTCTCACAACCATATGGTGCCACTGGAAAGCTATAGTTCTTAATAGTCCTGACTTTGTTTTACTATAGAAGTGTAATTCTCTTCAATAATTTTTCGACCAAAATTTCACTTTTTACACTTTTCCATTGTCAAATAACACGAACTATAGGGATGGTTTTCTATACTTTTGTGTAATGAAAAGATATTTTCAGAGTTTTTTTTCGTACCCAGAGGGATCCAACTCTCAATGGTGTGCAATATTTTCAGACGTGGCCTCCTTCTCAGAGGGACTAACGCATACTTGAATACATGGATTATTGTGGCCTAACCGCTGGAAGAAATTCTTATTATGTTGGCATACCATCTATTAAAAATGTGATGTTACATAATGGTCGGTGTGGTGGGCAGATTGTGAGACATTCAAACTTAGTATGTGGTATAAAGAATGTTATAAGGGAAATGTTAGTGCTTTAGTATAAGTTGAGTAGTGAACAGTACATTTGCTGAAACAATATGTAAGTGTCTGTTACATGAGAAATCGTATATTGCGAATACGCAAATGATGTTGCGATATATTATTCATTAAAGCGAGCATAAGAGATTATATCCATGAATCTATTGTCTTTTCCCTGCTTTTGCTATAATGCGTTGTAGGATTGAGTGACGCTCGGTTTTTTTTGGGCTATGGCACGTTTGGTTTCTTGATAGCGGTTATGTATAGACGTCTCAGAACTTTGGTAACTTTCAACCCATCTTCTTCTTGGTATTTATTTATCGCTTGTTGTTGTTTTTTTATTCTCATGTTGTATGCTATTGTTCTGGCCAATATTGGTTAATTCTCATGTTGTATGCTATTGTTCTGGCCAATATTGGTTCATTCTCATGTTGTATGCTATTGTTCTGGCCAATATTGGTTCATTCTCATTAAGTTACTAAACCATTTCAGTCTCAGTTTTTCAATGACCACAGACATTGCAACAGTTCTTGTAATCCTTTCATTCCTTACATGGTCTCTTCTTACTTTGTTTGCTTCATGTTTTAGTCATCTCATTTCACACGGTGAAAGCGTGCGTTGTCTTGTGTTCTTTAGTCAGTGTGCATGCCGGATATTGATAGCACAATGATTGTATGAAAACTTACTCAGTTTATAATTTTCCTTTTGGTTTCCATCGAGATAGATGTATGTTTCAAGCTTGGAGTAAGTTAATAGATTACATCGTTGACTCGATCTCTCATGTCCATTCCTCTGTAGAATTGATCCGAAGATATATATATTTCTGCACTTGTTTCAGTAGCTGAACATTTATGTTTATTGTATTGAATTTTCTTCCTACAAATAATACTTCTGATTTTTGTGTGTATTGATCTTCATGCTGTGATTCGGACATATTCAGTTGAGTAGGTTTATGTAATCTTACAGCTCTTCAGTTGCTCTATGGAGACGGCACTGATAGTCAGAAAAGAGTCATTTGGATGGTTACTGTCTGTTGGTATTGTGTCTGTTTTAGAAATATTATCTATATAAATAAAAAAAACAATAATGACGATTGGTAATACCCTTGACTAACTCCTGAATATAATGGCGATAGGTCATACCCCTGACTAACTCATGATAATAACAGCTAGAGGTCATACACCTGACTAACTTCTGATAATAATGGCGATTGGTCATACCGCTGCCTAACTCCTGAGATTAATGGCGAGAGGTCATACCACTAACTAAATCTTGATAATAACGGCTAGAGGCCATACACCTGAATAACTCCTGATAATAACGGCTAGAGGTAATACCCCTGAGTAACTCCTGGTGATAATGACGAGACGTCATACCCCTGACTAACTCTTGATGATAATGGTTAGAGGTCATACTCCTGACTAACTCCTGATACTAATGGCGAGAGGTCATACCCCTGATAATAATGGCAATTGGTCATACCCCTGACTAACGTCTGCTCCTGATAATAATGGCGAGATGTCATACCCCAGACTAACTCCTGATAATAATGGTTAGAGGTCATACCCCAGACTAACTCCTGATAATAATGGTTAGAGGTCATACTCCTGACTAACTCCTGATAATAATGGTTAGAGGTCATACTCCTGACTAACTCCTGATACTAATGGCGAGAGGTCATACCCCTGATAAACTCCTGATAATAATGGCAATTGGTCATACCCCTGACTAACGTCTGCTCCTGATAATAATGACGAGAGGTCATACCCCAGACTAACTCCTGATAATAAAAATATACAATGTATATGTCCTTCACTTTTCACTATCTTTAGATACGGTGTTTACACAATCGAATAATGCTGGTTTTATGTCATTATTTTCAATTATACTTCAGAGCATTTCTGTATTTATTCTGCCGAATGTCACGGGCGTCGTAAGAGGCGACTAAGGACGATATGTGGCGGGGTTGGTGCCCATCTTCCAATAGAACAGAGCGATCCAGAAGCAATGTTGAAGTCGAATGTGTCTGCTAAAAACGCATATATCACATAAAAGAGGTACACTATGACACGGCGTTTTACATTCTCCGGACTACATCCTGCTAATATGCAGGAATTTGAGAATGGAGGCAGAAGAATAAGACACTTTAAGTTCTGACACCATTTATCTCTGCTTGTGTTTCCTAGATTAGTTATTAGAGAGAACATTTTAGCAGCGTATTCTACTCAGGACGTAGACATCAACCCAGCAATTTTTGGCTGTAGTGATTTTCTAGAGAGAACGTAGATAGTGAATATATGCAATCATGTACAAAACACCCGTGTGTTATTGAGGTCGTAAAACAAAGCAAACTATGGCAACACTGTGATCTGCTATGCATGTCGTAAGCAGTAATACAGCACAGAACACCCGTGTGTTATTGAGGTCGTAAAACAGAGCAAACTATGGCAACACTGTGATCTGCTATGCATGTCGTAAGCAGTAACTAAGGTTGTTCCTGCTATAAGTTGAAATATATATTCGAATTTTAGGATAAAGTGACACGCTATATGATGTAATACGTGTGATTCTGAATGATGCAATATCGCATTCAAGCTGTAAACAATAGCACAACGCATTTTGCTCTCAATACTTACATACTGCTAAACTACAGAAGTTTCAGAGTCGATAATATTTTACAATATTAGCAAATAATGTAATTCGACAGGCAAATTTAATATTGTGGTTTTGACAAAGGTAATTTGGTCGATACGTCAATGTATTTATGTTTTCTTGTGTTTTAAGTGATTATCAAAACGTTATTAGCCTGTTTTCAACTATCGGTTGTCAGTACTATGATTATGAACGCAGAAGAAGAAGAAAATAAATAATTCACAAACATACTTTATTTACAATATTTACAATATTTGTTCAGTCGCTAGTAAATAAATCTCAAGACTTTGTTCAAGTACTACTCACACTTACAGTGTTGCCATAAAGTAATAACAATTTATATTATCAAAAAGTAATCATATTTCTCCTGCAACCTCCAGTTCTCAGTAACTTCTGAAGCACTACAATCGACCTCCAACGTCATGTTCTGATCACTCCACCAAAAAAATATACGATATATATTCGCATCCCAGTTACAGATCTCCACTGCCAAACACTAAAGCTCCTACGTCACTTGCCGCCTGCAAGCAGGGCTTCCTTGATCATCCTGGACCCAGAATTATCAGGGCTATGGTCCCTGATCCTTTCATTATTTCGTCGACTCTAGGGCTTCCCAGTTTGATTACACCAAATTTTGTTTATATTCCATCCATTCTTTTTTTCCTTTTAAAGTCATCGTGGAAATGAAGAAATAGAGAGTAAATAACATGAACAGAACATTTTCTCCGTCCCAGAGAATTTGATACTTCTAAACTCAATTTATCTTTCCCCTTGCTACCCAACTCATAAATTTAAATTTAAATGTGCAAACTGACGCACAAATCTTGCCTGTTTTCAGGGGTCGACGTGCAATACTTTTGTGTTGCGTTCTTGCTTTGATCAGTTCCTGAACTGTTCACAAATAATATCAGCTCAAGTTTGTGTTCTTGTTTTCATCAGTTCCTGAACTTTTAACAAATAATATCAGCTCAAGTTTGTGTTCTTGCTTTGATCTGTTCCTGAATTGTTCACAAATATTATCAACTCAAGTGTGTGTTCTTGCTTTGATCAGTTCCTGATCAGCTCAAGTTTTTTTTATATATTTCTATTCTAAAGTCGAAAAATATTTTACAGATACTCAATTTTGTATTGTTTTTAGGAGAAGGGAAAGGGGGTATGGGAGATTCGTTCTTAAATTAGCACAGGATCACTCTTGTAGTAGGATGTTTTCATATTGGCACAGATTCACTCTTGTAGCAGGATGTTCCAACTAGATTTTCAGCAGGACGTTGTCCAGAGAACGGAATTGTGTTGTGTCGCTGTTTCCTTGCAACAATGGGCTGGCACATCCGACTCCGCAGTTGTGTTGTCATATAAAGTTATAAATTATCGATTCTCTTATAAAAGTAAGAAACGTGTAATAAATTTATGTAATAAAAGTCATGGACATTATAGATAAACACACACTGGCTAATTACTGGTCACAGCTATATATATTAAAAATAAATCACTGCATTATTACTAGACACAGCCATGGGCATTATAGATAAAAACACAATGACTGATTATTGAACACAAAGAAAAATACTCGTATATACCGACGATTTAGGTATCAGAAAATTAGAATAGGAACCCAGTCAGTCAATGCAGCGTCACTTACAGCAGGGTGCACACACGTCTGGTACCACCAGAATCCCAAACACTCAACGCCATCACACAAAAATAAGATAGTCTTTTTTAGCCAACAAATATGATATTGTGATTAGGAGCAAGCATTACTGCACTCAAGGCATTCCCATAAGTGCTCTGCTTGCCAGTCTGTCAGCCAATTAAGAGTATATAAGGTCAGTGTCCTAGTCAGTTGTTGGTTATGGCTTCTTCTGATCCTTCCAGAGAGGAAGCACTTGCTCCCCTCTCCCCTGGTCAATCCCTGATGTATCCTCTGTGTATAGATACACTGTGTCTTTCAGTATCATCCTCATTGTTTTGAAGTGTATCCATAACTGTTCTAATTAATTCATCCCTGTCCCTTCTCACCGATTTGCCATTCACTAGGAGTGTTACCAGCCCAATAAATTAACATTCATTGCCTCTGCCTCCAGCATGGGCACTAGATCCACGTGATGCTGTTGGCGTTGTTGAGATAAGTGAAAGAGACCCACTTATTTGTTTTCATGTACTTTGTTATCATGTGCAGCCATACTCTACACGTCTGAAAGTATCACTATGGGTATCTTTTGTAGACATACTCTCGGGGTCTGATATAATCTTGTGCAGCCATACTCTGGAAGTCGGATAGAATCTTGTGCAGCCATACTCTGGGAGTCTGATAGAATCTTGTGCAGCCATACTCTGGGAGTCTGATATAATCTTGTGCAGCCAAACTCTGGGAGTCTGATGTAATCTTGTGTAAACATACTCTCGGAGTCTGATATAATCTTGTGTAAACATACTCTCGGAGTCTGATATAATCTTGTGTAAACATACTCTCGGAGTCTGATATAATCTTGTGTAGACATAATCTCGGAGTCTGATAGAATCTTGTGCAGCCAAACTCTGGGAGTCGGATATTATTTGTGCAGCCAAACTCTGGGAGTCTGATAGAATCTTGTGCAGCCAAACTCTGGGAGTCTGATAGAATCTTGTGCAGCCAAACTCTGGGAGTCTGATAGAATCTTGTGCAGCCAAACTCTGGGAGTCTGATAGAATCTTGTGCAGCCAAACTCTGAGAGTCGGATAAAATCTTGTGCAGCCATACTCTGAGAGTCGGATAAAATCTTGTGCAGCCATACTCTTGGAGTCCGATAGTATCACTATAGGAGGGAGGGGCTTAGAAAAGTTGACGTCAAGACTGATTATACACCAACTAAATTGATTTTAATTCGAAAATTGTGTCGACAAATCTGAAAATGATGATGTAGTTTGTTTTCGTATTTCTTCTGGTCAAATATCATTTTAGGGTGTGGGGTAAATTTTTGACATAAGCAGGTAGGAGGGGTTCCTTAATTCTTGACATTTGTTGACAAGGAGAAAACAGGGGTTAATCATTGACAAAAAAATAATAAAGTGTTAACGTAATCATTGAACAGGTCCAAACAATGAAGATAGTCATTTTCTAAATAACATCAACAAAAATGTCATGCAATAGAAGAGCATAAAATAGCAGTCGCGGCTTAAATGAATATATTCGTGTACACTGTATTACCCACATTAACATTTACAGTTCTGACAGCGGATTGAATAATGTACATGATCGATTATGTCAAGATGTGTAGCATAGAGTCATTCATGAACAAACACTCACGTCTACACATGTTATTTAAGCGAGTGATGTGTCTTGGCGAGTTGTCAATCACATATTTATACTCTGTGTAATGTCAACACACAATCCTTTAATGTCGTTCCAAAAATCAAAATGATGGATCCCAACTCTGGGCATTTCTAGATATTCAGAGAGGGAGAAAACGGATGCAGGCCCAGGGGGAGTAATCAAGAGACACGGGAGGTAATTGAGCAAGGTATCGGACGCCCCGATGTCATCAATTTGGTCCAATTAGGGTGAGCTCCACCCGACAGACGGTTTTAGGACCAGAAAATTGGCCTGTGGAATAAAGTTCCAGCATGGATTTGCTGAAGGCTTAAACTCTAGAGGAAGGTCACATTGGGACTGCTGTACTGCGGGTCATTTTCGCGACACTTTGACAAAGAGATAGAGAGACAGTCTTTGTCAAGTATCCGATATTTGAAGAGAATACAGACGTAAAATATCATATGAACATTTCACTATTCACTAAATTCTTACCGCTCGGTAAGTTCTCTTCTGTCCAGCATGTTTCCCTCCTCTGCCGTCCATCTCTACGTGAACGTTGTAGATAATATCAAAGAAGTTTTCTACTACTGCCACCCTCTTGAATGCTTTTTGTGAATCATCCGTTTCTTCATTCTGAAACAGTAATATTTATTCAATGTTACCAATGATTTTTTTTAGACTGTTTAATAAGTGAATTCTACCTGTATTGACATAGAGAAAAAACATATTGCAAAATGGTGCACTCAGATGACAACCACTCGCCTCGCAATTTGCGTCAACACGGCAGGTTTCCAAAACATGTAGGCACAGTGTAAGGACTGCAGAAGCTTGAGACCATCCTTGTGTGGTATGGATGTGTAAAAAAAAGAGACAGTAAATAAAATAAGACGGTAAATAGAGAAGATATGGTTAGTGTCATTCATACATGTGGGGAGATTCTGCGCTAATGGTTAGTGTCTTACATACATGTGGGGAGACTCTGCACTAATGGTTAGTGTCTTTCATACATGTGGGGAGATTCTGAACTAATGGTTAGTGTCTTACATACATGTGGGGAGATTCTGCACTAATGGTTAGTGTCTTGCATACATGTGGGGAGATTCTGCACTAATGGTTAGTGTCTTGCATACATGTGGGGAGATTCTGCACTAATGGTTAGTATCTTTCATACATGTATGGAGATTCTGCACTAATGGTTAGTGTCTTTCATACATGTGGGGAGATTCTGCACTAATGATGTTCGAGTCTTAGACTTCCAGCCGTGTTTAACCAGAGATGTATCCATAGAATATATCATCAGTATCAGAGGGGTGTTCAGATAGTTCGCTGTTGTGTAAATGAAAAAATAAAGGTGCCCTGACGTACGTCAAGCATGAAATTATAGCGATCACATGATGAAAGGAGGGACGGGTATATACGAGTACTTTAGTTCTTTTTCAAGAATATAGTTCAAGATGACAACTAAATACAATAATCTTAGGAGGTCGTAGTGACTGGATTACCAGATCTGCGACTCCACTATTATTTGATGGTTGTAAAGTACAGTAAAGCATTGAGATATCCAAATTAGACGACCTTTTTTTAGAGGACGACTTATCGGGCCAATGGCATAAATAAAACGGCGACACAACGCATTTTAATTTTCTGGACTACATTCCGCTAGAAATCTAGAAAAACCGTTGTCCTGCTACAAGAGAGATCCAGTGGGAGTTTGAGAATGAACGCTGGTGAAGAAGACCAATGTCCGCAGTGGAATGAGCGCTCCCACCATAAGGAGTACATTTTAATTAACCAAGGATAAAATTTTGACTGTCAAGTCAGGAGGAATACAATTATACAGACAGTTCGAGTGTTAGAGTGTGTCTGTTGCGAACAACTGTCAAGGTAAGAAGGGCGGAGGAGTATGCATTTATGGTTGGATTGAGTTCACAATAAATCTGTTGAGACTGTGGATGATGAGGAGGAGTGTAAGGGAGTAAACAATACTTTTTTCTTAGGTAAGGTGTTGTAGACAATGGAAATGTTCAAAGTAAGAAGAAAATAACAAAGAGTCCAAATTGGATATAAAACTAATAAGTGTCGTCCAGATATAAAAAGAAGAAATGTCCAGACTGGATATACGACACAGATGTACGATGTATACGAATACAATTGTTGGTGGCTATAGTTCACTAGTTCACTAGTTCGCATATGTGACGGACACATTTGCTGCTCATTTGCTTCAGTATATGTTGAAAGACACATTAGCGTCTACTCCATACATCTTAATTTGTTTGCGAGTATATACCTGTCCATGGACGGGTTAAAATTAAAAGTAAAGACTGGAAATAAAATATATGGTACATGCTAGGCAAATATGGCCTCATAACGTGATAACAGTTCAATTTTTGTAGCTTTTGTAATATTATGCGCACAATCATGCAATTTCTGTTATAGTTTTCGTCTGTCGTGTCGTCACAGAAATAACGCGTCATTAGCAGACGACACGACGCTAAAACCAATAAGACTAATTTATCGCAGATTACTGTTTACATAGTTTGTAAAAATTAAAAATCGAACACCAATCCTAACCCTGCCCCCTCCCCTCGTGACCCCCTCCAATAACTAACCCTCCTCCTTACCCCCCAAAAATACAATGTTGCCCCTACAAGCTATATTTCGCAACAAATGGTTTCTCGAAAAAATGGACACAAAAAATATAATGTTTTGGCTAACACTGCTTATTTCCTCCCAAGTTTCGTACACTAACGTCGGTTACATTTTTTTAGACTACATTTAGTTTCGTAAAAAAAAAAATAAGCCACATCTTCGTAACATGAACCAAAAGTAGATTGTTGTATGTGGTTAGGAAACAACAGTAGTATTAGTTGTCGATATCCAATTGTTGTTGAGAGTTATATTCTCTGATCAATGGCATTCTTTAAAAAAACAGTGCAGCTTTTAAGAACCGCCTGGATCAAAGGGCATGAGCCCATGGACCGTAAGATCAGCCACCAATCTATGAAGTTATAGACATACGTGGTGATAGACCTTGAACTTTTCTTAAATGTAATCAAGAATACACTACGAGAAGACGAGGAGGAAGTGGAACGAGACAATGTACATATTCAGAGAATGGTAGAAATGGGAGTGACTAGAGGCGATGGAAGAAAGTGTTCCCTCTCCGGAAAGATTAGAAGAATGCGTAATCAGCAACTGCCTGGGACAGTGAGCTTATACACTTTTAGATGGCTGACGAAACGACAAGTAGAGCATATACGGGAATGCCCCCATGCGGTGACGCTTGTTCCTTCCTAATCGAGAATCTAGCATAGTCGGTGACCACACAGGATGTTTCTCGGAAGAAGACTAGAAAATTCTGGCGTATCACGGAATAGGCTTGGACAACTGTTGCAAAAACTAAAAATTCTGGCGTATCCCGGAATAGGCTTGGACAACTGTTGCAAAAACTAAAAATTCTGGCGTATCCCGGAATAGGCTTGGACAACTATTGCAAAAACTAAAAATTCTGCGTATCCCGGAATAGGCTTGGACAACTGTTGCAAAAACTAAAAATTCTGGCGTATCCCGAATAGGCTTGGACAACTGTGGCAAAAACTACATGATAGTAGTAGAAATCTAGAAAGTAACAACAGCAAATGAAAATAGAGCCGTAACTAATGAGCACTGAAGCGGATGAATATCAAGATGATGTGAAAATATAATGACGAAATAGGTAAACACTTCTTCTTCTGCGTTCATTCTCAAACTTCTGCAGATTAGCAGGATGTAGTCCGGAGAACGGAATGCGTTGTGTCATGGTTTACATCATTGCTGCTATATCTGCGCCTTTCGGCATGACACATCCGACTTCAGCATGGCGTTGAGTCACTGACCCTATGTGGGATGGGTCAGCCAACTCCATCTCATATCCTCCTTAGTCGCCTTTTACGACATGTGTGGAAGGTAAACAGTGTTGCTATTCTTTGCTCCCCTTTCGGGCCCCGGCAACACACGGGCGTATGTAAACACTAAACCACAACACGTTCAAGTCCAAGTCAAAATGAACTTATTACACTTTCTCGTGAAACCATTTTTTTTCTAGCGAAGACGGTATGTGATCTGCTGAGTGTAAAACAACTCATTAATAAAGGGTACAGTTATGTCTTTGGCAACAATAAAGTGGGGGGGGGGGCAACTAAAAATAAATGTTGTGTTTGTTGATAATTTTTTTTTTGGGTGGGGGGAGGAGTAGGTAATCCATGAGAGTTTAGACCTGGATTTAAGCTTACTTTTTAGATACAATGTTCTGATTTTCTAAGACCTGGGGGAGGGGAGGGGAGGAATGTGGCATACGAGATAATTCAACCACTTTCCTCTTATTTGCTGACTTATTGAACATAAAGAGTTTGTTTGTTTGTAGTGCGTTCGCTCCATTGTAACCATCACGGATATCCGTGCGATTTCCGCCGGGAGCTTGATTACGTTGTGCCACCGTTATGCGCCTTGTAGGCCTAGCACATCCGATTTCGGCATGCCTTGACAATTCGGGTGGGCTACCCTTAGCCTGTGACATCCTCTATATCTGACTCCATGCACGCGTAGTGGCGACTCTTCGCCCAGACGATTTTTTCTCTCGTCTGACTCGCACGAGATGTTCCACTGTCTATGAACTTGCCTCGTGTAATTGGACGTGCTGTGCCTGTGCCCATTGGGGACTGAACCGTTTCTCATCCGTGAACCTGGTTCCGTAAGGGGAAGAACTCAACAGCGGAGTTGGACCCCAGCTATTTCGTCCTCTTAGCCGAGGTGTCAACATAAAGAGTGATAAACACGGTTAAAACAACATGTCCAGGAACAGAACTCAATTATTATCATGCTAATTTATATACGGTGCAAAATTTCCATAACTTCAGTATGAATCCTGAACCAGCAATTTGAGAGCAAACATTAGGACCACTGCGTCAATCTCGACATGCCGTGAAGGACTAATTAGGGTCAGCTATTGTGCTTCTGGCTATCAAACTATGTACAAATTGGGATGTCAAAAAAACTCAGGCCGGTAGAATTCAAGTCAGTCAGTCCAGTAGAGAAAGGTCATAAGAAATTCTATAAATTGATATTACACGTGAGCACAATCATATATAATACTTGGTTATCCTTTTACTGTTATTTGTATCTTGAGGATTTATTCGATGAAAGGATTTTATCTTACCGCAGTCCCTAGACACTTTACATCAGTATGTTTAATGTGTCCGGTTTTATAATTTCTTAAACCAGGGATCACAGCAAGCCCGTAGATTGAGGAAGAGGTTGAGGTCCCGTCTCCCTTTCCCTAATTTCCAATTAATAATGTGCAGCATGACAATGTGTGGTTCATCTCTCTCAAACTCCTGCAGAGTCGTAGGATGTGGTCCGGGATGTGTTATATCATGGTTTACAATTTAGCGGCTATATATGTGCATTGTGGCCTGATATCATTTTTCAGCATAGCTTCGTATCACTTTAACTCTCTTTGAGATAGGACAAGCAACACTGCCTTCCAAACCTTCTTAGTCGCCACTTATGACATGCATTACATGTAACAGTGTTACTATACTTTTCTCTCATTGTGGCCATCGACAACATACGGTCGGACATTCTGTACATCGACCATACACGCTCGGAAATTCTGTGTATCGACAACATACGGTCGGACATTCTGTACATCGATCATATACGCTCGGATATTCAGTGTATCGACAATATACGGTCAGACATTCTGTACATTGACCATACACGCTTGGATATTCTGTGTATCGACAATATACACTCGGACATTCTGTACATCGACAACATACACTCGGACATTCTGTACATCGACAACATACACTCGGACATTCTGTACATCGACAACATACACTCGTACATTCTGTACATCGACAACATACACTCGGACATTCTGTACATCGACAACACACACTCGGACATTCTGTACATCGACAACACACGGTCGGATATTCCGTATACAGAAAGAAACTAAAATGAGATCACCCCCCCCTCCACACCCACAATTCTATCTTAAGAGGTTTTTTTCTCCGAAAAATAGATCAGAAAGATTCAAACAAAAAAGAAGGTTAGCTTTTTCAAAAAAAGTACATTTCGTCCTTTATCGAAGACATATCTAGAAAGGATAAATCCTCTATGTTCGGGAACAACCTAACGTACTAAAGATGTGAGGGCTGCTGCAACACAGAGTAATGAGGGGAAACAAATCAGATATGTATGGAGTGCAGCAACGAAATATACAGCACACTAACAACATCAGCAGAAACACACGATGTTTCGACTAAATAAATCATCAGCAGAAACACACGATGTTTCGACTAAAAACATCATCAGCAGAAACACACGATGTTTCGACTAAAAACATCATCAGCAGAAACACACGATGTTTCGACTAAATAAATCATCAGCAGAAACACACGATGTTTCGACTAAAAACATCATCAGCAGAAACACACGATGTTTCGACTAAAAACATCATCAGCAGAAACACACGATGTTTCGACTAAAAAAATCATCAGCAGAAACACACGATGTTTCGACTAAAAAAATAATCAGAACAAAAATAATGTTTGTTTCTGTTTTTTTCCTTAGTGTGTTTTGTAATTTTTTGCAACACTCCCTACTTATCTGTATTTTTTTAAATCTCATATATACAGAACTGGTTCATAGTCAGCTTTAAGGTAAATATGCTCATTGCAGCATCTTTCGTTCTTAGTTAATATCCTGCAACTACATTCTAAATCTTTGCAAGCAAAACTCAAAAAGATTATATCGAGTACAGTTCAGCTAAATCAATAACAAAGAAAAGCACTAAAGATGCTAAAATTAAAGATTGGAAAGAATATGGCGAATCATTAAATACAGATTACAAACAAGCACCTAATCAATTTACACGAAAATTAGGAATATGCGAAACAGGGTTGATAAATATGAACCGATCGAAACAATAAATAATGAAAATGGAAAGACAATCAATGACCAGAAACGAATCATGGAAAGGTGGCAACAACACGTTAAAGAATTGATAAAACTAAAAGATGAAGGGACCACAACATAATAAACAATATAACGGAAGAGTTAGAACCAAACATATTTATAGCAGAAATAGAAAATGCCATACCAACAGCTCCATCAAACATAGCCCAGGACCCGATAACACACAAGGCGAATTAATCAAAACAGCGGCAGATATAGGGATAAAATGGTTAGATAAGCTGTTTAATATAATATCGAACACACAAGAAACACCAGAAGACTGGAAAAACGCTGTAACAATATCTATATAAATAACCCAAATATCGGAGGATGACCGACAAAAAGGAAGTGCCGCAGTAACCATACAAATAGAGGTAAATGCAAATAAAGTAAATAGGTTACTAAATCAATATAAAATAATAAAATATAGAAAATAACAATAAATAAAAGGAACAAACACAACAGTCAACGTGTCGGTCCAATTTGGACCTTTAAAGACAACAAAAACAGTTAAGAACAAAAGACCATAATGAATATAAACAAAATGGATCTCTCTCTTTGTTCCTTTTATTTATTGTTAATTTCTATATTTTATTATTTTATATTGATATAGTAACCTATTTACTTTATTTGCATTTACCTGTAACAATACCTATTTGGAAGAGAAAAAGGCAACAAAAGAGATTGTACAAAGTACAGAGAAATTTCACTGATAAAAACTTAATATTGGCAACAGAATTCTAGAAAGAAGTTTAAGAGTATTCATAGAACCACAAATTAGCAATACTCAAATGGGATTCTATAAGAACAAAAACTGTGCAGAAGCTATTTTTACACTCAGACAACTGGCAGAAAAAAACAACTGAAAACAATAAAGAATTGTTTCTCGCGTTTGTCGACCAAGAAAAAATCTTTCGACAAAGTAGACGGACAACAAATTTGGAAAATTCTATCAAAACAAGGGGTTCTACGAACACCTAATACATTTGTTTAGAAGTAGTTACACAGGCAGTCAATGTACAAGTCTACACTTTATCTTAACATTCTCCATGAGGTCTATACCCTATCTTTCTTTCATCCATCAAGTCTCTACCTTACTCTCTACATCAGGACTATACCCTATCTCTCTTTCATCCATCAAGTCTCTACCTTACTCTCTAAATCAGGACTATACCCTATCTCTCTTTCCTCCATCAAGTCTCTACCTTACTCTCTACATCAGGACTATGCCTTATCTCTCTTTCCTCCATCAAGCCTCTACCTTACTCTCTACATCAGGACTATACCCTATCTCTCTTTCCTCCATCAAGTCTCTACCTTACTCTCTACATCAAGCCTATTACCTTCTCTCTTAGTCTAAATTTCTATGACTAAAACATGTTAGAAGTACCTTAATAAGCACGTGAAACGGTTGAAATCAATGTCATATTGTTACTGCTTGACCGAGGGCGTAGCAAAACACACGTTGACAATGTAGCCGTCGGTAGTGAGGAGATTAGAAATATGTTAGAGGCAGTGGATACTGAAAAGCATCATTGGCCAGTGCATGTGTTTGATGTAGTTATAAACTCATTTCTATTGACATGCTGATCACCGGAGTGTTCAGTTAAATATCATTTTCTACTTCAGAAAATATTTGTGTTGTTGGACCAATGACCTGAGTTTAAATTACGAGCGTTCGCGTGAGTACGTTCACCAGTACACACACGCGAGTTTAATGTTGATAAAAAGAACTGGAATGATGATCTCGAAGGGCTGGAAGCTAAAGCGAGGGTGGATGAGTAATAATTGTCTCCAGGTTGAGTGGGTTGAACTCAGTCTAGAGTTGACAGATGGAACACCAGTATTCATGAAAATACCTGATACTTCAAATGCAAGGGCTGAGGTAAGACGGGACAAATGTAAAAAATGAGCGGAAATAGATGTGTTACCAATGTTATAAATTAAGCATACTAACAACGATGGATATGTGACTGATGACGTTTCAACTGAAAAGCCTTAATGAGGAATAGAGATAACGACAAATAATATACTAAGTACAGGAAAGCACATATGTTATAATAATGATAGAAAGGAAGGATTAAGGGGGGGGGGTATGAAACATAAGAGAGGAATGAAAGCTAGAAGGACACAAGAAGAAGAAGAGATATCATGACTAGTGGACAAAAGAGGGATGATAATGATAATGATTTAGTATTTAATGAGATGATAACATGAAACACAATATAAACTGAAGAATGAAACAGATTACTTATCTAGCAATACGTTATGGTCGGGCTTAGATGGACCACGTGGATAGAACAGACAGAGTATCATCGCGACCCATCGGCAGTAGAAGACCTGTTCTCTGAATTATTAGGCCTTCATTCGTTCCTTTTCTTGATTATTCCCGTGTTTTCCGTTGGTCAATATTATATACGGGGAATCGCATGCCATAAATAGTCAAGGTTACTCCAAGTTCATAAAGAGTAGCCAATGGAAAGCGTGAAAGTACTCAAAAACATACTGAATAAAGGTCTGTTTACTTTTCGCCTGTTAGGTCTTATAGTACATTCGATGGTCGAAGTATGATACAGACCAGGCTGAAAAGTCACGTGGACAAGGAAGATCGAAAAAAGATACAAGACAAAGTCAAACGCAAAAAAGAATAGCGGCTTTTAGGCACACCATATATAAGGCAGGAAAAAAACTGGGGGGGGGGGCGGGGCAAGCGTAGATTAGGCCAAAGAGGGTAACAGTGACTGGGAGAGAAGCATCGGAAAGGAAAACAGAAGTGTTCGTGCTTATTGAACGGCGCAGATATCGCAATAAAAAAACAACCATAATATAACATAGGTACATACACGAACGGGGGAATCGGTGAAAGTGTATGAAAACGTGTATGTCTGAGAGGTAGGCCGTGCTATATAAACAGTGGATAAATGATAGAAAGGAGAAACTTTGGTTTCTGCCCTATGCGTCGCCTATGGCCCTGGAGGAACATAACATAATATAACATAACTTTATGTAAGCACAGCTGACTCGTATTAAGCAAGGAAGGTGATCCTTCAGAACTTGGGCCGTATATTATTCTCAATGCATCGTCGAATTGCTTGTAGTCCCTCCTGCCCGAGAAATTCTGGATCTCTACGGCTTTTTATTGCAACTACCTATCTCGTATCTCGCTTAGTTTCCGTTGGCACGTGCTGCAGCTGCTAATGTACATTGCTATTTTGCAGGTGAATAGGGATCACATTGTAGATGTGTAGAGGAAATGTTCTTTTCCTCTAGCAAAGAAGTAAAGTATTCATACATACATTCATACAGACATATATATATATATATATATAGTCATTTCAGAGCGGAGTATACTTTATATATATTCTTAACTTGTCAGGATTTTGTGTGAGTTGCCCTCCTGTAAACAGCAACATATTCAATCTTCCTCAATGTTTTCATCGTTCCCCCCTCCTGTTTCCAGCATCCATTCCTTCTATTAATAAGTTGGCCGTGCTGTTATATTTCATTATCTGGTCGGACATCTCAGCTATCTTATGATGATTTTGTTAAGAATAGCTATTTCTATTTCATCTTTAATGTTCGTAACACTTGATGATTTATCATTGTCGCTGAATCATCTCTGTATCATTAACATTCTGTAGTATTCCATGTGAAAAGACGCAATTTATTTTACTGCAACTATCTCATGAAATGTCCATGTTTCACAGCCGTAAACTAATCGATCTGTATTTGATTTCTCTATTATATGTATACATGATGATGTTTAAAATGTAATTTTTTAACTTAAATATTAGTTTTTAGTTGATACTTCTGAGAGGTGAAACACCGCTAAATTATTGTTCGACTTAGTGACCGTTGCATTCGACACACACGTCCTCCAGCACGTTTTACTTACTGTGATTCCCGTAGTTAATCCTGTAATTAAACAATGTAGTTGTCTAAAGTTTATAAACCAGTATTTCCCTACCGTTTTTTTACCATGCTCCACCAAAATATTTCTAAAATTCTGATGCCCCCCCCCTTTATGTAATATATAAACATTTTTTATAATATTCAAAAATTAAATTGTTCCCTACAATTTTTTTTAGTTCCCACAATGAACAATCAAATTGCTCCCATGTAGGGACAATGGTCTGAACGGTCATGCACTGCATACAGTTCCTAAAACTTTTCGCTGTCAATGACTGTGAGTCTTCTATAGTAGGTAATGAATGCATCAACAATTTAATCCAACATGCGAAACTTGAAACAGGGTAATGAAGATTTGCTAATCACTGGTAACACATATGATAACACGCATCATTCGACGTTTTGAGCATTAGGCGTTTAAGAAATCAACGTAAGGCACGGTTAGGAAGAACCGTGAGAAAACAACGTAAGGCACGGTTAGTAAGAAACGTGAGAAAACAACGTAAGGCACGGTTAGTAAGAAACGTGAGAAAACAACGTAAGGCACGGTTAGTAAGAAACGTGAGAAAACAACGTAAGGCACGGTTAGTAAGAAACGTGAGAAAACAACGTAAGGCACGGTTAGTAAGAAACGTGAGAAAACAACGTAAGGCACGGTTAGTAAAAAACGGCACTGTCAACTCTATGTTATGTGAACGTGAAGAGTGGCGTGTTTTATTGGTCGTATGTTACCCGAAATAAAAAATTAGAAGACGAAATTGATGCCTTTGAGATTTGGGTATATAGAAGAATAGGCAGAAAATCATGGAAAGAGAAGAAAACAAATAAAGAGGTGCTAAAGACACTTTATTTGAAGAAAGAACTACTAAGGGAAATAAAGATCAGGCAAATAAAATAATGTGGACACATTAAAAGACATGACACCTTATTGAAGACCTTACTTGAGTCAAAGGGAAGCGAGCAAGAGGTAAGCAGAGATACAAGTGGGAGAGTAACATTACACGATGGACAGGTTACGCTATAGCAGAGTGCACCACCAAGACAAGAGACAGGAGATGTTGGAGATACGTTGCAGTCAACCTTCGTTGCGGAGAATTACCCTGTTACACTTTTCGACTATTTGAGTCGTTCTATAAGGCCCGTAGATAGAGGGGACTTATTGCAGTATTCAACTCCCCCCCTCCCGTAGCAAATCTAACATCAATATTAGCGCTATGAACTTAATCAATCGGTCTATTAAAACCCATATTTAGCGAATTTTCACGTAAAAAGATCTTCAATGTTCCCGATGTCTTCGTCAAAAAAATTACAAAAATTGATGCATTTGTTATCTTTTTTTTATTTTTGGCTACGTAAATCACTCTCTTTAATCTAATCATATCTACTATCCTGCTTCTAAACAGTTAGAAATCAGGTTGGGCTTAGTCTAACAAGTACGGAGGATGTGGTAGGCACTGTATTTTTCAGATTTTCGAACCTATTGTACTACCCAACGGTCGACATTTGTCCCGTTGCACACGTTTGCTAAGAAATCCGCCTCGTTTGAATTTGGTTATGGATCGACGATAATTCGTGAAATCTGTATATGTAATACTGGTGAAAGTTTTCTCCCTTAGTACATAGTAGTACTATAAATTTCGCTTCGTTCATCCCCCAGGAAAGACAACATAACCATCATTGCAGATTGCTGCACTAGAAACGTCTTCGGTTCCAGTGAGGAGGGATCGTTCCATTCCTTGCTTGATGTCTTTGTTTCCGACTCGCGTTAATGAACCAGGGTTTAATCTCCAGTGACAACGTTTGACAGAAAACCATCACCGTATTCTTCATATCGCCGCATTTTGACATGCAACAATGCGTCGTTGTTTCAGTTCTAGAGTAGGCTTCCGTGGCCGCCACTTTGCTGACATGTTGTAGTAATGTAGCTGATCATGGTGAAATATACTTACCATTGGCCAATATTTAGATGTGCTTGTAAAGGCACTTGCATATAGAAAAACATAAACACGCAGAATCAGCGTTTCGACGAGAATGGTCTTTATCAATTTATGGGCAAACAAACAGAATAGGAACCACCAAATCAAGCACAGACTACATGTCATCCATGAATGTTAAGAAAGCAACGAAAAGACGACGAAGGGAAATAAACAGTAATGGGACAACCAGAAATCGATATTTTATATATCAATAATTGGATAAAATATTAGCACGTGTAATGCTAAACCGACTTACAAGAACACTCACAGATGATCTTTTCCTTAGAAAACAGTGCAGATTTCGTGCAGGACGTGGGACAGTGGGCATGCTCGATCTTTGCTGCCCGTCAACTCCAAGAGTCCCAATAACATCGTATGGAATATCTCAAAACATTTGTAGACTTCACAAAGATGAACAGTTTTGTAATCACTTCATTCCTCATATGATCTCTTCTATGTACGTAAGCTCTGGAAACTCATTGAGAGAACGAAATATCTTGTTGAAAAAGCAATACTATTCGAAGTTGGACGTGTACCGCGCAGTGGTTCTACCAAAACTGTTTTATGCTGCGTCATCCTGGACTGTCTATGCGAAACACGCTCTAAGCTCAACTCTTTTCACCTTCGGTGCCTAAGAAACCTCATGGGAGTACGTTGACAGGATCGCATACCAGACACGGAAATCCTTCAAAAGTCCCGTATGCAAAGCATCCATGCGCAACTGATTAGGTTCCAACTGCGTTGGACTGGCCACATCGTCCGTATGACAGACAAGCGTCTTCTAAAAAGATTATTCTATGAGGAGCTGTGTGATGATGGCAAACGTTCAAGTGGAGGACAGAATAAGCGCTTCAAGGATAACCTACAAAACTATATCAAACATTGCAGCATCGATCCTAGCTTCTTGTCGACTACATCCCTTGATCGCTCAGCTTGGCACAACCAGATAACTGCTGGCATCACAAAATTTGAAAAAGAAAGAACACTGCGAGCAAATTACAAGCGACCACAGCGGAAGGACAAACCCGAGAATTCTCCTACTCCAAACCCTCTACACTACTGCATGCACTGCGATATAACTTTCCTGACACTAATCTACTCAGCGGGCATCTACGAACTCCCAAACCAAATTAGACAATCACAAATGTTGTGTTGTTTTTCTACATGTTCCTAACATTTGTTTTTCATGCCATGCTCATCTTCGCTTGCGAAGGAGGAACATCACATCACTATTCAATAATATATTTCTTATTCAACCGTTGAGGAGGTCTGACAAAAACTACAATTATTAAGGCTTGATGTATTCTACGCTGAAACGAGAGTAGTGTACACTGAAAATAATCAACACAACGAACGATCAATAAACAAATTAAAATTTAGATTCAAAGGAAACATTATAGAAAACATTTGATAATATACTAGATTAGATAACTCAAGCGAATGTGAGTTGTCGTGTTCTGAAAAAAAAGATGTGTGTGTGGGGGGGGGGAGAATAGCGACAATTTTATCTACTATGAATCTCGTAAGAGGCGATTAAGGAGGTTTTTGGAAGTGGGGCTTGACTGTTTCATCCTGTAGAGTGACAAAGTAGCCTAGACTCCATGGAGATAATGACGATGATGACGTATTTCCTATAGATGTGAGTGAGTTGGTAGTTTTCAACAGGACCCTTCTGAAAAAAGCACATTCATCTTCAGTTTAACAATTAATGTGACACCTGGACTTTTACGGGGGGTATATACATAACCGTTCGGTAGATTTCCAGTATAATGCAAGTCTTCGAAATGCCGCCCTTCTTAAATAGGTTTTCTTCGAAAATCCTCTCTCTCCCGGACAATATATTTTGATTGGTGCCGCCTGATGATGTCGCCTCTGTGCATCATAGTACTGTTTACGTGGATGCATGTTTAGTCGCCAGAGAAAGAATTTCAGTGCGGCAGTATCCCAAGATCATCACCAAGTGTATATCATACATCTCTGGGCCAACTAGTTCATTATTCTCTTGTCAGTCTTGTTGTCCCATCTGCAGTGATGGCACATCTATCACTTCACTTCTCCCACTCCTAGGAGTTTTCAAAGAAAAGGACAAAGGTGCAATGCGCTGGCCTGCATCTTTAAAAATCATGACCAGGGGCGGATCATACCTCTCTGTGCCAACTAGTTCATCATTTTTGTGTCGATCTTGTTGTTCATCACCTGCAGTGATGACACATTTAGCATTCTCTGCTACCTAGGAGTTGGTCACAAAAGGGCAAAAGTGCATATTCGCAGAGCTGTGTCTCTTCGTGACCCGTTGAGATCATCCGTCAAATTACAAAAGTAGAAAACCGAGAAAAAATAACCACTGACTGATTATTTTTTGTTCAAAAATGACAGGTTGTGAGCCTACCCCCTCCCCCAATTTCCCTTAATAGCCTCCTACTTCAAGCTTAGAATTGCTGCCTTTAAGATGTCGGTATATAGAAGAATAGGGAGCACTTCACGGAACGGGAATAAAACGAACAAAGAGGTTCTAAGAACATTGAGTATGAAAAATAAAAGAAATGAATATTAAACAAATAAAATATTTTGGATATATTAAAATATTGTTTTTTCTTGCTTGCGCTCCATTGTAACCAGCACGGTTGGTTATCCGTGCGATTTCCGCCGGAAGCGTTATTACGTTGTGCCACTGTTATGCGCCTTGTAGGATTAACACATCCGATTTCGGCATGCCTTGACAATTCGGATGTGCTACCCTAGCATCCTGTGACAGCCTCATTAAAAAATATGACACCTTGTTAAATACCTTTTTTGAGTGTAAAGTAGAGGGGAGGAGAGCAAGAGGTAAGCAGAATACAAGTGGGAGAAAAACATTAAGAGAGGGACAGGTTATAGTGTAATAGAGTGAACTATCAAGGCAAAAGACAGAGGGTGTTGAAGGTCCAAAGCAGCCAACCTTCATTTTGGAGACGGCATTTAATGATGATGAATTCATTTGGTTAAAAAAAAAGCACAGCCTCAATTACATTGGGAACATGTTACATTTAACAATAATGCGTTTGGTAAAAGGGTGAAACTGGACAACACAGCATGTTACATCGGGAACTGGATACACTTCAAAATAATTCATTCGGTAACATGGTGAATCTGGAAACTTAGTCTCAGATGCTTCGGGAACTGGGTAGAATTAAAGTGAATACATTGGATATAAGGAAGAGACTGGCAATGGCATATTGCAAAATAACACGGCTGAAAAACATATGGAAAAACAACAAAATAGAAACGAAAGTGCTGATGTTACGAACTTTTATTTTTCCGGTTGCAACATACGGCTGTGAAACATGGACTCTAAGTAAAACAGCGGCAAAGAAGATAAACGCCTTCGAGCTGAAATGCTACAGAAAGATACTTAGAATATCATGGAAGGATACAATCAGAAACTCAGATATTATAAACACACTGAATATTCCAGAGTGTTGGTTACTAAACACAATAACAAAAAGAAAACTACGCCTGTTTGGTCATATAAAGAGACATAACTGTTTAGAAAGACAAATAATGGAGGGAAGAGTACCTGGGTAGAGGAGAAGGGGCAGACCAAGAAGACGATGGACTGACGACATTAAAGATAATATGAATACATCGCTAGAAAATGCAAGCCACATCGCCCAAGACAGAGAGAGGTTCAGAGAGTTCATTGGGAAGACAACGTTCTGGAAGGAATACGTCACATGACACACATTGGATAAAATAATATTTTGATACGATAACAGCCTTTCTTGATCTTAAATCTTTCAACAGGATTTCTAGTTCTATTTATTTTAATGTTTCTTTGGTTATTTTGTCTGTATAGATGTTGAATAGGAGCGAGAATAATACGCATCCTTGTCTGACTCCAAGCGTTACTACGAATGTGTCTGTCATTCCTTCTGATGTTCTTACACTTGCTTCGTATCTCTGATACAGTGCCCTGGTGCTTGCGAGGAGTTGGCCATGCATCCCGTCAATGTTTTATAAAATAATCCCTGCTTCTACATAATACAGTGGAATTCATCAATCACTCATTCTGTTATAACATATTTTCCTATATAACAACACTTTACACAATTACTAATTAGAATTATTTTATATTGTTTATAATGTATATATCGAATTTCTGTTTACAAACATACATATTTTGTCGGAACGGACCAAGTTGTTATATGAGGAGATATTTACTTAAAAAAACTAACTATACATTAATGGAGTTTAAGTTCATCAAATTCTGTCACCAAGAGGTTATAATCTTTAATCCCACATTCCAAAATAACTTGATCCCCTTTGAAAAAGGTTACCGCACGCAATTCTTTCCCATCTTCTATCAATAACAAAGTATCATTGACATAAAGCTGTTGTGTGGAGGAATACGATGACAACAGAGACGTGTTTGTAAACTCATGAATCCTCCAAATATGTTGACTACCTTTCTCAAAGTTAGGTACCAATAGCCATGTGGGTGACAGGGAAACTGCTGCGTGGAATTGTCTATATAATACGTCAACAGTTAAGGGGGATTGTGTGAGTTATTAAATGTATGACAATTTATGTTTTTAACAAAATGGTGGTGGGGAGTGACAAAATTTGAAGTCACAATATTATTTTTATACCCCAGTAAATTATTTGAATGTGAAACATTTGTCTAAATATTTTTATACACCAGTAAATTATTTGAATGTGAAACATTTGTCTAAATATTTTTATACACCAGTAAATTATTTGAATGTGAAACATTTGTCTAAATATTTTTATAAAAATCAAATGATATTTTTGATACTATGTCTGATAGAAGACATTTGGAAGGGGAGATGGATCATTCAATTTTATTTATGCATAATTAAGCAAAGGGGGTCATTTAATTCTTAAAAGCTGTTAAGGGTGGGGAAATAGTCAAAAATTGGACACAAATGTTTAAATAAGTTACAAACAGCCCATGTTGAACGAAATAAAGACCGCGGCTGAATCACAGATCGAACTGATTACTATGTTACTATATCGACTCCATCATCTGTCTTTAAATACCAGGGAAAAAACAATGTTAAAAATTCGTTTTCTGAATGGAGATATTTTATAATCTCGCTTCAATTAATAGGAAGGGCACGTTGTCGCGCGCTTAGGACGTCACAACAAGCCGTTGCCTTCTGCTGCTTCGACTACATTTTCTAATGCCTCTGGCCTTCATTTCATCGGATTCTCTTCAATGCAAAGTCATACGAAAAATTTCGCATTTCGATGGCAATTTTACAATAATGTGGCTTGATACACATTATAGCAATGAAATCAGTGTCAGTCCTATTTCCTTGAGTATTTTTCTTCATATACATTGTTTCTTTGCTTTCGTTACAAATTTCATTTTGCTCATGGCGGGCTATTACATCAAAAAGTTGAAGTTTCTGACGTGCTTCAAAGAAGGATATATGCAAAAAAAATTGTATAGAATAGGAAACAATTAATTTTTTGCATCCCTCCAGTGTCATTAAAACTTTCAGAGTGCCAACACAGTGCTCTTGTTTTCATCTTGAGTTTTGAAATCTGCCGTCATGGAGAATGTCTGATCAAATTTCAGGCGTGCTGCGGTGAGACATCTAAAATATATTCTCATTTTTTGCATCTTCTTCAGGATGTTAATATTAATGAATCTGACAAAGGAAACATTCCGTTCTCGATTCTCAACATATGAAACCATACTATATATATGCATATATATAAATATATGTATATGCATGTGCGTGTGTGTGGATTTCGAATAGCCCATGCTTATTGCGTTTGCCATCATCTCTACCCACGGTCGTCTATCTCATGTGCAGACAATCACTTCTAATATACTGTTTATCCGTTCCATAACTTCAGATCATTGAGCATCTGTTTTCTTAGGTATTCCTCTCTTGTTCTTCAACTTGTACATTGCCACGATATGTTTCACTTTTTTTTTTATTTGCATGACAGGTTCAAAGATTGTGAACTGTCTTCTGATACGAGTGCGCAGGTTTTTTTTTCCATTAGCTATTTCAGTGTATCTCTATTGTAATCTAACATGAACAGGGTATCATGTCATTTCTGCGTAAAGTTTGTTCTATGCTTTGCTGCTTCGATATACTACAGTGAAATCCCTCTATCACGCATTCTCTTATAACACATTTCCCTATATAACAATACTTTTCAAAAACCACGATTATATTTATTATATACAGTTTGTACTGTATATAGCGAATTTCTGATATTACATACACATTTTGTTGGTCCAGACAAAATTTTTATAACTGTGTTTCACTGTTTATATGTATAATATATATTGTTTGTTTGTTTGAGAACTCCTGGAATTGTGAGAGATTAACTCTTACTTGTATGTGCAGTTTGAGCTTTCTTTCATACCCAGAAGACATCAGCTTTCGGCTTAGTTCAATGCCTATTGAAGGATACTCCTACTCAGAGGGAGTATATAATTATATAGATGACATGCTACAATACTTCCATAAGAGAACCCGAAGATAACGGTATGTCTTCTACTAAGGTTTGCTGTTGCATGGGTGGTTTGTCTAGTGGGTCATTGGTGAGATCAACAGGTGCAACCACTCATGTGTGTGTATACATACATATATATAAAGTAAACATCATGTGCAATGACGGGCTCACAAACACAACTGGGCTGCAACGGCAAAGCTAACTTCAGTATAATTGTATCTCCATGGTTAAAACGAGCAATCGTATCTCCATGACGATATCTACATGACCATATCTCCATAACCATATCTTCATGACCATTTCTACATCACCATATCTCCATTACCTTCAATAATGGGAACACTCAGCAGTAAACAAATAAGGTGTCCGAGTATGTGCGAGGATGAAAAACAACGCTATCTCCAAGCATACCTATATTCAGGTATTTTTAGCTAATTTTACGAAGAAAGCAGATTCAGGCCAATCCTGAGATGTATTCATTCATTTATTAATTTTCCTTTAACGCTGAAGTTAGCGCATAGGGCAGAGGCCAGTTCTCTCCAAGTATGTCTGTTCAAAGCTATTATGTGTAGTTCCTGAGATGTATGCAAGTCCTCAATTAAAGAATTTTCCATTGTCCCCAATACTTTAGTGTTTCCCAATAATGTAACCAACAGTGCATTTGCGCAATACCTGAGATAATGTGGTGATCAATGCATTGTATGGAACTGGTCAAAGCGTACATAGAACTGGTCGAAACGTATACGTTCAGACACTTTACACAACTCCATACGAAAGAACATCATAGGATACACGCGGCAAACGTGCAAAATTAAGATCTCTGCAAGTCAACAATGACTTTGATTTATCTTACAAACACACCAACTTCCGTTAAATAAGCATCTAAACAACTTAAATGCTAATTAAACAATAACCTAATAATAATCTCATTACACACACGTACGCACACACACACACACACACACACACATACTCATATATATATATATATATATATATATATAATTTTGTGCCATTCCGGCTGGTGTAGGTGATCATAGCTGTCCACAGCTCTCTATCTCTAGCATTATGTATCAAGATCGTTGTTGTTTCCTTCCCGTGCCAGGTCACACTGTGGAATATTTTCTCACGTTGTCGCCCTCTGTCTCTGTTGCCTTCAATCTTGCCTGTTGTGACTATGTTCTCTACACCACCGTGTCTCATGAAGTGGTCAAAAAATGAAAATTGCATATTTCTTCTATTATTGATTAAAATCCATTTCGCATTTGACTCTTTCAACACCTCCACTACAGTTTTTCTGGCAGTCTATTGTATTTTCAGCATTCTTCTTTAGAACCACATTTCTATTTCCTCTAATTTCCCACTTTCCAGTTTGTT
Organism: Meghimatium bilineatum; assembly: GCA_034231615.1. Lineage (NCBI taxonomy): Eukaryota > Metazoa > Mollusca > Gastropoda > Stylommatophora > Philomycidae > Meghimatium > Meghimatium bilineatum. The sequence goes on from CM067316.1 coordinate 52,164,105, forward strand.
TATTGTCCGAGACTTGCATCTTATATATATATATATATATGATTTAATTTATGATGTCATGAAAATCAACGAGGGAGAGAGATAGAGAGAGAGAGAGAGAGAGAGAGATACTACAATAAGTAATAACATTATTGGTCAGGTTAGCGTCAAGGAAAAGAGATATTTAAAACTTGAAGTAACAGTTTGCACCCAGGACACGTTTATGGAGATCTGTGATCGGCTATTTCTGCCGAAGACTCACAAAAAGAAGACGAACCTTTATGTACAAGAATTCTTAATTGCAAATTCATTAACTATTCTGGAGACTTTACAGCCGAAACGTAGGATGTTTTGTATGTATTATAATGCAATACTTTCAAAACATTATACATGATAATGTATTTTGACAATGTGACGTAGCGTTATAATTTAGATGTGTTTTATAAATAAATTTGAAATGAGAACACCACCAGCGTATTTATTTCAAGTACAGACATACCAGTGCAGTTGAAGTTTACTCAGTTGTGATTATGTTGGATGTAAGTAAAGAAAATAATAATGGATAAGAGAAACCAGTTAACGAAAGAGGGGTAACTAAAAGAAGTATGGGTTAAAAAAAAATGAAATAAAAATCTAGCCATAAAAACAAATTTTGAGCGGAAAAACAACTTCCAAAAATCTGGCTCACGATTCGGGGACTTTGTATGATTTCCAATCACGGAGAGCTCTTGGCCCACTTCAATCACACGGCGCACTGCACGGCTTCATGGCGACTTCCAGCCCAAATTGACACGAGGGGCAAAAATATCGCACATTTTCTCAACGCATCCATTTTGGGGCTTCCGGTTGTTGGTCCATTTAAGCCTAGACCGGTTTCTGTGGGTGCCGGGTCGTGCCGTGAAGTTGTCCATTTTCGATTCTTCCCCATTTCGCCTCCAGTGTTGATGAAGTAATCAGAAATTTTAATCAAAAGTAAAATCCAGAAATGTTCAGTGAGAAGATGAACAAGAGTAGTTGTAAAAATAAAACGACTATATCAGATGACACATTTCTTTAGGTTCCTTCGCTTCATATTGTCTGCAGAAAAAAAACCCACAAACGACAAACATGAGTGAGTGCTGTGACTGCACACACTTTATGCTGATTTCTCTTTTTCATAACAATTGCTTTAGCTGCCCTTTCCTAGTGGTCTTAAGTCGCCTCAACCTGGCACTTCAATCTCGGCGTAATGCCGTTTCTAGTGGGCTTAAGTGGCTTTATTCTCGTACCTCCACATCTGTCTACCGCCACATCCACCTTTGTCTATCTCCCCATCCATCTCTGTCTACCTCCACATCCACATATGTCTACCGCCACATCCACCTCTGTCTATCTCCCTCCCACCTCTGTCTACCTCACCTTCCTAGTGGTCTTAAATTAAGTAGCGTTAGTTTGACGCTTCCACCTCGGTCTACGGCGACCTCCACTTATACTACCACTCCATCCCACACTTTCTACAGCCCCTTTCACCTCAGTCTATTTTTCCTCTCCTGGTAGTCTTAAATGGTGTTACTCTGAAGCTACCATCTCGGTCTACCGCCCCTTCCAACTCTTTCTATCGCCCCTTCCACATATTACAGCCCATTCCACCTCTTCTACTGCCCCTTTCTCATCTACCTACCGTCTATTCCACCTCTAACTATCGACCATTCCACCTCTGTCCTACCGTCTCTTCCACTTCTAAGTACCGTCCTTTCCACCTCTGTATACCGCCTCATCCACCGTCTACTTCCCGTTCCTAATGGTCGTAAGTGGCGTTACTTTGACGCTTCCACCTCGGTCTACGGCGGCTTCCTCCTCGATCTACCCCTACATCCACCTCTGTCTACCGCCCCTTTCACCACAGTCTATTTTTCCTCTCCTAGTGGTCTGATCTTAACTGGTGTTACTCTGACGCTTCCATCTCTGCCTACTGTCCCTTCCAACTCTTTATAATCATTTAATAATCATTTACTAACCGTGGATTTAACCCAGGACCTCAGAGCCCTGGACCTTAGCGGTCTGAGAACAGTGCTCGCTCTAACCACATGGCCATGCGATCCCTGTACAAGTTCAGTATAGCTCGAAATACGTATAAAACGCATATCCATGTACGGGTCTTGGCAATGTTTATGTATAACCAATTATTATTTGCCATTATTATTATTATGCAAATACAGTTGTCAGTCCTTGTACATTTAAGATATCAATTAACGCAAACCGCGTTACCGCGTTTTTGCCGCCCCACATCATTTTAGAAGGTTGCTTTCCCCCTTAGCCAATAGGTATCATACATTAGACGGACATGTATCAGCCAAGTTAAGTGATGCTATATTCGCGATTATACAGTAGACGGACAAGTATCAGCCAAGATTAATGATGATATTCGAGATTATACAGTAGACGGACATGTATCAGCCAAGTTAAGTGATGCTATATTCGAGATTATACAGTAGACGGACAAGTATCAACCAAGATTAATGATGCTATATTCGAGATTATACAGTAGACGGACAAGTATCAGCCAAGATTAATGATGCTATTCGAGATTATACAGTAGACGGACATATATCAGCCAAGTTAAGTGATGCTATATTCGAGATTATACAGTAGACGGACATATATCAGCCAAGATTAATGATGCTATTCGAGATTATACAGTAGACGGACATATATCAGCCAAGATTAATGATGCTATTCGAGATTATACAGTATACGAAATACGGACAATCTCGTATATCAGCCAAGATTAGTGATGCTAATTGAGACTAGCACACTTGATTATTCTGGACATGTACTTGGTATAAATCATAACTGTAGTCATTATAAGATCTATTAATTAGAAAATAACTTTATAAAAAGACACATTTTGTCCTGGATTTTCATTGTTCGCTATTTTTCTACTTTGTCTGACTTCTAAGAAAATAACGGGCAAGTCCAGTGAGTCACATGAGAAGGATATTTACCAATATCCAACATGTCTTATATAGCCGGTGGTCTTGGCATATATTGTATATGTTACATATGTTGTATATGTTATATATTGTATATATGATAACACAGCAATTTTTGTAAGTAACAATTCTTTCGGTGACGTTTTACAAAACTGTGTCGCGTCCTCTTGTATATCTATATGACCATAGTTATAGTAAATGAAAGAGTTGATCCAATGAAAGAGTTGATACAATGAAAGAGTTGATCGAACGAAAGAGTTGATTCAGTGAAAGAGTTGATTCAATGAAAGAGTTGATTCAGTGAAAGAGTTGATGCAATGAAAGAGTTGATACAATGAAAGAGTTGATCGAACGAAAGAGTTGATTCAATGAAAGAGTTGATACAATGAAAGAGTTGATTCAATGAAAGAGTTGATACAATGAAAGAGTTGATTTAATGAACGAGTTGATCCAATGACAGAGTTGATTCAATGAAAGAGTTGATCCAATGAAAGAGTTGATACAATGAAGGAGTTGATTTAATGAACGAGTTGATCCAATGAAAGAGTTGATACAGTGAAAGAGTTGATCCAATGAAAGATTTGAAGCAATTAAATAGTTGTTTCAATGAAAGAGTTCATCTAATGAAGACTTGATAAAATGAAAGACTAGATACAATGAAAGACTTGATACAATGAAAGACTTGATACAATGAAAGACTTGATACAATGAAAGAGGTGATGCAATAACGGGAAATGTTTTAGTAAGTTTCATAGTGATAAGAAGAAAAACGTCTGTGTTATTATGACGTTTGTGTATGTACTACAACTGAAACGAAGAGAAATGTATGTATGACGTATGACATTTGTGAATAGACAATGATAAAGAGAAGGCTAAAAAAGTCAACGTACACGGTAACCGAATGATAAAAAATATGAGATACTGAGGAAAATGGAAGAAAGTATGCCCATTCCAGAGAGATCGAAAGAACTCATAACCAACAGCTAACTTGAACACAGACACTGAGTGTATTCACTCTTACATTGCGGATGTGTTTGTGTGCTGAGAGCTAGTGGGAATATTTACAATACTGTTTCCTAATGAAGATTTGAAGAATATTTCATTAATAATTTGGCATGCTCTTGATTTGTTGACCATTTCAAAATAGTTGGCAAAGCAGTTGAAATTTGTTACTTCTGTATTATACAATCTTACAAACAACGTTGGATTCACTGAATTATACAATCTTACAAACAACGTTGGATTCACTGAATTATACAATCTTACAAACAACGTTGGATTCACTGAATTATACAATCTTACAAACAACGTTGGATTCACTGAATTATACAATCTTACAAACAACGTTGGATTCACTGAATTATACAATCTTACAAACAACGTTGGATTCACTGAATTATACAATCTTACAAACAACGTTGGATTCACTGATTTTTACAATATTACAAACAACGTTGGATTCACTATAAGCTGTTTTTATATTTGTAAACTCTGTGATGACATTATCTAGTAAAAGAAGTGAACTATGTACAAACATCCATAAAATAACCACTGAGCTTGTCTTTGGTTCCAGAACAAGAAAAGATCGATAACTACGTGCTTGTCCTCAGGTGTTGTTCAAGTTGCTGATTAGTTGGATAGACAGAGGTTATCTTCTTCTATCGAGAAATATCAGGGTTTGATATCATAGGATTCACTTATGACAGATTTTCACTGCAGGAAACCGTAGACCACAGTTTGTGTTATTCTTTGTGTCTTCATAACTCCTAACACTTTTTATTTACAATTTAATATTCTGATAATTGTGGCGTAGAAATAAGTATTCTGAGAGTTGTGACGTACAACAAGTATTCTGACTGTTATAGTAAAAATAGTATTCTGAGAGTTGTGACGTACACCGAGTATTCTGACTGTTGTAGCGTAAAAGTAGTATTCTGAAAGTTGTGACGTACACCGAGTATTCTGACTGTTGTAACGTAAAAGTTGTTTTCTAATACTTTTGTAAGTAAATACTAGTAATTATGTGACGTAAGAACTAGTATTCTTAGAATTTCGTTTAAAAGTTATTCTTCGAATTTTGACGAGATTAAAAGCTAATATCCTGACATTTGTGGCGTAAATAATAGTGTTATTAGAATTTTGGACATACAAATACATCGGTATCTAGTAGACTGCTTGTTTAAGATGTATGATCATGTATATTATTACCTGTCATAACACTTGTGCTTCCCTGCACTCTAACGCCCAATAGAGAGTGCAGGGAACAAAGTCCTGTGAGCGTGGATGCTGAGGTCACGGCACTCATCTGCAAACGTGCCGACGACACAGATGTGTTTTAGACGGACAGGTCGGTCATTCGCCACTAGCGATACGCATTTGCCTTTACTGCCAGATAAAAAGGAAGAACACTGCAGAAAACAGTGATGCCATTAGCGAAAAAAACAAGCAGTCTAACAATGAAAGTATTTGCCGTAACGCAGGCACTTAGCTGGCTAGAATCGCAAGCCTATTCACATGCGTGCATACTAATGACTCAAAAGAATAGGACTGAGAAAGTCAAAACAGGTGATATGATGATATGATGTTCGTCCGTCGTGATCGACGATGACCAAAAACTCAACCATAATAATAATAACAATAAATAATAAAATAATAAAGTTTATAGTGCGTTTTTAAATGACTAGCAAGTCCAATGCGCGCACAAAATGTTCTTTTACAGAATTGACAACAATAGAAGGTATCTGTGTGAGGTTGAGATGTTTTTTCTTTTCTACGTGTCCGCTTCTGTCTTGCAGTTTCTTGTCTGAATTCTTCTGCCGCTAGTGCTACCGTTCTAATGCTGTAACGCTATGATGTTCTATCCTGAGCGAGGCTCTCCCAAGCGCCTACGTCAATGTTAAGATGTTTCAAGGATGACTTGAGCGTGTCTTTGAAACGCTTTTTCTGTCCACCAGCTTTTCGAAATCCTGCCTTGAGTTCTCCATAATATATTTGTTTTGGCAAATGCGAGTTCTCCATACGCACAATATGGCCTGCCCAGCGTGCCTGCGCCTTCATAAGTATTGTGTGGATGCTTATTGAGGTTGCTTTTTCCAAGACCTTGTAGTCTTGTAAAATAACAGGTGATATACGGGATGGGTGGAGTATTTAAAGAGAGCTAGAATGCGAGCCTCACTGCGAAAACGCAAGCATATGTGTTCACGGACACGCGGGTGTAGAGGGAAATGAATGGGCCGATCAATCAACTAGCCTTACCACCGTAACAGCACATAAACCGAGCACACGTACTCATTGCTCTTCTTGAGTCTGCACGATCAGATGATTTTGAGATAAACGAATGTAATTCAATATCGAAAATGCGCAAATTGGGATCGAGTATAGGCGAGGCAGCAGAAATGTTGTTTATTCGAAGAATGTTACACATTCCTAGGACAGAAAAGATTACTAGTGAAGAATGTCTTAGAAGGATGGATGTGAAAAGATGCAGTATTGATAATATACGAAAAAGACAGTCAACATTTATTGGGCACATAATGAGAAGGGGAGGCATTGAGAATATAGTGACAGCAGGAAAGATAGAAGGGAAAAGATCAAGGGCAAGACCCAGAAAAAAAATATTGGACAGTTTGACTAAATGGCTTCGATTGACGACACCAACAGAGATGATGCCATATATGAGAGATCGATGTACATTGATAAATATGATTGCCAACGCCATTCGGCACGGTACTTGATGATGATTATAGTCGTGGCCCGTAGAGAACATCTAACAAAGATTTACAAAAGAGCAGTGAACCAACATAGAACTGGAACCATCAGCTGTTATGCACTAAGAGATTTATTGAAGCGGAGGTCTGATCACCTAGGGCATATTTCGCTGTGCGAAGAGGATAATCAACAAATCTAATTCTTCATAACGAATACCTGTCAGTCTTAGGACTAATCTCATGACTTCAGGGCCCAATGTTATTATGTAAATGACGTGGTTGTCTCGCTCCATTACGCCACTAGAAGATTGACTTCATTGTATTCTGGTTTACCATATATATCAGCCCCGCCCTTCTCAGACGACAAGTAAGCTTCCTACTAGGAGTACCACTAATAGCACGTAACGTTGTAGTTTCAACTTTAACTCACATATCCCTGGTTCAGCTGTAACACACACACCCCTGATTCAGCTGTATCTCACACGCCCCTGGTTATCTGCAACTCACACATCGCTGGTTCAGCTGTAACTCACACACCCCTGATTCAGTTATAACTCACACACCCCAGGTTCAGCTGTAACTCAAACACCGCTGATCCATATGTAACTCACACACCCCTGGTCCAGTTGTAACTTACACACCCCCGGTTTAGATGTATCCCAAAATCAAGACGTGTCTTCCTGTTATTTTAAATGTCTAATAACGTATATAACTTAAGATGTTGTTGGAAATGACCAAAAATGGAAATACGCTAGAGAAGCTGTAGAGACTTCAAACGATTACGGTTCATTGCATTCTCATCTTGAGGAATTGGACATCAAACGTAGCATGAGGCAGGATGAACCAGTGCAAGAATAGATGATTCGTTTACATGCCAAAACAACGAAAATAACTAACAGTATTCCAAATTTTCACCGCCTACATGCACACACGAATCTGAATCTAAACTTTCACTGCATACTTGCACACATGAATCTGATTCTAAACTTTCATCGCATACTTACACACACGAATCTGATTCTAAACTTTCACCGCATACTTACACACACGAATCTGATTCTAAACTTTCACCGCCTACATGCACACAAGAGTCTGATTGTAAACATTCACCGTCTACATGCATACACGAATCTGATTCTAAACTTCCACCGTATACATGCACCCACAAATCTGATTCTAAACTTGCACCGCCTGCATTTACACACGAATCTGATTCTAAACTTTCACCTTGTACATACACCCACAAATCTGATTCTAAACTTTCACCGCCTACTTGAACACACAAATCTATGTATAGATTTCAATAACTGTTTGTGTTTTATTTAATCCGCTGAGTAACTTATTACCTATCACTAGCTATTGAACTAGGTAACTAAAGTAACTCAGTAAGCAAAGTGCATAGCTTCCTGCCGGAGCTAGTACATACTTGAAATATAATGAACGAAAGAAAGAACTTACATTCTAGTAGAATAAATAACTTATTAACTAACTAAAAACGAATGAATTAACTGACTGACTACGCATGCGAAGAATCTGAAGGTTTCACTATTGGCATATCAGATTAACTATTATGCAACAGTAAACTAGTTGACATGTCAATTTAGAGAGACTCTTATTGACTCTTATGGAAGCCCTCACATTATTTTATGTGGATAATGACGATTCTCTTTGAACCGTAACATTCTGTGTACTCGTTAATTCTCATAATACTTGGAGAAACATATGTGCTCCAGACTTGACCAAGTGGTACCATGTTCCATCTGATGTGAACATGGTACCACTGCTATGTACATGTGACAAATGGAGGTTTGGTAAAAACTAACTCTGTGCATGTCCTCACAGTTTCCGGGAGAACTCGCAATCTGGAAACCATCCTATCCCTGCATAACTGGAGAGCATCAGCAGTCAAAATCCGACCATTACTAACGACGTCTATAAGGAACATATTACTGACGTTCAGTAATCCATTAGTGAGGATGAACTATACACCACGATCTTCAATACAAATTGTAATTGCAGACTAGACGCAAGTGTGTAACGTACACATGGTTTAAAGTTTAAGCTACTAAGCTGAAAGTTAACATAGCAGTGGTACCTCCAGTGCTGCTAATGCTAGTGAAACATGGACTGTGTGTGGACGACATGTGAGGAAGCTCAATAACAGTCACACAACTTGTCTCACAAAAGTTATGAACATATGGCAAGACAAGATTCTGGATACCACTGTCTTTGACATTTCTGGTATCCATAATATTGACACTATTCTTATGCAGACACAGATTAGCAGGGCAGGTCAGCTGGTACTTATGTCAGATCATCGCCTACAAAAGATATATGTCTGTGGTGAAGTGCAGAAAGGCATATGCTCTTAAGGTGGCCAAAGTAAACGCTACAATGACTTGTTATTAAAGACCTCGCGGAAAGTTTTTCAAATAACACAAGATAAGCGAGAACGACTTCATGAAATAGAGATACATGGCGTTCTACAATAAAAGACAAAGAGCAGCATTTTGTGAAAAGAGAACAAATGCAGCATTTCACATCGGAAAGTAGATAAAAAGTTATGCATAGAAAAAGTCATCTACAGTGACCGTCTTATGCCAGAGCTGTCCAAGAGCATTTGGCTTAAAGACTATGGCATATTAATCATACACGAGATAATAATTCATTACTTAACTCTCATTGAATCTCATCAAGTGAATGTTATAAAATGTCATCACCACTTATGATGGACAAATAATAACACTGAAGCTCAGTTGACAAAATCTTGCAGGTCAGAAAATATTCTGCGCCAGGACTTGATGGATTTCAATACCAACACAGTATGCAACTGGGCGAGGGAATAATTCGCCCATACAACAGTGTATACTTCTCACCCCGTTGGTATTGCATGATGGATGAAAAAAGTCAACCCCTGTCTTGTAAACTGGGTACAAGTGTATTGGCAGAAAGTCAACTCCTGTCTTATAAACTTGGTACAACTGTATTGACAGAAAGTCAACTCCTGTCTTGTAAACTTGGTACAACTGTATTGACAGAAAGGCAACCCCTGTCTTGTAAACTTGGTACAACTGTATTGACAGAAAGTCAACCTCTGTATTGTAATCTGGGTACAACTGTATTGACAGAAAGTCAACCTCTGTCTTGTAAACTGGGTACAACTGCATTGAAAGAAAGAGTATCATAAAATTTTCTCGGTACTACAATTCTCGCCAATGTCGCCTCTAATATCCACCATTTACACATTGAAAGTGGCACGAATCTAACCGAAGGTTTCCCTTCGTACTTTGACCTCTCCTGATGACGTCATAATGTAAAGAATTTGTTATGATAGGTCCAATAATTATCCAGGATTCATTACCATACAGTTCTAGATGCTGAAATGAGACTGGTACACAAGTTAACCGAAACAATGCAAACTGGATGTTGTGCTTGTTGAATAATTTAATAGTGCATGGGAATGCACTAAATGTCATTTATAATTGGCAAGACATTCTATGGAGCGATGGAATGAAATATTTTGGATGACCATTCGATTGAAGCCGGTCAAATATATTTATATGCTGATCGTGTGATACAGAGAAGTAATCGTGATATAGCTTCTCTGAAAACAGTGATATTGCACTTTTAGAGCTGCGACTGCTTGCCCTGATCTTAGACCGGTAAAGTTAGGAACAGGGTAATGCAGTTTTACTAATCACTGAAGACACACATAATAACACACTCAAATCAACGTTTCGACCAAGAGGCCTTTATCAAGACAACACACACACACAACAGAACACGATTAGCAAGAACGACACTATAGTAGACGTTCCCAATGCCGAATAAACTGTAATGTGGAAATGGAGCGGGAGGGTCGAAACTAAGCCAGAGGTGAGATACCATGGACACGGAATATACAAAATATAGCTCCATACATCAACAATCAACAAAGATATGATAGAACAACTTCATATCATCCATGAGAGTTGCGCTTATTGCTCCAGAATTGTTTCAGTGTGCCGAATTGATATATGGACCTAGTTCAATTCCCCTTAGAATTATTTTTATTTACCTTAATGCTTCCTACTTGAATTTACTTGTATAAGCTATTGGGGATGGAAAGTAAGAACCAGTTTGACCCTGTCTAAAGAGGAAGTACTCCTTCTTAAACTCCTCCGAGTGTTCAAGAGGATGTCTTGGCGGGAAAGGCTGCATGCTCGAAACAGGGAAGACATGAAGTATAGGCGACAGTGGAAGAAATCCAACATATCTTGGGGTTTATCGAGAAAGTTCTCTTCACACAGGCGCCGACGACCTGAGGGAATGGTAGGGTATCCCGATAGTCGAGGGGTGAGAGGAGATGTACAGGAAAGCTATGGGTATCAGTTGGTTTGTAATGTACCAATGCACAGAGACAGAAAGGGTGAATAGTGTCTTAATCAGACACCTTTCTCTTATTCAGTAGGATCCCAAGACGTGGGAAGTATTTTTTAACCACCTCACACTCTCTTGTTGCTTACAGACGCGACAAGAACCTCAGTGATCTGCTTATTCTGAGTAATTTCCAGCCTTACGTCTGTAATCACTTTGACACCATGAGCTGCAAATGCATCATATGCTGCACATGGGCCCTATGTCACCCACACCCACATCACACTTCGCAAACCCACATTCACTTTTAAAGATAGTTTAAATGCGTGGCATGTAATATCATCTATGCCATAATATGCAATCATATGACGAATATAGATGAGACTGGAGGGAAGCTTACTGACCATTCTGCCAACACCTGTACAGCTTAAAAACCTTTTTCGTTATCTTGTGGACGTCCACTTCAATGGTACATGGCCAGGAAATGTATCTCACTTGCTTGCGCCCATTAAGTCGTGCTCCTCTGACGACCGGACCAGTCTCACGCTTGAGAACCGCTACATATATCAATTCGGCACTCTTAAACCCTTCGTAATCTCATGAGCGGCTATCTCATTGATGATATAAAGTAGTTATATCCTTTCTTTGTATGTTTTGTTTTTCATGATCTATCTATGCTTTGTATATTCCTTGTCTGTGTTGTCTCACATCTGACCTAGTTTCGACCCTTTTCGATTCATCTCTACATTACATTTGTTTTCTGAGCCACGTGAATGTCTACTATAGTGACGTTCGTACTTGTCATTTTCTGTTGTCTTGACAAAGGCCTTTCGATCGAAACGTCGATGTGTGTTATTATGCGTCTCTCCAGTGATTAACACAACTTCATTACCCTATTCCCGGCTGATATCTCTTGGATTTAAGTTTTGTGATGTAAGTACATATTATATTATCCACTCTTTAACCAGTTGATCCTGTCGTTGGATGATTATGGCATGGGGCTTCCAACACACGGCACAAGTGCAATATCACGGCACAAGTGAAATATCACGGCACAAGTGAAATATCACGGCACAAGTGAAATATCACGGCACAAGTGCAATATCACGGCACAAGTGCAATATCACGACACAAGTGAAATATCACGGCACAAGTGCAATATCACGGCACAAGTGAAATATCACGGCACAAGTGAAATATCACGGCACAAGTGAAATATCACGGCACAAGTGAAATATCACGGCACAAGTGAAATATCACGGCACAAGTGAAATATCACGGCACAAGTGCAATATCACGGCACAAGTGCAATATCACGGCACAAGTGAAATATCACGGCACAAATGAAATATCACGGCACAAGTGAAATATCACGGCACAAGTGCAATATCACGGCACAAGTGAAATATCACGGCACAAGTGAAATATCACGGCACAAGTGAAATATCACGGCACAAGTGAAATATCACGGCACAAGTGAAATATCACGGCACAAGTGAAATATCACGGCACAAGTGAAATATCACGGCACAAGTGAAATATCACGGCACAAGTGCAAACATAATGAAGTATCATGGTGAGTAGTCATTGCATATACTAGAGATACACACCCATTGTGGTAATGAGATACATAATAGGCGTAGTATCCATAAAAACGCGACATTTGTTTGCCCAGACCAAGACATACATGCGAGTCGTCAATGACAAAAAAAACTCACCCCCACACTGAATATTACGGATCCCAAAGGTTCTAGACTTAAGAGGGAAATATTATAAATGTCGCAACAGTCGTAGGTACTTTTATACTGGTTACCAAGTTGATTCTTTAGTTTGAAGAGAGGAGTGGATAAACACAGGGCAGAACGTGGACAACTGAAAGCTGGTCATTATTAGGTATAATACTCTGTAAAAAATTCATAGAAAGACAGCAGATCAAGTGGTTTGGCCACATTATGAGAATACATCGCGACAAGTTGCCTGTACATGCATATAACCAAATGAGGTCAGGGTACAAAGCCAGAGGAAGACCACGGAAAAGACAGAAAACGTCATGGACATCCTGAACAGGCACGGTCATAGAACAGCCGAAGCCACACATCTGGCTTTAGAACGCAAGTTCGAGCTCAAATCACCCCTACGCTTAACGGCAAGAGTGTATAACAAACCACCTGGTGAAAGACAATAGACTATAGTGTTACGCTGAGCTGATACACTTTACTCACATGAATGCTCTTTAGTTATTGTGCACTATTTTTACACATTGCATCGACAGCCCAAAAAAACATGGGAAAACTTTAAGAACTCATTTCAGAAGGTTTTTATTTACAAAAAAAGCCTATAATATGTATATGTGTATATGATGTACTGTCACAATATAACTCAATACAAAAATGACCATGGGATAGTCCCTCTAATAATGATATCAACCAATGAAACCGTATGTTCACGAACGGGCTTCCTAACACGTGACCCACTAATGACCCTTAGTGCCTCCCGGGTAATTGGGAGTGTTGAGTCTGGGGTATGCTAGATTAAGGGGGACAGATTGGAGATATGAGCTAGTCGTCCAGCACCCGTAGCTTCTAGGCAAGTTCTTTGTTACTCATATTTTCTAGCCCAGTTCTATATTACCTGATATTATAAGAAAACTATGTTTATTTTCTAAACAAGTACTTTGTTATTGGTATTGTCTAGTAACTATAGAGCGTTCATCACGGTAACTCATCTGTCACAAGTAATTTCTAGGTAACATCTGTCACCAGTAATTTCTAGGTAACATATCTGTCACCGGTAATTTCTAGGTAACATATCTGTCACACGTAATTTCTAGGTAACATATCTGTCACCGGTAATTTCTAGGTAACATATCTGTCACAAGTAATTTCTAGGTAGCACATCTGTCACCGATAATTTTTAGGTAACATATCTGTCACCAGTAATTTCTAGGTAACACATCTGTCACCGGTAATTTCTAGGTAACATATCTGTCACACGTAATTTCTAGGTAACACATCTGTCACCGGTAATTTCTAGGTAACATATGTCACACGTAATTTCTAGGTAACATATGTCACACGTAATTTCTAGGTAACATATGTCACACGTAATTTCTAGGTAACATATCTGTCACACGTAATTTCTAGGTAACACATCTGTCACCAGTAATTTCTAGGTAACACATCTGTCACCGGTAATTTTTAGGTAACACATCTGTCATCAGAATTTCTAGGTAACATATCTGTCACCAGTAATTTCTAGGTAACATATCTGTCATCAGTAATTTCTAAGTAATAATTCTGTCACCTATAAATTCTAGGAAAGTTATCTGTCATCAGTAATTTCTAGGTAACATCTGTCCCCAGTAATTACTAGGTAACATATCTGGTACAAGTAATTTCTAGGTAACACATCTGTCACTAGTAATTTCTAGGTAACATATCTGTCACCGGTAATTTCTAGGTAACATATCTGTCACCAGTAATTTATAGGTAGCACAATTGATAACAGTAAATTCTAGCTAATTCATATGTCACCAATTATCTCCTCTTCCTTTCTAATAATTGTCAAACATTTTTCAGATTACCTGCCCATAGTGAGTGACGTAATTTATGTCAGTCTTTAAAGACTAGCTGTCAGTGATAAAAAAAGACAACTTTTTATTAAACAAAATGTCAGTGTTTGAAAACCAGCTTCACATAAGAGAAGGTAGCTTCACTGACTGAAAGTCAGCTTCAAGAAAATCAAATACAATTTCTTTGATTGAGAACTAGCTTCGCAAACCTAAAGATAGCTTTATTTGCTGAAATCCAGCGTTACCGAATTCAAAGAGATAGTCTTTGACTGAACGCTATTTTAATCTAATACATTTAGATTGATAATAACCAGCATAAAAAAGTTTTAAAAAAAGAAAATAACAGCGTTATTGACTAAAATCATATTCAGGGAAGTCAAAAATAGTTTTATTGAATCCAGCTTCACAGAAACCAAAGAAAGATGCATTCCCTGAATACCAGCCTAACAGCAAAGACAGTTTCATTTACTAAAAACGTGCTTCACCGAAGTCAAAGACAGCTTCATTTTATAAAAACCAGCTTTACAGAGTTCAAAAACTGTTTCATTGCCTAATTTACTTTATCCCGCGAAGTCGGATGTATGGGACCAGTATCACAAATAAAAGAGGCGATACAGTTCAACTCCGATATCCGGTATGTTAGAAATCTAGTTACGAACATTATTTTTCAATAAGAGAGATCCAGCGTGGGTTTGTACAAGCATTGTTCTGCTGTAAGGGTGGTCCAGTGTGAGTTTGTACAAGCATTGTTCTGCTGTAAGGGTGATCCAGTGTGATTTTCTATCAACATTATTCTTCCTTAAGGGAGATCCAGCGTGGAGTTTGTACGAGAATTGTTCTACGGTATGACAGATCCAGCTTAAGTTTGTTCGAGAATTACTCTGTTGTATGACAGATCCAGCTTAAGTTTGTTCGAGAATTACTCTGCGGTATGACAGATCCAGCTTAAGTTTGTTCGAGAATTACTCTGCGGTATGACAGATCCAGCTTAAGTTTGTTCGAGAATTACTCTGCGGTATGACAGATCCAGCTTAAGTTTGTTCGAGAATTACTCTGTTGTATGAGAGATCCAGTGTGAGTTTTTATGAGCATTATTCTGCCATAAGAGAGATCCAGCGTAAGTTTCTACGAGAATTGTTCTGCAGTATTTATGAGCTTCACAGAAATCAAACACAGAATCATTTACTAAAAACTAACTCCACAGATAGCAAAGAAACCTTTATTATAAGAAAGATAAATAACTGAACTTAATAAAGCTGTCGTTCCAAGGCCAGATGTGTCGCCGAGGTTGCATTTAGCCCATGTTTGTTCAAGGCTATTTTGTTGATTTCTATCCAGCGTTTTCTTGGTCTACCGGCGACTAATTTTCCTGTTACTACACTTTGTTATATGTTACTACCGTTGTTTTATATGTCACCATACTTGTGTTATATATTACCATGCATTTTTTATATATTGTCACCCTTGTTTCATATGACGCCACCCTTGTCTTATATGTTGTAATCCTTGTTTCATATGTTAATGGACTTGTGGTATATCCTTTTTTATGTTACCATCCTTCTTTTACATGTTATCATTTCTGTTTGTTTATGTTACAATACTTGTTTTCTATGTTACAATTCCTGTTTTATATGTTACGATCCTTGTGTTTTATGTTACCATTCTTGTATTATATCTTACTATTCCTGTTTTGTATGTTACCATTCCTATTTTATATGTTACATCCTTATTTTATATGTTACCACACTTCTTGTATATGTTAATATGCTTATCTTATATGTACTGCCATGTTTTATGTTATGATACTTGATTTATATGTTACCATACATGTGTATATTTTACTATCCCTGTTGTATATGTTACCACGCTTGTTTTATATTTTACAATACTTGTTTTATATGCTACGAACCGTGTATTATATGTTACAATTCCTGTTGTTGTATGTTACAATTCTTGTTTTATATGTTACAATTCCTGTTGTTGTATGTTACAATTCTTGTTTTATATGTTACAATTCCTGTTGTTGTATGTTACAATTCTTGTTTTATATGTTACAATTCCTGTTTTATATATTACCATTCCTATTGTATATGTTACAATCCTTATTTTCTATGTTACCACTCCTGATTTATATGTTACCATTGTTGTTTATATGTTACCATAATTGTTTTCTATGTTACCATTCTTTTTATATGTTGCAATCCATGTTTTATGTGCTACCATCCTTGTGATCTATGTAACCATTTTTTAAGTGCTTAATGTTTAAGTAAACAGCAACACATGTTTCATATATTATCATCCTTGTTGCATATGTTTCTATCCTTGTTTTATATGTTACCACACATGTTTTATGTTATCATCCTTGTTTTATATGTTACCAAACTTGTTTTTGTATGTTACCACACTTGTTACATGTTACCATCCTTGTTTTATATGTTACCAAACTTGTTACATGTTACCATCCTTGTTTTATATGTTACCAAACTTGTTTCTTATATTTTCATACTTGTTTTTCCTATTGAGAAGTAGTGGGCAGTGTGACCGAATTTTGGAAATAGAAAATCGCGTTACACATTAAAGATTCAAATGTTTTCTCCAAAAATACGCCTGCGAAATCATTGTATTTATTGGCGTATGCATTTCACTGAGAAATCTTGATGTAAAAGGGATGAATAACAACTGATAATTTTGAGAATTTATAAACTAAAAACTATGAGCAGATTCGAAAATGTTAATAAAATCTTGTCGTTAATGGTTGGTTCACATTTCAGATAAAGATAATATACATGTCAGCATGCACAATTTAGAAACACATTCAATAAATTAAATGGTTCATGTTTGGTTAACGGGTCTACCTTCCAACTTTTCATAAAATTTGCTCCAATCAGAAATGTTGCGTAATTCCTTGACTGTACTGCCGTCTTTTGTATAAACTGCCGGTTGATACAAAAGGGCTAAAATGGTCTGAAGTTTGTTTAGATTACCAGCTATCAATAATCATTTTGTACGTCTGGTACAGTTCCTAGTACTGCTCAGGATGCATATATGTGCGCGTCACACATTGAGAGCCCTAACCATAATATCCTCCTAAATAAATATCTCCACCTACACTCACTCATGTATAATTGTTGCCAAGAGAAATACTCACTAATCAACTTATTTATTTTATTTCCCTTTTCGCAAAAAGGTAGGTCCGTTATCACAACATGAACCTTTGGTTACTGTTATAACGTAGTCCACGTACATAAACTGAACCACATACTACAAAACCGTTCAGAACTATACTATATTTTTATGAAGTGGCCGTCTACCCATCTGCAATTTGCGCTTCGATAATAATTTTGATTTTGTGGATGGCTCAGAAAAATAACTTTAATAAATTAAAGCAAAGTTAGAAATAGTACCAGCAAGTACGGAATGGAAAAAGTACCAGTAAGTACGGAATGGAAAAAGTACCAGCAAGTACGGAATGGAAAAAGTACCAGCACGTACGGAATGGAAAAAGTACCAGCAAGTACGGAATTGAAAAAAACTAAACTAAAATGAGTAAGATCTTTATTAACATTCGAGGTATAGACAAACATCATGACGAATGTGCATAAACTTAAAGAGTGAACACTTTCAAATACCTAGGATCCTGCATATATACTTATGGAAAATCCATAACAGAGTTAAAGATAATACATTAGCTTCTATGTCAAGAATAAATCTAATATGGAAAAGCAACATCAGTTTTGGAGAGTAGAGTATAATCTATAACTCACTAGTACTTTCTATTATTGTATAAGGTTGTGAGTGCTGGACAATCACTGTAGATATGGAGAGACGGATAAAGTCCTTAGATTACAAATGCTATAAATGAATTCTGCACATTTCCTTTGATAACAAAATATACATGATTATGTAAGAAATAATGCGATTTTTGCAGGTTTACATGAATCACCCATTAAAGAAATGGGAAGTTCAATAAACGTTAAAGAGGCTGGTTCCTTAACAACATCCTAATTAGAAAGCTGTGGTTGTTGTTGTTTGTTTTTGGTCATAAATAGAGACACAACATGATGGGACGATTCATAGCGGAAGTCAGAGTTAATGGCAACAGGGGACGAGGGCGTCCAAGACGATGGTGCGGTGATATATCAGATTATTTAAATGTATCTCTAGTTGCGGCAGGTCAACTCTTTAAAAATCGCGGTGTGGTTCAGAGAATCCATAGGGGAAGACCATGTTCTGGAAAGAATATGTCACATGATAATGACATGAATCACTTTCAATATCAAAAGGACGCATGGATTTGATATGTTATGTATACTAACGTGATTACCTGTCAAAATCCTTTTTGTTTTACGGCTCTCGTTGTAGTAGGAAACCCCAAATTCGTTATATTTAGGTTATGGTGTAATTTTACATAGATAGAGTAGGTCATTTATTCTTGTTTTTTTGTGTGTTCAGATTCCCTTTTTTATGGAAGGAGTTAGATTTTCAGTTACTCGTCGGATCATGAACATTGCAATCAGGACACATCATTAGCTGTTACGATCTCCACTTGTGTGTAACCACTGTTACACGATGACTGACAGTTCAAGTCCTTCTCTCATCAGCAAATATTCTCTTAATCCATTGCAGCGTTCATTAAAAAATCCACATAATTTCAAGTCTAGTTCATTTATTCTGGACATGGGAAAGGAGTCATCGCCCTCATTTAATTTCAATTGCCGGTGTTGTTTCTTGTAAGGAAATCAAAATTTCCGTACGACCCATTGCTCACTTCCAGACACAGTAGATGTGTGCAAGCCAGCCGATTCACTCTCTCGTTGCCCTGGACACCCACATGACCAGGAATGAAAATGAACGTGACACATTCCAACTTTGACATCTCCACTGCCTCATGTCACTGTTCTTGAAAAAAACCCATTTGTACTGTTCTGCTCGGACTAATCGAGTCACCAATGATGCGGGCATACGTTTCCCACCGTGTACTCATCCAGTTCTAGGCCTTGCTCATTGACATAATATTATTACTCATGAGACTTGTAGTCGCAGCAAATGCGCTATTCTTCGCTTTGATGGTCTTTCCTACAACAGAGCTGTGAAGACCCAAGCACTACGTACATGCCTAACAAATGTACAATCCTCGTAAATAAACATGTTCTTCTCCCTTAAATTCTCGCTGATCTGTGCCCGCACTTCAGATTCCACCGCAATTAGAGCACTACTCAATGCATGTACAATTGAGTGTTATTATCACCCGGAAGGAAGTCTGGGAATCTACGGGTACACTTAACCATTCCTCACCAGGAGCTATATATTCCAGCATTGCATACACTTTTTATGACGTCTTGCACAAGCCCCATAAATGCCTTTCCTCTTTTTAGTCTACTATCTTTCACATTTTAAATTTCAGAATGCAGTGGGTGTTCTTAGTCGGTTGTGATTTGGAGGGAGACTCGTGCTGGGTAATTTTATTTTATGCTCCGTAGTTGGACACTCAACTAAGAGTGGCATGTCCCGTATTGATAGATCTTTAGTACACCCAAGCATAATGCGCAAAGACTCATTCTAGAAATAATCAAATGTTTCAGTCAACGTCTGGCTGAGTGTACAAATTTCCGCTGAATTTTCAGAAACAACCAGAACCTGATATATTATTTTAAAAGGACAACATCTGTTCACAGTGATCAGCAGCCATAATTTTCATCGATGTAAGATATTTGACTGCATTAAAAATAATGTAGTCAAAATGTTTCCTAAAACTCAAAGAACACTGGTAAATATTTGATTGTGATGGTTCTTTCCAGTGAATACCAACACAAAGTAAAGGAAGGAGTTGGTGTATTCACCATGTGGTTATTGTGGAAAACCCACGTTATATTCTCATATAGATTGATTCACTAATACACATGTATCCAT
Source organism: Meghimatium bilineatum (assembly GCA_034231615.1). Lineage (NCBI taxonomy): Eukaryota > Metazoa > Mollusca > Gastropoda > Stylommatophora > Philomycidae > Meghimatium > Meghimatium bilineatum. Next base: position 52,184,600 of record CM067316.1, read on the forward strand.
GCAGCACTCTCCTATGCTGACTAACTCACTTTGTAACTCATTGGTGCGAATCTCTCGATGTCTACCCTGCCTATACAACAAGCATGTTTTCAGCATACAACACAGTATTATCAGTCCATCCGATATGTCTCTCTGTATATTATACTATATAAACATTAAACAATTCTGGGGACATCGGTAACCCCTGTCGAGGTTCAGGGCGTATGCATGTTGGTACTGTCGGAAGTGGTAAACATGTTTAACGCAATTAAGCTGCGTGATCCTAGAAAATTGGTATCCTAGAAAAGTGGGATCCTAGAAAAGTGTGATCCTAAATAAGTTTGATCCTAGAAAAGTGGGATCCTTGACAAGTGTGATCCTAGAAAAGTGGGATCCTAGAAAAGTGGGATCCTAGAAAAGTGGGATCCTAGAAAAGTGGGTTCCTATAATTCTTGACAGTTATTGACAAATGGGAGAGAAGTGGTCTAATACAATTGGCACTTATCATATTAAGGACGTAGCCATCAACCCAACATTTTATTGCTGTTGTGAAATTTTAGGCAATATAAACAATATAGTAATTTGACATTGTTTTCTGAACGGTTCGGATGCTTACTTACAGGATTCGAATTCGGTTCCTTAGTCGGCACAGACACGATATGTGCAAAGTCGCCACAGAACCGGAATGGAAGGGGGCCTATAAGTGACAAAAAGAAGAACCGGAAGGAAGGGGGTGTACAAGTGGCAAAAAGAACAACCGGAATGGAAGGGGGTCTACAAGTGGCAAATCCTCCACAGATCCGGAATGGAAGGGAATCTACTAGTGGCAAAGACACCACAGAATTGGAACTGAAGGGGGTCTACACGTGGTAAAAAGAAGAGCCGGAATGGAAGAGGGTCTACAAGTGGCAAAAAGAAAAGCCGAAATGGAAGGGGATCTACAAGTAGAAAAAATGTGTTGCGGATATTCCCTAAATTAAATATATGTACACAAATGAACATGTAATAGACCAGACACACCAAATATAAAACAAAACAGATTAGTAAGCCAGAAGGAAACCAAGACATACACTTCTTCTCATTATCAGCCAATCAAAGCATTTTATCCCGACCTTGGTATGACCTATAAATCTGGAATTGGAGAATTCTGCAAAGGATTTCCTTGTTCACACTGTAACAAACCAACATCCCGGACAATGACTGCTCATTACTAAAGCTTCTTTTATCTGGACTCTAGTCAAGAGAACAATGTCTTCTTGTTGAGCTCTACTAATTTCAAATAAAAGAGATATGAACTCTGGAAATATTCCTTGTTATTGGTAATATTGCTCAGTATTTATACTTAGCCGTATTGTTTTTGGTTTTTTTCCACTTTGTTATTCAATACTTTCTTAGATCCGAGATACAAGTATTACCTTACAGTACCACGGAAGTTATTGTCACACAATTACTTGAACCTTTACTCCACTTGTTTAAAAAAAGTGGTCATCCGCCCTGATATAGCTCGTTGACTTATATAAAGTATGGAAAGGAACGTTGGTCATCAAATGCAATTTATATTTCCCTACTCATCAGCAAAGTAATAGAGTTGTGCTTTTATAAAAGAATACTAAGGGAGGGTCTCCTTGCCGTATCGGTTACGCCATTCACTGTTTGTTTAAATGGTTGTGGATTCGAGTACAGCTCACGGTGTCTTGTTTATAAAGTGCATTTTTTCGGAGATCCCTGGTCATTATCGCTTAATGCTACGGATTTATATCCTCTTCTTCTTCAGAGTTCATTCTCAAACTCCCGCTAGATCTCCCTTGTAGCAGGACCATGATCCTACTAGATTCCATGCAGGATGTTGTCCAGAGAATGGAAATTCGTTGTGTCGCCGCTTTATTTTGCGCCAATTGCCCGACACATCCGTCTTCGGCAGGGATTTATATGATATTATTGATACTCTCGGCAGGCGGCGTGTTGTTTCGTTGAAAAGGATGTAGTACATATGGGACAACCTGAGTACAATGAGGTCAATCCAATGTGATTGTGAACCCTTCTATTTAGAAGAATGTTAAGAACACCAAAGGCAGATAAAAACATGAAAGAGAAATCTTGTAAGAATTTCATTCAAAAGAAGAACTGCTCACTGGCATCAGAAGTAGACGATACACAATTTATGGACACATCATAAGAAGAGAAACATAGAATATATCGTAACAACAGGTAAATTGAAGAACAGTATGCGTAAATGTAGGGAGTGCGGGCCCAAGAGAGAAAACGCTAGACAACTTGGCATTGCGGCATGGTAGAACATTTGTATAGGAAATGATTGACAGTGCACAAAAAGAAGAAGGCTGAACCACAGCTGTCTCTTTTTGTTCAATTTTGCCGGTTACCACAAGGTACTGCAAACTTTTTCTCATGAAAATATTTGAGTTTTTTTTCCCTGATGTATGGTAACACTTTTTTATAGTGCTAATCTCCCTAATTATCTGTTCATTAGTTTTCCATTGAATTCTCAGTATTCTTAAGAACCATATCTCTGTAGAATTCAGTTTCCTTATTTCTGCAATGTGCTGAGTACTAGAACCTGATACAAATATTTTATCTCCGGAACATGGACACTCAACCAGAAAAATAAACAAATATTCTTTAAAATATCAAACATGAACTCCAAGATTAGTCACACAGAAACAAAACAAAGAGATTTATTATTTGAAACGCTAAAATTCCAATATCCCTGAAATATCTGCACACTTGTCTACACAGACGGATCGGCAACAAAAGCCACAAATCATGGTGGTAGTGGAATATACAGCATGTTTCCAAACACCACATACGAAAAATCCCTTGCCACGGGAAAAAAAAGAACAAATTCAGGACAGAGGCAGTTGCCGTATTCAGAGCTGTGCAAATACTCAACGAGTAAGAGAGTCAATCAATCAAGTGTCATGCAGACTGGCGTAGGCGATCATGCTTCTCCACGACTTTCTGTCTCTTGTGTTGTCAATAAGCTCGGTTGGTGAGCTTCTACCGTGCCAAGATACAAGCCCATCTAGTAACTTTTCTCTTTGTCGACCTCTATCTCTTCTCCCTTTGATCTTTCCAGTGGTTATTAAGTGTTCAAGCTGTGTTATTCTCAGCACATGCCCTAGAAACCTTGACTGTCTGCCTCTAATTTTTGATATGATTGATCTTTCGACCAAGAGTGTCCATACCCCAAAAAACGCAATCTTGATTTATTCAAAAATCAGTCTTACAAACAGTGATACCATAACTTATGCAGGATGTAGTCATCAACGCTGTATTTTTTTGGCTTTAGTGATTTTCTTTGCAATATTTAGGTTCAGTAGTTTGTCATTGCTTTCTAAAAGGGCCCGATGAAGATTGTCTGTGGCAGGATTCGGACCCTATCACAGATGCGCACTGTATCTTGCCACCACAGATCAGACAAAAATATAATACGAATCCAAATTACCGAACAAGACAACCTCTTTCACAACATCAGTAAAAACTAAATTCGAATTGCAAAGAAATACTACATTAGTACGACCATATATACCTATTACATTAGTACTATAATGGATACTAGTTCACTGTGGCAACCCTGGTAACAAAAATACAGACGGATTGGCAAAAACAGGAGGCAACTGCCCTCAGACCCAAGTACCTCAAAGCTTCAGATGGAAGTAAAGTATCTGCTTAAACATTCAATGAGATAGGGAGGCAGTCACAGGCTAGGGTGGCCCACCCGAATTGTCAAGGCATGCCGAAATCGAAAGTGCTAAGCATACAAGGCGCATAACGGTGGCACAACGTAATCACGCTCCAGGCGGAAATCGCATGGATATCCATGCTTGTTACAATGGAGCGAACGCAAAACAAACAAACTCAATGAGTCTTCAGGTTAGAGAACAAGACGGAAACTATAGCCCCGAACTCGACAGCAATAACGCCTGAACAAATCACGACGACACTTAGAATGAGAAAGGGACTGCCGCCTAGAGGCAGACTTACATTGAATCAGTATCAGCGACTATTGTGGTACCTCATTCCTCCCTTCCCCCCAACCCCCTGTTTCCAGTTTCTGGTTGTTTCCCAACACTAAAGCTTTATCTCTGCTTCTCCGGAGCAGCAACATCAGACCACATGCTACATGATTTACTTTCACTGTTCACAGAACGTCAATCTGTTTCACAACAGGTTCTCTGCAAAACAGGCTGTGAGGAACTCAATATCACATACAACAAACCGCTCTACACATGATCAATATTCGACTGAATGTTTACTCAACAGATCTACACATGATCAATAATCGACTGAATGTTTAAGCAACAGATCTACACATGATCAATATTCGACTGGATGTTTAATCAACAGATCTACACAGATCAATATTTGAATGGATGTTTAACAAACCGCTCTATACAAGATCAATATTCGACTGAATGTTTAAGCAACAGAAATACACATGATCAATATTCGACTGGATGTTTAATCAACAGAAATACACATGATCAATATTCGACTGAATGTTTAATAAAAAGAAATACACATGATCAATATTCGACTAGATGTTTAACAAACCGCTCTATACAGTATCAATATTGGATTGCATTTTAAACAATTGATCGTATAAAAATAATGATGAAATTTCCTATTTCTGTGTTTATTTATTACCCACGATTTGCTTTTATATCAGAGAAGTGTTTTGATGGTATATTTTCCTGACCTCTATTGAAAATGACATCTTGCATATAATGTCTTTAATCTTATGATTGATTGATTAACGCTGATTTTACCTGTTCTAGTATATTTCGTGTGTGGCGCATGGCCGAGAGGTTAGACCGTTGGTCTCACACTAGTGAGGTTTAGAGTTCGATCCTTGGTAAGGACTTTGTTTTGTATTTTTCTGTCGGAGATTTTTTTTAAACTCACCCTGTACATGACGTGGCGACAGCAAGAACTATTTATCACACTTATTCAATTCCTTCCCTGCAACTCTTTAAAGGAAAAAAATTACAGTATTTTATTTTTGGACATTTTATTATATTTCGTATTTCTGATTTGAATTCGCTATCTTATCACCCGTATGTTGCCCGGACCTGAGATGGGAACAAATAATAGTAGCGCTTGTCTTCCATGCATATGGTAAAAGTCGACTAAGAAAGATCGTGGGGTTGACCCATTCCATGATTACAGCTGTGAGGAAGCCTGTTGAGAACTCAGTGTTGCATCAGTGTCTTTTCATTCTTATATTGCCAGGGTACTCATGAAAGTCAAATATCGGACCTGTTTTATTACGTTATTTTTATCTAAAAGGATAAAAATATTGAATGAATGGAATATGGGATTCTTTATCATGGACTTCTATAAAAAAAAAACAGCAGATAAAGGGGAATGTGTTAGATTTTTTTTTTTAAATTGTGCGTATTATATTCCAGCTTCGTATGCCTAATCATCAGTTCCAATAAGATCATATTCCAGCTTTATATGCCAAACCATTAATTAACAGAAAAATTAACAAAATCATTAATTAACATTAATTATGAGTAAAGGAGAGCATCAACGTACAGATAAACAATAAACAACTAAGACAAGTAGATGAATTCAAATATCTGGACAGCACATTGAGATACGACAACAAACAAGAAGCAAACATAAACGCACGATGTAATAAGGACAGTCAGGTCATTGGTCAATTAACACCTTTACTAAGAAACAAAGATATTGCACTAGAAACACAGAAAGCGCTATACAACACCATTTTTCTACCAACGTTGTGTTATCAGTGTCAAATTTGGATATTAGATTCTAAAACAATTCATAAGAATAATGTGTGAAACGTATGATTGGAGTTAGCTTGAGAGACAAAATCAGGAATGAAGAACTGAGAAAACAGTTAGTGATCAAGTCAACAATAGAATACATCCAGAAATAACAAGTTAAATAGTTCGGCCACATAACCAGACAGAAAGAGCAAAGTATTATCCAAAAAACCCTTAACAAACGATACGAAAACAGTCGATCTATTGGACGCCCTCGTAAAAGGTGGATAGATAGTGTATTAGATACACTCGGAAATATAACAGCGGAAGAGGCAAATAGAAGCGCAAAAGACCGTACACTCACTCTCCCCTCAACACCGAAAGGTACATGAGGACAGAAAGAAGAAGAACAGAAGAAGATTAATTAACAGACAACGACTTCCGTCCCATAAGAAATAAGAAAATGACAATTAGTACTAGTGAGCAAGCTAAAGAACAGGAAATTCCTAACTACCACCTGTCACTAAATGGTCTTCTCAAAAACTTTTTTTCAAAAGTCTCACGAAAATTACAGAATTGTCACTAAAAATGAAAAACGTTCTAATTTTCATCTGGAAAGATAAACCCCCACGCAGTACATAAGGTAAGGTATATCTATCTAGACACAGCTAGATAGATACCTACGTACGTACTGCGCTGGGCCCTATACTAATTTAAACTGGTATATGACAAAATATCTCTTGTCATCATACCCTTTCTTGTAGATATAATCTACATTAAAATCTAAAAGAGTTGTCTGAGTCACAGTGCAGATTCAAAACTTGATGTTCCACTACATATTGGATTTTCACACTTTGAGAACTCCATAAAATGTTCTAACAGCACCAAATATCACTATCCGTCGCATTTGTTCATCTTGTCAAGGCGTTGAACAGTAAGAAAATTGTACCAGAAAATAGTTTTTGTCCACCAACGCTACTTAAATTAGTCACTTAATTTTAGGAACACATAATTGCCACTAAACAGTCCGATGGCAATAAATCAGACAGTTTCAAAGTCAAGAGTTAAGTAAAACAGGACTGTGTTGCCACCATACTCTGTGAAATATTCTTTAAAGCTTTACTGTATTGTAAATTCAATTAACGAGATGGCGACATTTGTATTCGCATAATGTTCAGCGTCTCTATTTTCAACCTGCCAGACTAAGAGACAAATTCAAAACAGTCTAGTTGCTTAAAAGAGTGCTACTATCCACGGACGATGCTGTTCTTGTGACATATGATGAAGTCTCATTGGAGTCCCTGGTAAAAAATCTGTCAAGAGATTGCAATATATTCTTATTCAGGATAAACGAGGATTCAACAGTTTTACTTATACAGGGTCGCTCAATCAACATGAACAATCACATTAAATAATGTTCTACTCAAGACAGTTCACAGCTTCAACTATCTTTAGATTCACAGTAACATGCAGACTATCACTCGATCAGTAGATCCACATACGTATAGAAAAACGCCTACAACATTTGGAAACCAGACATACGTGGAAAAACTCTAAATTTACATTCCATTCTAAAAAAAGGGTTTATCATTCATGCGTGCTCCGCATATTGTTGTATTGGTTAGAAACATGGACACCTTACTCAGTTCAGGAAATGAAACGAAAAACGTTTCATTTGAGTTGTTTCTGCAAAATATTGAACATCAGGTGGTAAGATAGGTTACGAACACGGAAGTCTTGCAACACGCTAAGATACCATCTGCACTCAACTCTCAGACAGACTTTTAAGATAGCTTGGCCATGTGAAAAGAATTTCCAATGATCGCATTCCCAAAATATTCTCTTTGGTGAGCTGACATCTGGTAATGGGACAGAACAAAACTGTGATATAAGTACATCTGTTAAACAGTCTTGAACGATTTCATAATCAACCCTAAATCTTGGGAAGAACTCGCCATTGACCGTACAGCAAGGAACACTGCGCTGCGTCAAGCATCTAATCGTTTGACGGGATCCTGAGGGAGAAAACGGAGGACAATAGATGCAGAACAAATGTTTACATATATCCTTAAACACAGACGTGTCGTATATTACGCTCTGGATCGAAAATCAGAAACATCAGAAACGAGAGAGAATGCAATTTGAGGTCGTCGTACACCACTTGTACATCAGTAACAAGAGAGGATGCAATTTGAAGTCGTCGTACACCACTTGTACATCAGTAACAAGAGAGGATGCAATTTGAGGTCGTCGTACACCACTTGTACATCAGTAACAAGAGAGGATGCAATTTGAGGTCGTCGTACACCACTTGTACATCAGCAACGAGAGGACCTAATTTGAGGTCGTCTTACACTACTTGTAATGTTCACATTGACATTCTTCCTAAATGTCTGTACAGGCGTAGAAGGCAATGTTCAATCTATCTTATGATTCAGTAAAGAAATAAGCAGATACTAATCTTGCTTCAAATTTGATCATATTCCAGAATCAAATGCCCAGATCCGTCATTATATTTCGTAGACTATCCATCATCTTTTGGCATCAAAGTGAAATTAAAGAAAACAATGTGTTCAGAGCTGTAGTGTAATCAGCACACAATGTGTTCAGAGCTGTAGTGTAATCAGCACACAATGTGTTCAGAGCTGTAGTGTAATCAGCACACAATGTGTTCAGAGCTGTAGTGTAATCAGCACACAATGTGTTCAGAGGTGTAGTGTAATCAGCACACAATGTGTTCAGAGCTGTAGTGTAATCAGCACACAATGTGTTCAGAGCTGTAGTGTAATCAGCACACAATGTGTTCAGAGCTGTAGTGTAATCAGCACACAATGTGTTCAGAGGTGTAGTGTAATCAGCACACAATGTGTTCAGAGCTGTAGTGTAATCAGCACACAATGTGTTCAGAGCTGTAGTGTAATCAGCACACAATGCATGTGGAATTATATAGTAAACAATTGTTGAAACATGTCTCAACATCTTCCATGTGGTCGGTTTTAGAATGATTAAAACCATTCAAAATCGGGCCTACAGCAACTAGCTGACAGAATAGCTGATCAAAAAACAGATCAACTGACAGAGATACATAGACAGACAGACATACAGAAAGACATACAGACGACAGACATACATAGAGACAAAAAGACAGACAGACGACAGGCAGACGGACAGACAGACAGATATGATTAGATTAGACTAGATTAGATAAGATTAGATTAGATTAGATTAGATTAGATTAAATTAGATTAGATTAGATTAGACTAGATTAGATTAGATTAGATTAGATTAGACTAGATTAGATTAGATTAGATTAGATTATGATAGATAGATAGATAGATAGATAGATAGATAGATAGATAGATAGATAGATAGATAGATAGATAGATAGATAGATAGATAGATAGATAGATAGATAGATAGATAGATAGATAGATAGATAGATAGATAGATAGATAGATAGATAGATAGATAGATAGATAGATAGATAGATAGATAGATAGATAGATAGATAGATAGATAGATAGATAGATAGATAGATAGATAGATAGATAGATAGATAGATAGATAGATAGATAGATAGATAGATAGATAGATAGATAGATAGATAGATAGATAGATAGATAGATAGATAGAACTGAATGGGTTGGTAAGTAGGTAGTTAGGTGAGTAGGTTAGTTGGTTGCTAATCCAGCGGTCCATGGGCTAACGCATTTTGACCCAATGCCTTTAAATGGCATTATATTGCTGTGAAGTCTGTGGATTTTCGGCCCACCCCGGGACAGAGCCAGATAATAACTATCACACCTCCAGGAAGGTAGGTTCCAACCTATGCACTGCTCATAGACACTGTAGCCAAGATAGGTTCACTGTGCTCATTCCCCGCTATCAAATGACTACTGGTTATTCCGAATTTCTCTATTGCTCCAGGCATGCAACCAAATGTTCGTCATTAGGATTGTCACGTCCTGAGTCATTGTGCCTGTATGATTGTTCTCAGCCATAGGAAAAAAAACAGTTCTGTCAGTTTCCTCCTCCCCAGTGCTGCACAGTACATCCCTGGCTCCCTCCCAACCACAGACGGTGCATACATATATTCAAGCAAACATGAAACACATTTCAACAACAAAACAAAATCATAACTGTATAGATGACATGACATGAAGTTTCTCTGAGAAGATAACCTCAATATAACGGCATGTCATCCACTAAGGTTTTCTGTTGCATGGGTGGTATGTCTAGTGGGCCATTAGTGAGACCCACAGACAAAACCACATGCGTAGGTGAGTAGGTAGTTATAGATGTACTTCCCTATGCTCTGGAATCCACGCTAATAAACATTCGACAATTAGACACTAATTATTTCTTGTTTAACGATTTATACTAACTGAAACCCCATTCATTTCCTACTATTAGATATAATGTATTTCACGACCTCATTTATCCATGGCCAACTTTAGATTAAACAAGACCTGTGCGCGAACTCATAACCGAGCCATTACTTTCTGATCCAACTTATCAGTTGCTTTAATTGGCTGGATATAAAAAAGTGATCAATGAAAAACAATGGATCAATTGAATCGTCACCAATAATTGTTAATTGGTCATGAAAAATTCCCTTAAGTTGTGTCTCATCTAAAGTCTTCTAGTGCAGTTAATGTTTACAATTAGACTTACTTTGCTTTGTTTTATTTACACAGTATAGCTTTGATTTAAACAGTCCCAACTATAAAACTAGACTCCGGAAACTATATTCATATACTCGCTTATTATTTGCTAGAATTATTTAATAAAAGGAAACGGAACTCCTATGCGAATGCCGGGGATGTACCGCTGTCGGTTCTGATAATTATGAATCATTAAATACAAAGGCTTAAAACATAATTAAAACAGTACAGGAACGTGTAGCATAAATCCAGGCGCAAATCAGGCAGATTTGTATATAGACCAGCAGACATCTAAATTTATTTGATCAGAAGATAAGAAAGCAAAAGCCGATTATGAGATTTCTGTTGCGCCGAGCTACGCATAAGAGCTATTACATTATATAAGAGTATTACGGCTTTTATTTTCCATTCATATTGTGTTTCTGCTGTCAGGAATGAAGTGTTTGTTTTAACTCTATGATAAAGGAAAATCTTAATTTATGAAAGTCTCTCCATCGGACACGGAGGAAAAAGTTTTCCTGCAATATAAGACATAAATTTAGTCAACTCCTCCTCATGACTTCACTTAAATTAAGAAGAAATAACGAGTTTTAAAAGCTCAAGTGAAAACAGAGAGGAATAGTTCATGAGAGATGAACGCCGTGCAGACGGGGATGACCCACAGCAAAGCAGCCCGCGATTTGAGCATAGTTTATGTATTCCGGGCTGGTCGTTCATCCTTCTTTAGGACAGACAGCTTCAGGCCTCGTGGGAACACCCTAGAGTGTTGTGATCAACTTTATTGGTTGCCTGGGTCCTGAAACCACAATTTGAGACAGCAAATCTTGTGGCAAGATGTAAAATGAAAATGGGGCTTGTCTGAGCTGGTCATTACAATATGTCAGTAGCCAAAATGGAAAGAGATAGAAGATTATGAATGCTACTTTATGCCGGCAGAAGAATGCCAACACGAAATAAGGAGAAATCTTGGGTTAGAACAAATGTAGACTTTTATCTGTGATGCAATAATAAATCTGCTGGGATAGAGTTGTTGTAGACATTTACCTGGTATATAATAATAAATCTGCTGAGATATAGTAAATATAGTAGGTGTAGACATCTACCTATGATATAATTATACATTTACTAGAATAGAGTAGATATAGTTATTTAGCTGTAGTATAACAATACATCTACTGGGGTATATCATATGTAGACATTAATTTATGTAATAATAATGCTCATATTAAAGTCGATGTCGATATTTAAATACGATATAATAAAAAATCTACGATTAATGTAGATACAAATTATTATAGTTTAATAGATGTAGACATTTACCTCTGATGTAGCAAATACATAATGTGTTAGAGTGGTTATAGAAATGTACATGTGATTTAACAATAATTGTGGTTTGAAGTTTGACTCGATTAGATGTAGATATTTAACAATAATTGTGCTTTTGAGGCTCGACTAGATGTAGATATTTAACAATAATTGTGCTTTTGAGGCTCGACTAGATGTAGATATTTAACAATAATTGAGCTTTGGAAGTTTGACTCGACTAGATGTAGATATTTAACAATAATTGTGCTTTTGAGGCTCGACTAGATGTAGATATTTAACAATAATTGTGCTTTAGAAGTTTGACTCGACTAGATTTAGATATTTAACAATAATTATGCTTTAGAAGTTTGACTCGGCTAGATGTAGATATTTAACAATAATTGTGCTTTTGAGGCTCGACTAGATGTAGATATTTAACAATAATTGTGCTTTAGAAGTTTGACTCGACTAGATGTAGATATTTAACAATAATTATGCTTTAGAAGTTTGACTCGGCTAGATGTAGATATTTAACAATAATTGTGCTTTAGAAGTTTGACTTGACTGGATATAGAAGTTTGGATATTATGTAATAAAAAATCGCCTGAATTAGAATAGATGTAGCAATTAAAGTGTGGTATACAAATAAACCTCTCGTGTGTGGCAGCGGGGACCTGGGGGTTGTAGTTCAAAGTGAAAAGAACAGGGACACTATTCTTTCCCCATGCATGTCGCAGGAGGCGACTAAGAATAGTTGAGAGATAGACTGACAACCCGTGAATAAAAATGCATTGTCACATTTTGTCTCAATTTCTTACGTTTGTCTTCTATCAGATAATGTCATTGTCACATTTTGTCTCAATTTCTTACGTTTGTCTTCTATCAGATAATGCCATTGTCACATTTTGTCTCAACTTCTTACGTTTGTCTTCTATCAGATAATATCATTGTCACATTTTGTCTCAATTTCTTATGTTTGTCTTCTATCAGATAATATCATTGTCACATTTTGTCTCAACTTCTTATGTTTGTCTTCTATCACATAATGTCATTGTCACATTTTGTCTCAATTTCTTATGTTTGTCTTCTATCACATAATATCATTGTCACATTTTGTCTCAACTTCTTATGTTTGTCTTCTATCAGATAATGTCATTGTCACATTTTGTCTCAATTTCATTGGGTATTAGGTCTGTTGATTATGCTCTTCGCCTACCGGACAAGTCCATAGGTGCTCATATCTCCGCTTCAGTAAATCTCTCAGGGTATAACGGTTGATGGTTCCGACTTTATGTTGGTTCGCTGCTCTTTTTGAGTACTTTGTCAGGGGTTCTCTAAGGGCCACGCTCATATTTACTTCCAATTCCCGCATTCTGGATATTGACTCATGCTCATTCAACTCAAAATCCTCAGATCGTGAGAACTCATGAAGAACAATGAGTCTGCTTGATCCATAGGTTGACCATCTGTTGTGATAGCGAATCTAGCTAATTGGTCGGCACGTTCGCTTCCCTCCACGCCCTCATGTCCAGGGACAAGATAAGCGTGCGTTTTCGAAGTGATGCCTGTATTTTAGCTCTCTAATGACTCCACCCATCCCCTACGTACATCAACTGTTTTCACTTTCTGAATCATATTCAGTGAGTCACTTAATATGCACGCACAGGAATAGGCTTGCGATTTCAACCCGTTGAGTGACTGTATTACGGCGAATACTTTCATTGTTATGCTGCTTGTTGTTTTGGTAAATGCACCACTGGCTTCGTGTACTATTCTTCCTTTTGATCTGGCAGTAAAGGCCCATAGGCATGGGTGGTGACGGATGACCGACAGTATCACTAGTAAATGCTCGACTACTGGTATCACTAGTATATGCTCGAATACTTCAGACTCGCAAGGTGTCTCTAAAGAGCTTCAACATTGATGCCAAATCCTGGAAGTTTGACGCTCAGAGTGATCCAGTGTGTCGAAGCAACACCAGCAACAGTACTTGAGTCGACGAGAAGCATCAAATTTCAGAGAAAATGTTCTACCGGAAAAGACAGAACAAGAAACACACATACATCCAATTCTGACCATATGTGTCCAAATGAGGAATGATATTTTAAGCTATTATTGGAGTTTTCAGTTGTCTCATCACGCACTAGAAAATTCATTCATTCATTTACCTTTAGCGCTGAAGCTAGCGCATAGGGAAGAGGTCAAATCTTTCCAATTCTGTCTGTTCAAAGTTATTATGTGCAGTTCTTGAATAGTATGGATATTGATTGTTTTACTTTCTCTAAGTATCGTTCTTCTGAGTTTTTCTTTTGGTCTACCCCTGGTTCTTTTACTAGAAAGATGCAACAACACAAATCTGAAACTGTTGTCATAGTCGCCTGCTATGGACTACTGTTTAGTTACATCAAGGGATAAATGTTACAGTGTAGTGTAACAAAACCTAAACAGGAAACAGGTGGCTGGAGTAACACAGCGCAAATGTCTAAATAAAAGAAAACATATACAATCTGACCAAAATATGTTTTATGTTTTATTTTGGTAACGCATCTAGCTATTTTTATTTAGTTACATCTTGTTTACAAGCACATATTTGATATCCCTGGGGATTCTCCTGGGGATTATTGCTACGTAGATACATATTATGGGTGGTACTCTCTGCGTACCATGTCGTACTGCTCTGTCGTGAGGGATGTAGCGCATACGGGGATACCTGATTACAAAGAATTTAACTTTTACACAATTTGAACCTTGTTTAGCTGAATGTGCAATGTTTTCATATATATGTTGTTTGTATATGCAGCTGTGCCAAGTAATGTTACTCTGATTATTTGTATATGTAGCTGTGCCAAGTAATGTTACTCTGATTATTTGTATATGTAGCTGTGCCAAGTAATCTACTTTGATTGTTTGTATATGCAGCTGTGCCAAGTAATCTTACTCTAGTTGTTTGTATTTCATGATAAGTCTGTCAGGTTATACTATCAAACGTCAAGTAATTTAAAATACGGATGACAGGTATCAAGTTACCTGCGATTGACCCAGACACTTCAAGTCAATAATTAAGTCTATATTTATAGTATGTATACTTATGTGAAGATTTCGTGAGGTTTATGTCAGGGTTGTGCTGACCTCGTTATTGTATTGATCGCGTCATGGTTTTACTAATGTTGTGAGGATTTTGATGAATTTATGAGGATTATGCAATGTTGAAATAGTTGTGCAAGTTGGTTATTCTAGGATTTGTTGTGCCATGATTCCATTGAAGTATGGATTGTATTGAGAATGTGAGGAGTACTAGTAGTGTGAACGTTCGATAAATATCTCAAGCATGTATTCATAATTTTTAATGTAATGGCGGTATAAGCTCTGCCATGGTGTTTCTAGACTCGTACTAATGTTGGACGTATTGCATTCACTTTCTGATGTACGTTATACTGGGAAGTTGGGTTGTAAGTCTTGCATTCACCTTTTGATGTACGCTGTACGGGGGGGGGGTTGGGTTGAAAGTCTTGTATTCACCTTCTGATGCACACTGTACTAGGTAAGTTTGGGTTAGAAGTCTTGTATTCACTTTCTGATGTACGCTGTACTAGGGAAGTTTGGGTTGGAAGTCTTGTATTCACTTTCTGATGTAAGTTTTACTTGGAAGTTTGATTGGAAGTCTTGTATTCACCTTCTGATGTACGCTGTACTGGGAAGTTTGGGTTGGAATTCTTGCATTCACCTTCTGATGTACGCTGTACTAGGTAAGTTTGGGTTGGAAGTCTTGTATTCACTTTCTGATGTACACTGTACTAGGGAAGTTTGGGTTGGAAGTCTTGTATTCACCTTCTGATGTACGCTGTACTAGGGAAGTTTGGGTTGGAAGTCTTGTATTCACCTTCTGAAGTACGCTGTACGGAGGGGGGGGGCGGAGTTTGGGTTGGAAGTCTTGTATTCACTTTCTGATGTACGTTGTACGGGGGGGGGGAGTTTAGGTTGGAAGTCTTGTATTCACCTTCTAATGTACGTTGTACTAGGGAAGTTTGGATTGGAAGACTTCACGTTCTGATGAACGCTGTTCTGGTGGAGTTAGGATTTGAAGACTTGCATCGATGTTCTGTTGCGGAAAGTACGCTGATATTCTAGCAGCAAACAAAATATTTTAAAACTGTCAAATTAGGGAGTATCACTGAGAGATGATATCTCTGTGTGATAAATGCCGCATGCTCTTGCTGTCGCCACGTCATGTATATGGTGAGATTTTGTTTTTTTTTATAATTTACGCTCCGACAGATATAACTCAGTTCTCACCTACGATCGAGCTCTGGACCTTGTGAGTGTAAAACAAGTGTTCTAACCTCTCGGTCATGACTCACACAGTTGTACCAGTTAATACTGCTAATGTGAGAGCTGCACACAAGCGCGGTCGTTCGAGCGTGCGCGCGCGCGCACACACACACACACACACACAGATATGTAAAGACTGCAGTAATGTGTTATTGGTTTTATAGATGTTATAATATCTGTACTGATGTTATAATGACTGTACTGATGTTATAATGACTGTACTGATGTTATAATGACTGTACTGACATTCTAATGGTTATACTGATGTATTAATTGTTGTGTTGCTGCTGTAATGGTTATACTGATGTAGTAATGGTTGTGCTGATATTGTAATGGTTGTACTGTTTTAGTAATGCCTGCTGATGTTGTATTCACTGTGCTAATATTGTAATGACTGTACTAATGTAGTAATGCATGTGCTGATGTGTTAATGACTGTACTGATAATCTAATGGTTTTACTTATATGTTGTAATGGATGTGCTGATTATCTAATGATTGTACTCATATTGCAATGGCTATATTGATGTTGTAATGCTTGTACTGATGCGTGATTGATGTATTAATTTTGTGATTGCTGTGTTTATTTTGTGATGGCTGTGGTGATGTAAAAATGTAATGTCTGCACTAATGTTGCGATTGATGTATCAATGTTTTAATGCCTGTACTAATGTTGCGATTGATGTATCAATGTTTTAATGCCTGTACTAATGTTGCGATTGATGTACCAATGTTTTAATGCCTGCACTAATGTTGCTATTGATATACCAATGTGTTAATGTCTGCACTGATGTGTTATTCATGTAATAATGTTGTAATAACTGTACTAATATTATATGGTTGCACTCGTGTTATGAATGATGTACTAATGGTGTAATAATTTTACTGATGTTTTATTGGCTGTAGGGATATTTTGACGGATGTATTTAATATGGAATGGTTGCACTGATGTTGTGACTAATGTCAATCAATAACAATTGTTTCCTTTGACCCGATACTCGCGTATATTGCCGGCGGTCATGACTGAATTTGATTTTACCTTGAAATTTATCACACTTTTCAGCATTCCATTGGTTTATTTATTCCCTATTACAAGGATTCTTATCGCAACAATACGTTTTCGTTAAGATATTATGCTCTCACTTGTTGAGGAGATGTTACAGAGCTCTGAGAATATGAAATGAAGTATTATGGACCAAGATATGCAAATATCGCAGTTTCGTTGTAACCAAGGAACAAAGCTTACATTCAAATGACTTAAAACACTACCAGAAATGGTCAGACAATAAGGAATGAAAAAAACGTCGGCCTTACAAATAAAGCAAATTACTCACGCACTCGACATGCGCACGTCCGTTCGTTTTCTGCTCCAAATGTATACGTGCGGCACGCATGAGATTGGGTTTGTTGATCTCACCAATGACCCACTAGACAAACCACCCATGCATCAGACAACCTTAGTAGATGACATGCCGCTATTTTGAGATTCTCTTATGGAAGCTTTCTAGCATGTTATATATACACATATGACCCCCTTTAAGTAGAAACCTCCTCCAATAGGCATTGCACTAAGCCGAAAGCTGAAGTCTCCTGGGTATGAAAGAAAGCTAAGAAAACCACACTATTGCACATTGTAAGAGTTAATCGCTAGCAATTCCTGGGGTTCTCAAACAAATAAACAATACAAGTGCGGAAACACTTCAGACAGAAATGTTCACACAAAGAATGAATTGTGTTTTGCACTAAACTCATTATAGCCCTACAAAACAAACACACACACACACACATATATATATATATATATATATATATATATACACACACACACAAATATAACCAAAGAGTGCATGAGGGTCTTCCTGTTGCCGGGTCGGTAAAGAGAGCAAATAATATACATACCGTGACTAGTATACATATTTTAAGAGACGACTAAGTAGATTCGGAGATGGTTGCTGGCTGCTTCATCACAAATGAAGGTAAGAGTGTCCCAAAGTAATTTACAGTAGACGACTAACTAGGTTTGGGGATGGGTGCTGGCTGCGTTATCACAAATGAAGGTAAGAGTCTCCCAAAGTAATGGATATGTGATGACTAAGGAGGTTATGACCGACCAATCCAAATTCCCAAATAAAAAAATAAGAATGTGTCGGTAGAGTCATTGTTGACACAAGTCCGTCTCCTAATATATGTCCTGCCAATTAGTCAGACTCACGAAAACTAATCTTGCTGATGAAACTGTTCTGTATTTTTTATTGGTAACTTTGTGCTTGTACAGTACAAATGAAGTCAACACAGTTGAATATCTCTCGAAAATACAAGTTAAGCTTATACTTCATGTCATCAGTCAATGGAAATTCGGACCATCCAAAATGAGTGTCATTTGTGTAACTAGTTGCCAGGACCCAGTTACTATAGTGTTTGGGCGACGTACCGTCCGCTGAGGAACCGCAAAAGATGAAATTCCCATGGAAAACTCACAGGCTTTTCACCCAAACATTCTACATTTACCCATGTCTGTCAAATTCAAAGATTGACAACATGTGAAGTTCAAAGAGAAAAGCTGCTTGGCAACCGATGAAGTTCATATAAATGAACTTGTTTGTAACAAATATATATTCAAGAGATACTGAAATATCTTCTTATGGAGAGAAATAAGTAATATAAACTTTCGAAGAATTCAAGTCACACAAACAAACAAGAGAAGACAAAAATTGTGACATGTTTCTACGACATAAAGAAATCGGTGGTCTTATATTGGACACGTACTTGGCATTAAGAGTATAGTGATAACAGGAAAGATAGAAGGGAAAAGATGAAGGGGGAAACCCAGAGAAAAGATATTGGACAATTTGACTAAATGGCTTCGATTGACGACATCAACAGAGATGATGAGATAGATGAGAGATCGATGTACATTGAGAAATATGATCGTGATCGCCATTCGGCACGGCACTTGATGTTGGTGATGACTTAGAATGAATGAAACTAGACTACACTACATGTATTAAAATTGGTATCACATAGCTAAAGAAACAGAGGAAAACCAAGTGAAACTTTTTGCATAGCAACCATCAAAGAGGAAATATCTATGAGTCTTAGAAAAGAATTACACATAGCTACTTTATATTTCTCAAACTAGAGAGCACTGCTTTCTGCATTATGCACCATACTTGACGGTGAATGAACACAAATACATAGATAGAAGGAACCGAGATCAGGGCTTCGAATTCAGTTGTTAATTTTGGTTTCCAAAAAATATAGCTCATGTTACCGATTAAATTACCATGAAATGGGCACCAGAATTCGTGCTCTCGGAAATTAGTGATTATATCGCTAATTAATTACTGACTAAGCAACTGAGCACTTAGAAAAAAACCGTATGATACATTTCAATTTCATTACTCAATTGCCGTTGCTTAGATATGGGGCTATTAGATCAGGTTAGATAGATGTGTTAGCGATGGTTCATTTTAGATATGGGACTATTAGATCAGGTTAGATAGATGTGTTAGCGATGGTTCATTTTTGATATGGGACTATTAGATCAGGTTAGATAGATGTGTTAGCGATGGTTCATTTTAGATATGGGACTATTAGATCAGGTTAGACAGATGTGTTAGCGATGTTTCAGCAATATTGCCGCGTGATGGTTACATTCAGGAAGTATAGCCTCATTTTGCCGAAGCATGGACTTTCAACTAATGTTCAAAAGTCCGGCTTGGATATATTTATCCAGTATGCCTATCACTCATTAGGCACACCGCAGACATCATCATCTTTATCATCATCCCAGTCGAGCTGAATGGTCATCGTTAACTTCGACGGATGAAAAGCATAGACTTGTATAAATTCAAGAACTTGATCATCTCACTTATTATGTTTTCTAGTTCGTACATTTTCTTGTATACGCTCAGCTTATAACCAATATAGGAGATATTCTTGTTTTTCATATCTCAACCAAATACTTGTTTCACAACTTATGTTCCTATGGTTAATTGTCCAGTATTCACATCCATATCTTTTCTATAGTCAATTTCCTAACTATATGGGTTTTCTTCTCTAATGTATGAATTTTCTACCGTCGAAATATTAAGTTTTTGTACTTCAGTTCCTCATCGTGTTTGTTTATTCTACTAGAGGCACAATGTTCCTAATTCTCGTTCAAAGTTTATCAGGTCCTGATTTTTTTTTATTGTCATTGAATCCGTTAATCACTTATTTGATATTTTTCAATTATTTGTAGATCCACAAATCTTTCTTTATGCTCCCTTAATGCTAACGGCTAGATGTCTTTTTGAATGTGTCTTTACACTTGTAACTATAACCGGATTATTATAATAGAATTAGAAACTATATAGATAATAATATATAAATATAAGACAGATAGTTAAAACAATAGCAGTATTGGAACACATCAAAAGACAACAGATCAAGTGGTTTTCACACGCTTCCAGTTTACCAACAGATAACATGCCACAAATGGACATGACGCATAGATATAACGGCTATAAAGCCAGAAGCAGACCATGTAAAAGATGAATCAAAGAAATCAAAGAAGCCTAACGAACAAGTTTACAAACAGCAAACAAGACGGCCATCTCCAGAGAACTCATCTACCCCTGACGCCGCAAGGCAAGCAAGGGCCACATCGTATAGATAAATAGATAGATAGAGTATAACCCGAAAGCTATAAACTGTAACATGTAAAAAGTTTTAGCTCATTTTTCCACTACCTTCTAATGACCATCGATCTAGCAAAACTAATGCGTTATTTTATTGGGATACTCTCTACGTGACGCTCCTTTTTCTCGTTATTTGTCATCGCGTTGCCCACGTACGATATAGGCAGAGATACAAGTGGTAGAGTAACATCACAAGATGAACAGATTACAGTGTAGTAGAGTGCACCACCAAAACAAGAGAGAGGTGATGTTGAAGGTCTGTCAACCTTCGTCGCGGAGACGGTACTTGATGATGAGGATGCTACGTTTACGTTTTGTCTTGGTGCGTTGTGGTTCAGATATTCCGAGAAAGATAATCATCCCCGATTATGATTTAACGTTTACACGGAGAAACAGAATTCGTCGTATCATAGTTTACTACTTAGCTGGGATATATTCGTCCTTCGACCTGATACATCCGACTTTAGCATGGTGTCTGTGCCACTGTGACCGATCATGGGATGGGACAGACAGCCCAAACAAAAACCTCCTTAGTCATCTCCTACGACATGCATAGAAGGTTAACAGTCTTGGCATGCATTGCTCCCTTTTTGGGTTCCATCAACACATGACATATTCAATGAAAACTCATGAAATCTATTACGTGAAATCAGTTACATGAAATCTATAGGATTTGACAATTATACAGACAGACGATTCAATAGACATATAGATGTATGGATTGACTGATAGAAGGAAACAACAACGGATATCTAAAAGATAGTAGCCGGTACATCTATTTTTGACCACGAAAGCTCAGTAGCTATTGCTCTTCTTACACAGGTAGTCCTAAGTTTAATTTGGATCTAGTATAGTTGGAAATACCGTTAAAATAACCAACTGTCTCTATGTCAACCCAGATATGGAAATGGACACCATGCCCTCTAGAAAAGTACAGGCGGTGGGTGTTATTATGACCGCACTACTCGTAGATATTTCTTTAGTCAATGAAATATACAGGTCTAATACTGTATTTCTCACAGAAAAAAAAGGTAACGTCTTACATTTTTTTTACTCACTGGCTTGGAAAAGGAAATGTCTTTGATCGTATTACTCAAAGTCTTAGAAAAGGAAATGTCTTTGAAGATATTACTCAAAGTGGGGTGCAAAGGGAACGCATTGCTCTAGGCGGACCCAGGGTTAGCAGATAACCAAGATCCCAAATGTACCTCCAAGCGGTGCACCCTGGAAACAGAAACACAGCAGCTCGAGCTGATTCTGGTCAAATGATTTGGGGATCGTGTCATAGAATGAGGAGGTAGCAGATAGAAAGAGATTTGACTGCACAATAGACAGACAATATCTCCGACACCATCAGCATCACCACATATAACAACACTGTCGACATACAGTGAAGCTAGTCAGCTCAGTCCGAACATTGGAGGGGCGGCCAATGTAAAATTTACGTAAAGGTAGATGCATGGCGAGAGACAAATAGATTTCATACCGAGTACAATGAAACAATGAAAGGGCAGAACAGCGCTAGAGGGCAGCGTGAACTGCAAATAGAAAGTGAAAAGTCCCTAGGAAAGGGGAACTACAAGCTTAGTCAGCTCGAGGCGAGCTTCTAGTTACCTGTGTCCCTTACAGGCAGAGACCCAGACCCATGCATTGGCGTTTGGTAAAGCAAAAAGACCTAATCAATCTCTAATGTCGAACCTTCCTAAACCGGAAATATGCTCACGAAGAGAAAGTGTTCTGTATCCAACGGGCTTAGGCAAAAAAGGGACAACGATGGTAGTCCTGGCCCAACTCTACTGTCAAGGTTTCCTATACCGGAAGCGCACTTGCAGAGAGAAAGGTTCCGTACCCGATGGGCTCAGGCACAAAAGGGACAACGATTTAGCCTGGCCCAACTCTACTGTCAGATTTTCCTACACCGGAAATACACCTGAAGAGAGAAAGGGTTCAGTACCTGATGGGCTCAGGCGCTATTGGGACAAGGACGCTCAGCTCGAGAACGCCTTGCTCTCAAACGCGTGGTGTGAGACTCGAACTTGGACAAGGGGTACACTATGTCGGTGAATGACACCTCGGCTAAGAGGGTGAAAGAGCCAGGGTCCAACTATTCTGTTGAGTTCTTCCCCTTAAGGAACCAGGCTCACGGATGAGAAACGGTTCAGTACCCAATGGGCACAGGCACAGCACGTCCAATTACACGAGGCAAGTTCATAGACAGTGGAACATCTCGTACGAGTCAGACGAGAGCAAAAATCGTCTGGGCGAAGACTCGCCACTACGCGTGCCTGGAGACAGATATAGAGGCTGTCACATGCTAAGGGTAGCCCACCCGAATTGTCAAGGCATGCCGAAATCGGATATGCTAGGCCTACAAGGCACATAACGGTGGCACAACGTAATCACGCTCCTGGCGGAAATCGCACGGACATCCGTGATGGTTACAATGGAGCGAACGAAAAACAAACAAACATTACTCAAAGTCTTAGAAAAGTAAACGTCTTTGATCTTATTACTCAAAGTCTTAGAAAAGGAAAGTCTTTGATCTTATTACTCAAAGTCTTAGAAAAGGAAATGTCTTTGATATTATTACTCAGTCTTAGAAAAGGAAAGTCTTTGATCTTATTACTCAAAGTCTTAGAAAAGGAAAGTCTTTGATCTTATTACTCAAAGTCTTAGAACAGGAAAGTCTTTGATCTTATTACTCAAAGTCTTAGAAAAGGAAACGTCTTTGATATTTTTACTCAGTCTTAGAAAAGGAAACGTCTTTGATATTATTACTTCTATGAGTGATTATCCTATGAATCGAGAACATATATTCAGTAGTTTTCTGGAACATTAAGTTTCCTGTCATTTAAAGTTTACGGTGTCAAATGCTAATATAAATTGCCGAAGACGGATGTGTCGGATCATTGACTCAAATAAAACGGCAAAACAACGTATTCATATTATCGTTCTCTGGACTACATCTTGCTGGAAATGTAGTACGTCTATTGTCTTGCTACAAGAGAGATCTAACGGGAGTTCAAGAACGAACAAAACAAATGCATTTATGTATATATATATATATTAATATATATATATGTTATGTATGCATAGCACAGACTATTGATCCACACCGTCTCCAATATAGCACATACTGGTTAATAGGAGATACAGACTTTAAAATGACTCATTTGACTATGCCCTTGATTTTGATTGGCTGTCACAAAACTGTAATCATAGTCAGCAATGAAAATCAATGGAATAATCAAATGAGTCGTCAATAAGTTTGAGTCAGTAGGATTGATGGTCTGAGGGGCACGATTAATCGCTACTTTCGATTGATGTCAACATTTGACAATGTGGCAACAATTCTGTACACTAATTCTGTTTGTTTTCTGTGATCGTTTACTTCCTAAAACCGCGTCCATAAACAGATATAACTGTCGCTAAGAATTATTAAATTTCTTAATTAAAAATGTTAGCTAATATGAAAGGTAAACAAAAGGAACTTCAACTTTCATGAAATGTTTACAATAAATAATGAATTAATAAGTCTCGGCTATCTATGCGTGTCAGTGAATTGAAATAAACATTGACACACATTTTGACGTGATGCTACATCTGAACATTTCTGAAAGTCTGCGTGTGTACCAGGGGCTGCCAGATATACCATCATGTTAGATTTTACATCAAGTAGATAATATGACTGTACATTTAGGGATTTTTTTCCAGTAAATTTCTTCCCACAATTCATGTTTACAGTAATATGGTTCATGTAGTGTGCCCTATTGTCTCATACTTATGGATTAAGTTCATGCCTTGTTTGAATTTCTTATTTCTTTCTTCTGTCATATAATCCACATAGCTGACGTTGACATGCAGTACTTTATGCATAATATTTCCTCAGTTGTGTCATAACAGTCATCATAAACTGCTTTGTCCCCAGGCGTAGACGATCATGGATCCCCACTTTGTAGTCTTTGTTTATCCGAATCATTGTTGAATCTGTCAAACGACAATGTTAAACTCATGTCATGTGACATATTCTCCCCAGAACGTTTTCTTCCCAATGAACTCACTTAATCCTTTTCTGTCTTTGGCCATGAGCCTTGCATTTTCCAACGACGTATTCATGTTATCCTTAATGTCGTCAGTTCATCGTTTTCTTGGTCTGCATTTCTTCCTCCTCTCAGGTGTTCAACGATCCATGATTTGACCTTTTAAACAGTCGTGTATGACCACACAGGTGTAGCTTTCTTTTTGCTATTGTTTTTAGTAACCAACACTCTGGAATCTTCATTGTGTGTATACTATCTGAATTTCTGTATTTTTATTCCATGATATTCAAATTATCTTTCTGTATAAATAACCCAAATATCGGAGGATGACCGACAAAAAGGAAGTGCCGCAGTAACCATACAAATAGAGGTAAATGCAAATAAAGTAAATAGGTTACTATATCAATATAAAATAATAAAATATAGAAAATAACAATAAATAAAAGGAACAAACACAACAGTCAACGTGTCGGTCCAATTGGGACCTTTAAAGACAACAAAAACAGTTAAGAACAAAAGACCATAACGAATATAAACAAAATGGAACTCTCCCACCAGGAAATCAACAAAAAGCCACACCAGATCCAGCGCAACACAATTCCAACAAGTGCACATCGATGCGTTAAACATGTCCAAACTATGAAATTCCCAAAGATGAAAGACGCAGAACCAAAGAAAAGGGGACACCAAACAGCACTGCCAAGAACGGGAAGGGGGCAAGTGGGCAACGGGAGAAAAAAGGGGAAAGGACAGAGAAAGACAATGCACGTAGGAGCGGGGGGGGGGCACAAATAGACACAGGGAACACAGAAATGTGCAAAGAAGAATCTCATTTGACAGCACATGATAGACAACAAAAATATACACACATCAAAACAAAATCACGAACCAAACATGCACACATTCTACCGGACAAACACAGATAACTATAAATATAAGCACATATACATACAAACATCCATACTTATACAAAAGTATATACTGATTTCACAGTGCACATTGAAACATAGACACATACAAGTACATAGGTACCTGAACACACAACAATATATATATATATACACACAAATACACAAATATACATATACACATATACATATATATACATATATATATACATACATACATATACATATATATATAAATATATATATATATATATATATATATATGTGTGTGTGTGTGTGTATATATATATATACATATACATACATACACATATACACACATACACATATACACATATAAATACATACACACACATATATATATATATATATACACTCACACACACAAATGTGGATATACATACACATAAATGAGCATAACAATATATATATATATATATATATATATATATATATACAAACATACAAATACAAGTATACTAGGAACAAACATAAGTATATATCTAAAATGATAAATAAATAGATATAAGAAAGATACCCACACAACATGCACAAGCATGTAAATGTATCCAAACACGAACAATGGTTCAAACAAGAACAAATGTGCATAATGATACAAAATAAGTATCAACATAATATATACACATGCATTCACATAAACATTTTCTCACATGAATAAATATAACATGAACATTCGCACACATAGAGATATATACATGTATTTTTATACCCATTCGTTCACATGAAGATATTCACATGTATTACTCTAACACAAGAATATGCAAACATGCAAATGCGAGACCCAAAGCAACTGTATGGATACACAAGACCATGTAAAATAATATGCATATACAAATTCATACATATGTGTGTATGGGTACCAATCTGTAATTTAAAAAAAAATTCGATTACACAAAAATAAGGTACATTAATAAAATTGACAGAATGGAATACGATATAAACAACAGAAATGACAAATTACAAATACACTGAAATCTAACAAAAACAAAGATGATGCGCGTGAACATAAAGAAACAATTTCAAAGTACAGAGGGATATGGCTACCAAATAATTAGGAGTAGGCCCCTACAATATAATAAGAATAGGGGGCAGAGGCTATCAAAAAGTAGTGGGTAAATTAAACAAAACGGTGATTAATGTTAATACCGTGGGGTTGCAATACTCCCATATGACAAATGAGGCGATACTCCAAAGACTGACGTTGCCGGTCACCGGAATAGCAACGTAACAGACAAGTTACAGAAATGTCATTGCTTCCTTGATGTGAAGGACCGTTAAAATGAATGGCCATCGGGGAGTCATGGTGATTCGTGATATATCTTAAATGTTCAGCGAATCTATCAGCCAAACGTCTACCTGTTTCGCCAATATACTTCATACCACAACTCTTACATATGATAGAGTATATTAAATTACGGGACAAGCATGAGAACGAGTCTTGAATCTCGAAATTTAACTTTGAGAACTGAACCATGGGAGTATGAATAACAAAAAGGCAAGTCAAACAATTTCGGGGACAAGGAAAAGTGCCTAATTGACCTACAGAGGTGCGCAGACTGGAGTGAACCAAGAGATCACGAAGGTTCCTATCTCTCCGAAAAGCAACAAGGGGAAGAGAGGGAAATGCAGGGCTATAAATGGGATCTAATTGGAGGATAGAGAAATGTCGTAATTGGATGCGTAGTGCCGACATATTATGTGGGTGAAAAGTAATGGCCAATATAGGACGGTCAGATGTATGTTTAATAGATGGTGAAAGGGCATCAGAACGAGAAATAGGTAAAAATAGGTATTTGTTTATATTCGTTATGGTCTTTTGTTCTTAACTGTTTTTGTTGTCTTTAAAGGTCCCAATTGGACCGACACGTTGACTGTTGTGTTTGTTCCTTTTATTTATTGTTATTTTCTATATTTTATTATTTTATATTGATATAGTAACCTATTTACTTTATTTGCATTCACCTATCTTTCTGTAGCATTTCATCTCAAAGGCGTCCATCTTCTTTTTTGTCGCTGTTTTACTTACGGTCTATGTTAATAAGAAAACATGGATCTATTGCTTGAAATATGTTGAAAAATGCCGAAATTTCTGAAAGATTACTTATTATAAAATTGCTTATTATAAACTTTAAAAAAAATTTAAACTATTGTACAATATAATAATATTATAAATATTAACTAATTTATATTATCATACACTATCATCTTCAAGCGCCCACACATTCAAATTTATGTTTTATCATCAAACCTCCCTGTCTCATAATGTGACCGCAAAAATTCAAAACTGTCTGTTTCTGATATTAATGAACAATAAACTTATGTTTCTTCTTCTTCTTCTTCAGCGGTCGCTCTCAAGTAACCACAACGAAATTATCGTATGATTACCGCCAGGGTGCGTGAAGTACGTTGTGCTGCAAGTTCCACAGTAGAACTGTGATTATTTGCACCCCGGTTGGCCACTTTGTGACCTGGACGTCCGAGGTCCAGCACATCCGTTTTCGTCATTCCTTTATTTCGGGTTTCGTCCCTACTTATGTTTCTGATATTAATGAACAATCAACTCCTGTTTCTGATATTAATGAACAATCAACTTCTGTTTCTGATATTAGTGAACAATAAACTCCTGTTTCTGATATTAATGAACAATCAACTTCTGTTTCTGATATTAGTGAACAATCAACTCCTGTTTCTGATATTAATGAACAATCAACTCCTGTTTCTGATATTAGTGAACAATCAACTCCTGTTTCTGATATTAATGAACAATCAACTTCTGTTTCTGATATTAGTGAACAATCAACTCCTGTTTCTGATATTAATGAACAATCAACTTCTGTTTCTGATATTAGTGAACAATCAACTCCTGTTTCTGATATTAATGAACAATCAACTTCTGTTTCTGATATTAGTGAACAATCAACTCCTGTTTTTGATATTAGTGAACAATCAACTCCTGTTTCTTATATTAATGAACAATCAACTTCTGTTTCTGATATTAATGAACAATCAACTTCTGTTTCTGATATTAGTGAACAATCAACTCCTGTTTCTGATATTAGTGAACAATCAACTTTAGTTCCGCATTTGACCACAACTAAATCACATTTAATCCACAACTATCCTGCTTATTTATTATCTAAAACTCGCTTCCGTACAAAGGTCATAAGTTGTTACCCTGACCATAAGGAAGGAGGAGAAGGTGCATTAGATTTATAATCGAATTTAAGTCCGAATTAAGTACGAATTTTCCATCACAACAGATTTTTTCCAATATGATGCATGGCTCAACCGCGACCAATCGCTGGATAACACATAACAGCATAATCAAAACAAAAGAGAAGCAGCTTTCTTACATTGTGTATTTTTTACTGTTGCTGTGATTTTCGGTGGTCACTTTTTATAATTGTTGTGTCACTCGGGTATCGCCTGCCAACACCTACCAACAAACATTCTTTGGAATAATCGAAAATATATCATAAACGACTTCATTGAATTCTGTTGGTAGGTCTTCATTGGCGAAAGTCACTCTTCAACAAACCCTATTGAACGGGACTGCTACTCGAAAGGTGTGTCAGAATAATGGACAAATCAGATGCCCTCACTGTGACTTGTATGTTAGAATCAGGATTTTGCAGCACTCAATAACTCTATTATTTCTAATTACAGAGGCATATTACACATTAAGATATTCATTTATTTATATATTGCATTTGTCTGTCATATTGTGCATATATATCAGTTGAGCGTCTTCCATATGAGGTTACTGTTCTTTTATCTTCTCAAATACTTGAATAGATGGACTTGTTTACTATAGATTCATTTACTTTGATCTTGCATGCAGTGGGATTTGATTTGTCTAGATTAATCTAGATACAAATACATTCCGAAAGTAATTTTTACTTGCTCCCTAGACAAATGTAAAATAATTATATATTTACTGGCCTCTTAGCTGAAAAAATGTCAATGGATAAGCTATCTTAGTCAAACTGTATAAGCTATCTGATGCTAAACAATAATAAGAAAGAAAGTGGATGTTACTCCAATTACCTCCCCCTCGGAGACTGCCACACAGGGATCTGTAAAGTATAAGGGAAAAGCGGGTGATAAACCGTCAAGGAGTAGAGTCGATACACGCCCGTGACTGGCGTCAGATATACTGTCACATGCTAAGGAAGCCAACTAGAATTAAGGGCATGCCGAAATCGTATGTTTTGGGTAAGAAGGTGCAAAAATAACGCAGTTCTGCTGTGCAGCTGACAGCACAACGTACTTGATATGTTCACAGGTACATCACACGAACTTTTGTGTTAGTTATTGGAGAACGAATGCAGAAGAAGAAGAGTATGTTACTCATTGAAAAAAAGCGTTGTTAGAGATATGTTTTAATTTTCGACATTGGTCACTTCAACCATGGCAATCATTATACCATACCGCAAGTTTTCAGTGGTTGGCAATCATTATACCATACCGCAAGTTTCCAGTTATTGGCAATCATTATACCATACCGCAAGTTTCCAGTGGTTGGCAATCATTATACCATACCGCAAGTTTCCAGTGGTTGGCAATCATTATACCATACCGCAAGTTTTCAGTGGTTGGCAATCATTATACCATACCGCAAGTTTCCAGTGGTTGGCAATCATTATACCATACCGCAAGTTTTCAGTGGTTGGCAATCATTATACCGTACCGCAAGTTTCCAGTGGTTGGCAATCATTATACCATACCGCAAGTTTCCAGTGGTTGGCAATCATTATACCATACCGCAAGTTTCCAGTGGTTGGCAATCATTATACCATACCGCAAGTTTTCAGTGGTTGGCAATCATTATACCATACCGCAAGTTTTCAGTGGTTGGCAACAGCTACTTGGACATCACTAGAAAATTCAAAGATCTAAAATAAATCTTATTGACCCCTTTCCTCTTGAATAATGGGAATCTGACCGCCGGTCAAATAAGTTGCCCACATGTAAGATAGATCAAATATAATTCTATCAAAATGAATGTGCATCTATAATACATGCCATAAATATAATTTTACCACTTACCGCTTGTTTTGAAGGCACCAGTAATGTCTTGGACCCGCACTCAAATTCATCTTCACCAGGAGACAATCGAAATCCCTTAGCCTTGACCCAAAATCGAAACTTGGAACTTTCAGCAGTAAAATGTTCTTCGCCTGTGAGAATGCGTACAATTCTTAAATATTTATTTTGTGTGACTGTTTTAGTCTTTCCAGAATCGCCGTAGTTCTTGATAGCCCATTTTTGGAAAGTTTGATACATGGTCGTGTGACGGATATTGACAAGTGGATCTTTTTTCGAACTTTCTTGGCGAGCTGCGCTTTCTACTTTTTTGCTGCTTTGATACAACACGATATCAGAGTCTACAAGAGCATCAGACTTATCGCGGCATCCAATTATGTCAGAGAAAGACTCCTCTGTTCCTATTTCAGAATTGATCCTGATACTGTTGGTCATTCTACAGTTTTTACGCTGGGTACATCGAAAACTACCTGGCGACTTCAAAGAACTGAGTGACCTATACTTTTTTCTACCCTGATAGGTTATGGATGGTCGATCTTTCTGAGTTGCCGAGAGAATTCGTAAAACTTTACTTTTAGCTTTGTAAGAAAATGGTTTTTTCTGACATTCAGAAAAAGTAGAAGATTCGTTGAGTTGTTTTTGTGGCTCTGTTGTATTTGAAAATAAACAAGGAGTCAGGTTCTCTAATGTGATATCTTTGTGGAAAGTGGAAGCTCTGTGTGAGTTCTGTGACCCGTGTAATGAGAACGTTTCAGGACTGTCATAATTGAAATTTTGATTTGAATACGAAGCTGAGCTATTTAATAAGTTTTCCGCCGCTGCTGAGATGGATGAATCCTCTCCGCCGTGTATCTCGGACATGAACGTCTGACACTGGTTTAGATATTTTGGAGTTGCGCCGTAGGAAGGAGCCAAAATGAAACACGGATGACACAGTTGCGTAAATATATTCTGTGATGTTTGAGGAAAATACGTCTTTGGTTCGGAACTATCTGTAAGAAAGCGATACGGGAAAATATGAACGGGCTCTTGGTTCGAAGATGGGCTGATTTTCTCAACTGAAGGCGGTTCTGGTAGACTGTGGCGTGTGTCTTCCTGTAAAACTCTGGTCCCAGCATTTAGTATCAAGGGAAAGTCGTCTGCCAAGATGAGATCGCTCGGTTGACTGGCTGACAACAAGAATGAACTGTTATCTGTACTGACCAAACTATTCAAGAATGGTGAGGTTCTGAAGGCTGAAGACGTTGCTCCGGATTTTGTTTCGGGAATTCCACTTTTTATAGTGTTGGTTACAGTGTTACTGTGAGTTGATGTTGATGGAAACAATGAATCGCTGTTCCTACTAAAGTCAGCCAGTTGCATGTTGTCTGCGACGACTTTACAGATGCCTGTTGGTTGGGAATTCAGAATATGTCCACTAAAGTATCACTTTCACGACATTTCATGAACTGAAATGATCCAAATCGTAAATAAAAGTGTTATATATTAATTTATGTATATATTTTCAATAGTAAGTTATTGAAAGTTATGTTATATTAAGTTATAGTAACTTCTGTTTCTGAGACGGACAAAACACATCGTTGTTATGAATGAAATCAATGTTGATATTGCAATGCCGTATTGCAACTCCCTATACTTGTGCAGAAATTACCTTTCGTTCAGGAATGAAACCTGAAAAAATAAATATTTATAATTTAATAAACGCATAAAAAAGAAACATTTTATAAATCGTGAAAGAGAAATAAAACTGTAAATTTTTTTTTAAATTGTGTATTCTATTCCAGTGGTCTTCAAAATTGTGCCCGTGGCCACCAGCAAAGACGATTTCTCTTCCATCCCCTTCCCCTAGAACTAAAAATTAAAGCTCATATGCTTTTTTTCCAGCAGCTTATTACTATATATGTCAATAAATATTCAGAAAAGTAATATTCTTGTATACTCCTAAACAGATATATCGCCTAATGTAAATTCCTTTCCGTGGAGCCCCTTGCCATCCCTATGGGGGATATATGGTACACGTTGAAAACCACTGTACTAGTCAATCGATAATTGGTGGTATTAAAGCAAATGTGTTTACAATGGTTATTGACGATAAACACAAAGTAATACATTTTCTAGTTCACAAAACAAACTGACATCAAAAATATAGCTAACGATTTACAGAGCAGACAGAATATGCGTTTTGATAAAAAGGCCTCTATCAAGAAAGTAATACAAAGACAAATGGAACACATACAATACAAATAATAATATTGCACGTGGAAAACATTTCACACATTTAGTGACACACACACAATTCCTCCCTAAATTTTGAGAAAATATATGAATAGCCCCCAAATAAAATGTTACTGTTATTAAAAATGTAACAAATAACTCCAAATAGTACATGTAAAAAAAACAAAAATTATGGCAACAGACAAAGCAAAGATCAAACCAATAATCAACATAGACAATATAGAGTTAGAATGTGTACAAAAATATTTGAATATCTGGTAGCAAATATAAACAGTTCTGGAGATTGTTCACTCGAGATTAGAAGAACACTCGCAATTGCAACAGTCAAATTAACACAAATGAGAAAGCTATGGCAAAGTGGCAATAACGACATTCTTCTTCGTCATACGCCTTGAGGCGGATCCTCTGAAAGCATTCCACTGACCGTCCTGAGAAGGACGTATGATGGTGATCTGCGTTGTGTGTCATGTTTTACAGCAAGCTGCGTTGTCTGCGCCTTTCGACCTGACACATATAATAACGACATTAAAGTAACCCTTTTAAGATAATGTGTTTTCTCAGTGGCAACATATGAATGCGAGACTTGGACTTTAAAGTAGACAATATCCAAAATAATAAATTCATTTGAAATGAAGTGCTACAGAAAGATTCTACAAATATCATGGACAGAGAACAAGAAGAACATTGAAGTTTTGAAATTACTGAAACTAAATGAAGGGTGGCTTCTGAATACCATCATACGAAGGAAGCTACAGTATTTTGGACACTTAAAGCTACATGATGGTATCGATAGGCTTATTCTAGAGCGCAGCCTGCCAGGAAAGAGAAGAAGAGGAAGACCAAGAAAACCATAGACCAGTGACATCGAAGAATGTATGTATATGCTTGCCCGGAAGTATCAGAGTATCCACGACGAAGACAACGTTCTGGAAAGAATATGTCACTTGATATAAGTAGATTTAAATAATGTGAAATAAAGTAGAACGTAAAATGTCGATAAGACAAAATAAATGTGAAATAAAGTAGAACGTAAAATGTCGATAAGAAAATAAATGTGAAATAAAGTAGACGTAAAATGTCGATAAGACAAAATAAATGTGAAATAAAGTAGAACGTAAAATGTTGATAAGACAAAATAAATGTGAAATAAAGTAGAACGTAAAATGTCGATAAGACAAAATAAATGTGAAATAAAGTAGAACGTAAAATGTCGATAAGACAAAATAAATGTGAAATAAAGTAGAACGTAAAATGTCGATAAGACAAAATAAATGCGCACGATGAAAATGAGGAATAATGTGTTTAGCTGCGATCAGGTAACTCTTGACAGCACAAAACTTTTCCGACAACAACACAGGTTCTTCTCAGTTTTGTGACTGAAACGACACTCGGACTCGTTCAAGGTTCAATGGAATGATTGCTTAAGAGAGACTTATGGATGCAAATTTAGTCCCCAAAGGAAGATCTTTCAATGAGGCAATATCCCATGATTACCACGTCCTGTTAGGAGCACAGCATACACTTCTTGGCCAACTATCTCATCATTCATGTGTCAAATTTGTTGCCTCGTCCGCAATGACGGCACATCCAGCATACTATGCAACCTGATAGTTTGTCACAAAAAGATAACGGTTCAATGCCTGTTGGGCTGCCTCTCTTCGTCATCTATGGGGATTATTTGATAGAAGATATGCCTGGAAAGAAGAACGTACGCTTATTGTTTTGTACCCTGAACTAAAAGTTCAGGATCCGGTTACCACATCGTCGATGTAAATGATAAGAAATAATTGACGTAAATGATAAGAAATAATAGATGTAAATTATAAGAAATAATATTTGTAAATGATAATAAATAATAGATATAAATGATAAGAAATAATAGATGTAAATGAAAAAAAATGATACGATAAACCTTTTCGGTAGTGCTGACAAAAATAAGCGATCTTTATTGAGAAACAGAAACAAACAAGTTCAGGAGTTAAACGTCTCCAATTAAATTGTTCTCATATACATCTCGTAGGTTGTACTTCCCCGAATCACACAACGCAAACATCATCTTTTATGGTTAAAAACTGCTATGTGGCAATTGGACTAACTTTCGCTGTTGAAAGATAAATTTATATATATATATATATATATATATATATATAATATACGAATTAACACTACGCAGAATACTAAAATAATATATATAAAATAAGCATTAACGATATATAGAACACAACAAATACCATGTTTAAAGAAAGTAAACCTCACTCCCGTTTCTTTCCACAAATTTTCGTTTGTTTTCAGAAGGTAAGTGAAATTTAAAACAAGTCGTACCTTAATTTAAAGAAAGTAAACCTCACTCCCGTTTCTTTCCACAACTTTTCGATTGTCTTCAGAAGGTAAGTGAAATTTAAAACAAGTCGTACCTTAATTTAAAGAAAGGTTCTGGCAAGATTGCGTATAAAAATATAACTATTACAGGCAATACAAATCAACGAAATAATATAACAATATTTTGGACATATTAAATGTTAAAGACACCTTGTTGAAGACCTTATTTAAAGTTAGAGTCGAGAGACGGAAAGCAAGATGTAGGCAGAGATGCAAGTGGGAGAAAATCATCTGAGATGGGCAGGATGCAGTCTAGCAAAGTGCACTATCACGACAAGTTACAGACGATATCGGATGTCTGTTGCAGCTATACTTCGTTGCGGTGAGGGCACCTGATGATGGTGGCAAAACGCCACTTCCCTTTCCCAATTCTCCTTTGCTGAAGCCTTGACCACTGGTCAGTAAGAACTTGTATAACCTTGACCATCAACAATATACGAGCTGTGGGATAAATTGATAAACATCTTTCTAAATTGACATAATTGGCTCTTCCTGTTATTTTCATTGTCTGTCTACACAAAGTAAACACAATCACAAATTAAAATCAAGAAAAATAATAAATTTATCTTTTTTGATACTTCAGCAGGACTGTATAGGAAAAGAAAAACACAGTATAAATATATGCTGTAGAACCATTTACAAAATACGAAAGTACTTGGGTACACACTTCCTGTATTAAAGCAAATGTTGAAAACGACCCAAAAAGAACAGTCAGAAGTAAAAATAACGTTACCAAATATAAATCAATTGAAGCATGACCTAATCTCAAATATAAAATAAATCAACAATATTTTTGATAATGTACTCAATATGTACTGGTTAGACTCTCCCCTGAAGTATTTTTTTCTGTAGCTTAAAACTCTAAAAGTTTCCAAGCATAAATCTCTAACAACTAACGTGTGACTGTACTCTAAAAACTACTTTATTGTGTGATTTGTTGAGTGCAGTAATCACTCACGCGTCAGTTTACTTTGTCCGGAAGTGTATTCTGTGACGATATTACTTTAACACAACGAGATTGTAACATTTATTTTCATATAATTCAAGAAAATGGAAACAAACCACACTATGTCCGTAGCTTTCTATGACCAACGGTCAAACCCGTAGACACGGGATCAGAGTGGTTTTGGGGCTCCAAACCCTTTCCTCTTATGAAGTTAAACTATAACTTTGATTACTAGGAAACTCTGTCGCTTTGCTAATAGTGAGCTGGAGTACTACCGCTGGATTACGGAGTGTCAGGTTCGAAACCACGTCCGGGAAACAACTGGTCCAAGTCGGGATTTCTTGCCTGACTTGACAGGCCTTCCAGTCCACACAGATCTAACTGGATACTTGACTCATGAGTTATATAAGATATATACAGTAGCTTGCTATCATCTGGTTACAGCGTGCCAGGTTCGAAACCACGTCCGGACATTAACAAAAAAAATCCGGGTTGTGATTTCTCACTTGACACGACCACTCCTCCAGTCGACTCAGCTGTAAATGAGTACCTGACGCATGAGTTTGGGAAGGTAAAAAAACAGCAACGAAGGGAACTGGCCACTTTTGCATCCTAGTCATACACCACTTTTGCATCCTAGTGTATCTCGACATGCATCTGAGTTTTGGGCAACTCTCTCAGTGTCAACAAAGAGCAGTCATGCGCCACTTTTGCATCCTAGTGTATCTCGACATGCATCTGAGTTTTGGGCAACTCTCTCAGTGTCAACAAAGAGCAGTCATGCGCCAGTTTTGCATCCTAGTGTATCTCGACATGCATCTGAGTTTTGGGCAGCTCTCTCAGTGTCAACAAAGCACTCATCTTAGCGTCCATTGTTATTGGGTTTTTTCATTGTCTCTTTCGTCGATCTATGTTTAATTCCTGTTATTTTCAATATGATGGCCTGGGAGCTTCTGTCGAATTCGTCCCATAATTGTTCTATGGCGGTCTTGTGTAAGGGCATGGCGGGCGACTGAAGGGTCTGGACGTTGTTGTCAGCGAGGAACTTGGTGGTGAGTTGTATCACATGAGTTCGAGCGTTATTCTGCTGAAAATTGGACCTCGTGCAGCCAAAATTGGACCTATGTGAAGACGAACAATTTCAACGATGTATCGTGCGGCATTCAGGCGTTCCTCAATTTTGCACCAGGTCACTTTCTCCAATGAAGTTGATCTCCCCCCCCCCCCAACATATCAGTACATCTCCACCACCATGTGGAGGATCCTCAACAACGCTGTTCTTGGTGTAGCTATCACAGACTCTGCAGTAGACTCTTCTCCAGTCTGTCGTGTCGCTGGAGTACCAAACAAAATGATCCATCACTAAATCAAACCCGTCTTCAGTCATTCCTAATGGTCCATCGACAATGCTAATTCGCCCAGTCAGTTATGGCGATGCCAATCTACAAGAATAGGAATTCTGTAGAGTATGCTAGCCCAATGACCAGCATCGTAAAGTCGGTCCCTGACTATTTCATTTGAAATTCAGCGAACTGCTTGTATTGACTGGACGGTGAAAGGGCACAGATGCAAATCGATTCATGAGGTGTAGCAGCCGCATGAATCGGTCTTCGGCAGCAGTTGTTACTCTTGGTCTTCCACTATGAGGCCGATTCTGCGAAGGAGCTAAATTGTTGAAATCGTCTTCAAAGACGACTATTGGTGCTTTTAGCAACATTAACGTCTAGTCACTACACTTTGTGATTGGCCAGTCTGTAAGCGTCTAATGATGGTGTATGTTGTTCTGTCTTAAGATGAGCCATTCTTGCGCATTGATTTTTCAACGGAATGTGTTCGAGAACTGTCACTCTTTTCTAGGTATTCAATAATATGGTCAGAGAGTTTTGTGTTCAGTACGTTTCACAAGATTTTGGCGAACCTGACCCGAGTTGTTGCCATAAATATTGTTTTGACCTTGATCTCTAACATGACCTCTATCATGACCTCACAAATCTTAAGATGAGTACAATTCAAGTAACCACGAGAATGTAATGACCAGAGGTTGGACACAGTCGATAGGTTCATTGATGTCCAAGCAGCGAATATCTTCTGTAAAAGCAACTTCAGAAAAGTACATGCTGAATATATTTAAATAACATAAATATATATATATATATATATATATATATATATATATATATATATATATATATATATATATATATATATATATATATATATATACATATATATATATATATATATATATATATATATTTTATATATATACACAAACAAAATATATTTCAGCAATATATACTCAATCTATTTCAACAAATATATATATATATATATATTCAAAATATTTCAGCATTATATACTCAATCTATTTCAACAAATATACATATATTCAATATATTTCAATAATTTATACTCAATATATTTCAGCAAAACATTTCAGCAATATATTTCAGCAAATATTAACAAATTAATAGAGACAAGAATTGGAGCACCTACGGACGTGTCCAGTATGTTCTGATGGCAACCTACAGTCACAACAAACACAACGGAGATATAACATTGATAACTTTACTTACAACTTGGAAATGTGGAAATAAACAGTATTTTTTTAAAAATAAAGATTACCTGACTATCACATTCTACTACTGTCCAACAAGAAGGCATCACATTCTTCGAGCTGAAAGTTCATTGATTTTTCTGTGGCATCCCATCCTCACACAATGTCATAATTCGCAGATTTGTCCCAGTAAAATGTTGATCATTCTCGCGAGTTATGTTCACGGACGTGCTCTTTGTCCTATGTGTGTGTTATTTAACTTAAGATTTGCCAATTGACAGCGCAACAATAATTTATTATGCGGTAACACCTTTGTCTCCACAAGTATATAATTATAACA
This sequence comes from Meghimatium bilineatum, assembly GCA_034231615.1. Taxonomy (NCBI): domain Eukaryota; kingdom Metazoa; phylum Mollusca; class Gastropoda; order Stylommatophora; family Philomycidae; genus Meghimatium; species Meghimatium bilineatum. The sequence continues at coordinate 52,223,782 of CM067316.1, forward strand.
TCAGTATTACTCAGGTGACACATTCGGTACTATGATCGGAGTCGAACCCCCGTTTTTGTTCTTGTTTAACATAAGTGCTTACCTACGTATTTTGTGGTTAATTTATGTAAATATTATATCAATAAATAATCAATAATTAATTAAAGTATTAATTTCTAGGGTTAGGGTTAAATATGGGGTTAGGGTTCGTTAACTTATGTTTTGCATGGCTAATCCTAACCCTAACCTTAAATATAATTTTATTTAAATTAATAAAGGATAAACATAAAATGATAAACATAGGCAAGGAAAATAATCACACAGGTAGGCACTAATAGACGCAACGGAGATTTGACTGCAATCATTGAACTACATATTCCTTCCAGAAAGTAGTTTTAGTTATGGACGTTGTTGATTTTGTGAGAGTTGACCTGCTGTCATGATGTTGTCCTGTTGATATGGGCATGTTTAAACATTCTTAAATATGTTTTATCCTTCGTCGTCCCGAACGGCACTTAACCCTGCTTCCACCAACCATACTTTTCACTATGAATTTTTCCATACTGTTATATCTCATTATTTAGCAAGAATGAGTCCGTTCTCTTTACTGTGTTAGATTAACGGTTGTCCCTTCCCGAAAATAATGGCAAGCTACGGGAACATTGTGCCTAGAAATTTCCAATGGTGAACTGTGAATAGAGTTAAAAACCAAACACAGTCTTTTCTTGACTGGCATTGAAACTGTCACACATAGGTAACGAGTTTTAATTTATCTATCTATCTATCTACCAATCTATCTATCTATGTTCCTTCACGGAACGTAGTGCAAAAGCGCCGAACACGGTACAAAGGGCAGAAACCAGAGCTCTCCAGTTCGAGCAATGTGATACTACTGTGTGTAATTCTTGTATTTTGTTGAGACTCATCGTCATAACCTCTTTGATGGTTGTTCTGCTTGAACCCACAGTATCGTGATACATTTGATAAATCTCTGAGAGACACATCATTTTTAGTAAACTAATATCTTTTGTACGTTTCAAAACATGGACAGTAAAAAAAAGATTTAGAGGACGATTATTATACGGTGAAAATTTGACAAATTATAGATTTGATATAACACAATAGAGATTTGATATACTAGAGATTTGATGCAATAAAGATTTAATACAATAGAATTGCACAAAGATATTTACTGCAAAGAATATTTGGTACAATAGAGATTTGATACAATATAGAGATTATTCATTAGAGATCTCAGAAGAGATCTGATTCAACAGCGATGTGATATAACAGATATATGATACAATAGAGATTTTAAACAATAGAAATGTGATACAATATATATTTGATATAATAGAGATTATTTGTAATAGGGATGTGACATAACGGAGATTTGATACAATATATAATTTATGCACTAAACATTTGATACAATAGAGATTTGATACACTAGAAAGGTGGTACAATAGAGATTTGATTAAAAAAACTGGTTTGATACAATATATATTTTATACATTGATATATTATACAACAGCTATATTATGACAATATATAAAAATCCGGGTTGTGATTTCTCGCTTGACACGACCACTACTCCAGTCGACTCAGCTGTAAATGAGTACCTAACGCATGAGTTAGGGGAGGTAAATACAACAAGGAAGGGAACTGGCCACCCCCACCTAATTGTTGCTGCGGCTTAGTACATGAACAATTATCTTCATCCCCGACGGCAGGTTGCTGCCATGGGACATACCTTTTCTATATTATGCAATAGAGATTTCATACAATAGAGAGTTGACTTATAGCGATTGCTTATTTACGAAGAGTGATGGGCATTTAATTGCAAAAGGAAACTCTCCTCACAAATCAAATAATACGACAGATTTTCAATACAATTTTGATGTTAATTCTCAAACACCTGATAGTATCATGATCTCTAGTACACAGAAATAAAACACCTTGTATGGTACTTTATAGCGTGGCGGCGATATCGCGTCCTTCAGTGTGACAGACCCAATTTTAGCAAAGCATTATTGGATCATTGACTTCCACAAGGTTAAATGATCAGCCACACGTTTAACCCGCCTTAACTTCCAATTACAACATGCATGGCATCTGCCGTTACTCTATACTCCAGTGTTGGATTCGGCACCACATTAGAGTACAAATAACAGCAAGAAGACACATCCTATGAAATAAAACAGAGACAACAAATCATATAATTCGGCAACACAGAATATATGAATATATATTATACATATATATGTGTGTATATGTGTGTGTGCGCGCGCAAGCACAGCTGTAAGGTCTAGTTGAATACCGAGATCGAGATGCGAGCGGACGACAAAAATATAAGTGGATACACGATAGCTAACAAGGGCCTCTTCAAGTCGTTCAAAGGCTTCAAATTACGTCAAGGATTGACTTCACTGTACTCGGTTCCCTATCTGTACTCCGCCACTCTCACGCCGCCTGCCGAGAGTACCACTCATATCAGCCACGTTAATGACTCTCTATCTGCAGTAATGTATATCAGCCACGTTAATGACTCTCTACCTGCAGTAATATCAGCCACGTTAATGACTCTCTACCTGGAGTAATATCAGCCACGTTAATGACTCTCTATCTGCAGTAATATCAGCCAAGTTAATGACTCTCTACCTGCAGTAATATCAGCCAAGTTAATGACTCTCTACCTGCAGTAATATCAGCCACGTTGATGACTCTCTATCTGCAGTAATGTGTATCAGCCACGTTGATGACTCTCTACCGTCAACCAATCAATTACTTTCTCTCTTTACCTCTTTTGTCTCTTAACCCCTCAGTTATACCTATTGCTATATTATATAACCGGAGGTTGCGGTGACTGGTTTACCAGAATTGCGACTTCCATTATTTTTTATATTTGTAAACTAGATATTACCAAGCTGGACTAGCGTCCGTGGTTGAAAGCAGCGTAGCTCACCATAAGAGGTACATTTTACTAAGACATTATATTGTATTTGGGGATTATACGTGGGAGTTGCAGTCACAGGATTACCTGAACCATGAAATCTACTATTTTTGATGGTCAAAGAAGCTATGATAGAACCAAGTTAGACTTATATCCTCTTGAAAAGAGCCTCCTCCAAAAAAGAGGTACAAATTTAATAACCGGTGATTATTATGTCGTATATAATGTATATTTATAATCTTCTAAAAGGTCACGCTAGCGCGATTATAAGATCACAAGACTTCCATTGCATTTGATCGTCTAAAACTTTGATATAACACTGTGTGCTCAATTCCCGTTAGTCTTAAGATTTTTTAAATTTATCCTCTTGCTTCCTACTTCAGTTTACTTGTATATGTTATTATTTGAAGCAATACTGTACTGTCTATATGTTATTTATGTTTACAAGAAGGCCTATTGACCCTTGTTGCACAAATACGGATGTTATATTTTTATGTTACTCTTACATTTACTAATGAAACTAGTCTACGGGATGATCGTTGTTGTTGTAACAGTCATGTCTTGATTGGTCCGTTCTCAGTGACTTGAGTACACAGTTTTAATTTCATGACAAAATCGTATTTAAAAAAAAAAAATCTTTAAGATGCGGTCAGTAAAACCTCGTTTACTCGAGTTTCAAGGCGATTCGGTGCCGTTAGAATTGACCTGGTTCAATTCCCGTTAGTTTCAACAATCTTAATCAGAACCTCTTCACGGTATCAATCTTTCTTAGTACCTCTTCATTAGTATTCCTAGCCGGCGCTGGGATTCGCAGCATACATCTGAAGAAGCAGGTCTCTGTGAACTTTCAATTTTCCTTCTTCTTTGTTTATGTAATGTCCATGTTTCACTTCCATATGGCATAAATGGCTCAATGTATAGGCACTGAAAAAGTGTCTTCCTTACTTCTATTGATAAAAAAAACCTGTTGCACTTCACTTTATGAAAAGTTGCTTGTACCTCTCCTATTATATTTCCTCTTTCTGAGATACTTGTATTCCTCTGATGTTATCGGGGATTCTCAAATATTTTAGCAGGTGAACCTGTTTTATTATTGAGCTATTCACTTTATCCCCGCCCAACTTAATTATGTCCAAAAATTAACATCCCCTACAAAAAATATATTGGATACAAAAAGTGCTAAACAAATACATTTTATAAAATTATTTTCTAAAACATTTTCTATTTCTACCAATTTAATTTGTTTATACAATTATTTCCTAAAAAAATTTCAAATTCTAACAAATTGATTGGTGTATAAAATTATTTTCTAAAGCATTTTCAAATTCTAACAATTTGATTGGTGTATACAATTATTTTCTAAAACATTTTCAAATTCTAACAATTTGATTGGTGTATGAAAATACTATTGGTGATTTCAACTTTTGTCAAATAACCCCTTCCCTCTATCCCCCTCTCAACAACTTTTCAATATACCCTTACACGCCTAATTTTTCATGTAATTTATGTACCGACACTGAACTAGATTTTAGTAACAATAAAATCACATGAAATATGAATGATCACATATGATAATAAACGCTGATTTTACTTTGAAAAACTGAATAGATCTCTGTTTGCATTCAACGACTGAGCTCGAGTACTGACAAAGTACTCAACGTACAGTCAACGATTACTAATTTTCCGCAAGTCATATATGTAGTAGAATGCATCTTCAGTTATTTGAGTGGAGAAGAATTACACCTGGAAATAATCGTAGTTGATTAATCTATGATCAGTCTATGGGGGAAAGGGGGGGGGGGGAGAAAAATGAGAGTTTGTCACAAATCGATAGGAATAGTCATTTTGCTGTACAATCTCCCTCCTCAACTTTCGAAACCTTAAATTTTCATTTTTATTCAATCTTGAAACTATCCCTAACTCGACCGTTTTCCTTGTTACCCACTCACCAACTATCCATAACTCGACTGTTTTCCTTATTACCCACTCACTAAACTATCCCTAACTCGACTGTTTTCATTATTACCCTCTCACCAAACTATCCCTAACTCGATTTTTTTTCAATTCTATCCACTCTTCAAACTATCCATAACTCGACCGTTTTAATTTATAACCACTCTCCAAGCTATCCCTAACTCGACTGTTCATATTTCATAGCCAAACTACGCAAAGAGTAAACATACAATTGGAAAGAGAAGAAAACGAACAAATATGTACTAAAAACACTTAATATGAAGAAAGAATTACTAAGAGAAATAAAGATCACGAAAATAAAATATTTTGGACACATTAAAAGGCATGACACCGTATTGAAGATCTTAATGTGAGTAAAATCAAAGGGAAGCGAGCAAGAGTTAGACATAGATACAAGTAGGAGAATAACATCACAAGATCTTACAGTCTAGCAGAGTGCACCACCAAAACAAGAGGCAGGGGATATGTTGCTGCCAACCTTCGTTGTGGAAACAGCACTTGATGATGATGAAACATAAAATAAATTTCAACTTTAAAAGATAATTGATTTACTGTTTTCTTGATCAATTATTGTTATGTATTATTAGATTTATTAGCGCTAAATAATGTAAGTACATTTTATTTGCTTTTCATAATGATAATATTAAATTTATTTTTAGGATAAACACAAGCTATGAGCTAATTTTAGCCATTTTCTATACCAATTTCTACAAATTAAAGATATTATTGAATATGAACTTTTAAATATTAGTTATTCTCATACAATGAAATGTAACTAATGTAGACGTAGATAATCATAGAGAGTTTTAGTAGTGGTTGTAAGAGTAAGCATTTCATAGGCAGGTAGTATATTTCATTAGAACAGGTAAGTACGACACTTTTATAGACTAGGTTTAGAACTTGTACGTACAAATATTTATAAGATATTTTTAGTAAAGAGTGTAAGTTCCCATATTTAACTGAGTCATTGCTTCGTAGACAGGTTTCACAGGTTAGTTTAAGCATAATTATTTCACAGTCTTGGTTCAATAGTACAAGTAAAAGTAAGCACATTTATTTTATACAATAATTACTTGGTACACGCAAGCACAATTATTTTATAGACGGTTGTTTAGTAGACGTAATTACAATTTTTGTATGGAATGGGTTTATTAGTACATCGTAGCAGCAATAATACAAACACTGGGTTCAGTACATGTAAGAATAAATATGATTCGTAGACTGGGTTCATTAGTACATGTAAGAATAAATATGATTCGTACACTGGGTTTATTAGTACATGTAAGAATAAATATGATTCATAGACTGGGTTTATTATTAAATGTAAGAATAAATATGATTCGTAGACTGGGTTCATTAGTACATGTAAGAATAAATATGATTCGTAGACTGGGTTCATTAGTACATGTAAGAATAAATATGATTCGTAGACTGGGTTCATTAGTACATGTAAGAATAAATATGATTCGTAGACTGGGTTCATTAGTACATGTAAGAATAAATATGATTCGTAGACTGGGTTTATTATTAAATGTAAGAATAAATAATTCGTAAACTGGGTTCAGTAATACATGTAGGAATAAATAATTAGTAGACCTGGTTCATTATTGCATGTACGAATAAATATGATTCGTAGACTGGGTTCATTATTGCATGTACGAATAAATATGATTCGTAGACTGGGTTCATTATTGCATGTAAGAATAAATATAATTCGTAGATTAGGCGATTTAGTACATGTAAGCATAAATATTTCATAGATTTGGGTTATTAATACATGTACATATAACTATTTCATATATTGGCTTGATTGTTTCTGAAATACAAAATATTCACTTGGATGTTTAGCTAATTAGTCAGGACAATCAAACATTTTTTTGAAAGTCTAAAAAATGCATGAAATATATAACCATTCGATTATTTTCACATAAAAGTTATGTTTCACGCTATATACTTTTCCAAACAGATGTGTAACGCGTAATTTTTTTTTAATGTATTAAAGTCTGTCTTCAATTGAGTGATGGTACATTTATAAAATTTGTCTTCAGTTGAGTTATGACTAAATTACAAAACCTCTTACAAATATTCATTTCATTACAATGCGTTTCTTTTCGAGGGATCTTTTTATGCACTTTAACATGTATTTGTATGTATAAATGTCTTAACATTGATTACTGTTGGACGAAAACTAAAATTCGTGCTTGCCTGTATTATTTATGTTTCCTTCAGTGGTGGGGAAAATACGGCTTTCAGACCAAATCCTTTCTTCCGAGTCATTTTTTTATAGCCCGCTGGCTGAACTAAAAGTACTATTTGCTCTGAATCTTTGGAACTCAAAGAACGCCAAAAATAAAGTTTTTTTGTCCCCATATCACACGATAACAGCAGGAAAAATAAATCTGCAAGTAAAGTTTATAACATTAGGGCAGATCAAAAATAAAATGTTTAAGTATTATTGTAATGAAGCTACTTGGGGAAAACTATAACATTCTAATTCAAACAGAAAAGAGGACGATTTATTCCTTAGGGATAATTAAACGAACATTGCAACGTTGTATAGCCAAATATAAAATTTCTAGTTCTTATCGTTTAGATATGAAATATATGCAACGGATGGTGGATAATTTTAACAAAGAATTGATCCAAAGAGAAATTTGCAATGTTTCACAATAATGAAGGGAAACTTTAAGGAAATTGAAACGTTGGTTAAGACATAATAATGGCGCTGATATTTCAAAATCTATGCTATGTAGGACTAACAGGAGTGTGGGATTGACTTTTAGAAAATATGTTGGTGGTAGAAACCTTATTTGTGAGATGTCTCATATAGTCGCAGTAAAAAGCAAATGTTTACGCGAGGTCAGAGAAATGAGAAGAGATTGTTATGACATAATGTATTTATGTGAAACGTGGATCAATGCGAACCACAGTGATGAACAAAAATGGCAATAATCTGATGAGACAACTAATTGATTAGTAATAAACAGCACATGGCAGCGCCTGATAATTGCACATGCAGGACGCAGCCATCATGAATTTCTAAATAATACTGGCTTCATATTTCTTTCAATATCCACAGATAATAGAGATTATCTTATAGAGATGAATGGCAAGATATCAAGATTAGATTGTGTATCATGTACTTCCTTCATTGGATAGACCATCGTGTTCGATAATTAACAATGCCTCATATAATAAAGATATGGCACATGAAGATTTGGCTAACAAAAATAACATTCCATTCAGCGAATTGTCACTAAAGACACAATTGAAATTGTGAAAACGAGACTAAGTATAAAGATATTTCATATAAGGCAATACATGAACACGGTCACAGATGTTTTATATTACCACCTTACTCCTCTCACACCCAATATAATTAGACTTCATTAAAATTAAGTAACAGGTAGGAACAGAAAATAAATCGTTCAAATTAAATGATGTTGAAATACTTACAAATGCTGCTGTATCTAATATAGCTTTAATATTAATATCTCATATATATACATATATAATGAGAACCTTGTGAGAGGACGAGAAATAGTGGAAGAATGATGGTTTGTCCTACCTGAATAGTTATAAAGATGACCTAACTATTATTAAGAGGGCCATTAGAAGAGAAATGTTCCATTTTTTTATTTATGCTTGAAAGCGGCGATAGAAATAATTAGATAAATGAAGGCCCAGTATGGAAGCATACTAAATGTCAATGACAAATAATGTAACGAGTATCGTGTACACATATCATTTAAGAAATCATCTTTTACAGACATTCATATACAAACATGGAGGACATATGAATGATATAGTAGACACGCATACGCCTAATCAACTTATAGAATCTGTGTCTGAAGTGGTAAACTTTTATTTGTCAATACATAATAATTAGTACGCCGACAAATTTCAAATGATTTCATTCATTTATCAAAACTGGACATGATGCAGAAATATGCCATGAAAAAAAATGGCAATAATGCATTAGATGACAAATCCGCTAATTATATTTGTGTAAGGGAAAAGGGGAAATGTGCTAAAATTAGCAATTGAAAAATGACTAGAAATATCTGAAAACACAAATTCTATGCATATTTGCATATATAAATATATATTCATGATATAATTATCTTTGCCCCATTCAAAGGTAGAGCTCAATCAGCATGCACACATATAGACGTAGTATATTAATGTTTATGTAACCATTGATATCTATGTATATACTACATACACAACCACAACATAGGTAAACATTTACATATATATATATATATATATATAATTATGTATATATTAATGTTACTGAAGAATATTTTATTGGGCAGCAAAGCTTAACTACCTCAAGCTAAACGTTTATTAATTTCGACCATAGTCTATGTATGTATATATATATATATATATATAAATTCAACAACAACATATAATGTATATATATATATATATATATATATATATATATTACATATATAAATTCAACAACAACATATAATATTCAGAGATTAACGTGGCACTTACTTATAGATATATTGATTGTATTTTCATTGTGCTAAATAAGTTTTGAAACATCTTCCAATTGTCTGTGAATACGCTAATTTACACTAATACTCATCGACCAGCAAATTGAATCAATAAAACACAAGCGACTCCTGTCTTCCTGTCTCCCTCCATATGCCTGTCTATCAATCAATCAATGCATCCGTCCTATGTTAGGTCGAGTAAAGAGTCCAATGCGTCCATCTTGGTTCGGACGCTTAGTTATTGACACGACTGCCGTGCGGAGTTAATCCCGCACGGCACCGGGACAAGAAGTGCGGGCCGACCAGCCAATCACGGAAGAGATTCCACTAAAATTCCTCTCCATCACCTCACTTTCTTTCTTAGAATCCCAGGCCCTCTCCCTCAATATACGGGTCCCAAGTGGGAATAAAAGTCACTTGTCCTGTTTCAGGGAATTTCCATTTCAGTCATCTCGCCTGCAGCTCTGCTCTCGTTCGGCTCCCGTATGTTGACCTCACTCCTTCAAGCAAATTACAACTTTATGTGTAGTTGTGCGTGCTAAGAGTGGAAAAGAGTTTGTTGAAAGAAAGCCGAGAGAATATCCAAGACAGAAAGATAACAACCATAAAAATGAAGAAAAATAACGATATTAAAGAAAAGGAACCAAGATGAATATATGCAAGTGTATGCGAGAGTACGTGATGTGGTCAAAGAAAGCGATATATTTCTTCAGCGTCCTTTCTCAGACTCCTATTGGTGATCAGGAAGTAGCTCAGAAAATTAAATGTAGTATACCATGGCTTACAGCCTGACTGCGATATCCACGCATTTCGACATGACAGTTTCGACTTAAGGATGGCTTCTGGATCTCTTTGATCTATAGGGTGCGGCCGTTTCCGCGTGTCTTGTTAGAGGATTGTTACAATTCTTTACATTTTTACCTGAAATATCTTTAATCGTGACTTACGACATTCATGTCCGGTCAGTGCTGCTAATCTTTGCTCGCCTTTAGGACCAAGAAATACACGAGAAAGAAATATAATATGGTCAGAATCACTGAATGCATGATATATGACAACAGGGTACAACAATACACTAACAATATAAATCATTTATCTACTTCCGGGGTCTATGGGTTACTAACGAGTTAATGTCAATAACAGCTTTCTTCATTTCTGTAATTTATAGATATTTTATGAATATCGTTCACACTAGTGAATGTCCACTTGGCTATGTTGTTCACACTGTTATGTTGTCAATCCATTTATTTATTTATGTGTTTTGCTTAATTGTCTTTTGTACATTTTTGTCGCTTGCAACTTTTTAGATAGTAGTAGCAGTATTTTAGTACAGTGAAATCCCAGTATAACAACTAGGCTTAAACCTACGTAATATTTATGTAATAAGAGAAATTCGTTAGATACAATAAAGCAATAAAGCGTATATGTAATTAGTTATTGTGAATCTTTGTGCGATATAGAGGGATTCCATTATATAGGGAAATTTGTTATAACAGTGTGCGATATATAAGATTCCACTGTATATGGAAACTTGTTATAAAATGATGGATATATGAATTCTACTGTATCTCTGAACTAGTAAGAGTCTGTGGATTGTTGCGAGAAATATGTTAACTCACAGGAGATCATCATTGCATCTCTACGCGGTGCAGACGATTGTGTAGAATTACAGTAGTCTTGTTCACTCCTTGATGTTGTCCATCAATAATTTTCTCTGTGTCCCACTGACTTCCACCCCCCCCCCCTTTCATTGTTTCAAGCATGTTTTTTTTAGACATGGGAATCGTGTTGGGTGACATGTCTGAACCATGTCTGCTTTCTTTCAAAATGGTGTTTTTTTTTGTCAGCCAAATTTTTATTACATCTTTAGTACTAGATGTAGTGTGAACTTTATCTTGTGATTTCTCTAATTAAAGCTTCTTCTAACGAATAAATTGCAGTATTTTTCAGTAATATGTTGGTGTTCTTTTCTAGACTGTGGTAAAGTAGTTTTTCTTAAACACATTATATGTGTTTCTTAAAAAAAAAATTCGTTACTGCATGTTTTCCTGTGAAATAGTGCAGGGAGGTACTACTAAAGTACTACTTAACTGCAACATGTAGCACTAATTTCACCTACTGGGTCAGCACTCTATCACAAAATGTAAACATCGACACTGAGGTAAACAACAGAATAAAGAAAGTTAGTGCCACATTTGAAAGACTTTGAAAAAATGAATGGCAAAGAATGGGAACAAGAACTTCCACCAAACTCATAGTTTACCAGGATGTAGTAATATTATCACTTGTTTATGCATGTGATACATAAACATTATATTCCAGATAAGCTAGAAGACTAAACCACTTCCATCTAAGCTGCTTTCGTAATATACTCAACATCCATTGGTAGGATGAAATATCAGACGGTGAAGTACTGATAAAATCTAAGTCTGTAAGCATACATACAATGGTGGAGGATTAGACACGCTGAGCGGAATACACGGCTCACATGAAATATCATCGTTTACCAAAAAAGCTGTTGTATAGAGAACTCCGGCCTGGTTCCCGTAAAGCATGAAGACAAAATGAACATTTTAAAGAAACTATTAAAACATAATTGACTCTCTTAAAAATAGACCCAAATTCATACGAGAATCTTGCAGAAGACAGATCCGACTGGCGTCGCAGAATCATGAATAGTGCACAAGCAGAATAGAACATCAGACATCAAGCTGCACAACATAAACGCGCTAGAAGAAAGGCAAAGGCTAAATGTCCTACAGACTACTTCCACCCACGCGCAGAATGTGGTAGGCAATTCCAAGCACGCATAGGACTCGTTAGTAACAGTCGGGCACACCGCGGACATCGTCATTTTCATCATCTTCCCAGTTGGACTGAATGGTCATCGTCGACTTTGACGGACGAACAATATATATTTAATGAAGTTATATGTGATAAGTGAAGTTATATAAGACAAATGAACGTATATATGTCACATGAACTTATATATGATTACTATGTGACATATTCTTTTCAGAGCATGGTCCGAACACTCCGCTATTCTGAGTTGATTTGTCGCGGCTAGAGACATGTTTAAACAATCCGATATATCACTGCACAATCCTCGTCTTGTGTGCCTTCTTTCATTGTTCCAGTTAATTCTGCCTTCAGCTATTAATCTTTCATGCTGTTATGTCTCTTTATATGACCACAAAAACCAGCTTTCTTGTTATGATGTTGTTAAGGAGGCATTGAGCCACATAACAGAATTGCTAGGCACATTACTCGTGTAGTTATATATTATAATGAAGTTATATATGATAAATAAAGTTATATATGATAAATGAAATTATATATGATATATTACGTTATATATGGTAAATTAGTTTCATCATCATCAGGTAACATATCCTGAATAGGATGTAGCAGTCATCACATTCTTTCCAGGAAATCTTAAACTAGTCTACCTGATTGTATTACTGTCATATTCAGGTGATCTTTGATATCTTACGTCCATATTCTTCTTCTTTGCTTGCTTCTAGTTCGTTCCACTGGCATCATCCCCTCTATTATGGTCTTCTCTAGGCTGGCATGGCTCTTGATATGGCCAAAATATTTTAGTTTTCTAGAAATAACCATGGTGTTTAGCCAGTTTTCTTTTACATTCATTTTTCTCAGGATGGCTATATTGGCGATCATTTCATTGCATTCTGAGGATTTTTCTGTAACATTTTATTTCAAATGCTGCTATTTTATTTTTCACTTTCTTAGTGATTGTCCAGGATTCACATCCATGTATTGCCACTGGAAATATGCAAGTTTTTAGGAATTTTGGTTTTGTTGCTTTGCAGCAGCTCAATTTTCATTTGTATCAGTTTCTTTGACGTGATAACCAACATCCTTCTGATTTCTTCATAGCAATCATCGTTACTGTTGATACGAAAACCTAGGTATTCAAGACTGCTGACTCTTTCTAATTCACTGTTGTTGATTGATATTGATTGAGAATTTGCTAGTGGTTTTGTTGCTTGTCATAATCGTGGTCTTGTTTCCATTCTGGAATAGGGTTATATATGATATAAATTAGGCTATATATGATAAATGAAGTTATATAATGCAAAAATATGGTAAATGAAGTTATATATTGTAAGTGAAGTTATATGTTAAAAATAAAGTTATATATGATACAAATATGTAGGCCTATATTTTAGATCTACAGTTGCTAGGTATTCACTGAGATATTTTATTCACAATTTATTCATATAACATTCAGATGGATGAAGAAATATTTACCACGAAATATAATGGATCATTTAGGTGATAAAAATCTATAGCATAATTTAGTGGATAACAGTCTATAGCATAATTTAGGTGATAAAAATCTATAGCATAATTTAGGTGATAAAAATCTACAGCATAATTTAGGTGATAAAAATCTACAGCATAATTTAGGTGATAAAAATCTATAGCATAATTTAGGTGATAAAAATCTATAGCATAATTTAGGTGATAAAAATCTACAGCATAATTTAGGTGATAAAAATCTACAGCATAATTTAGGTGATAAAAATCTATAGCATAATTTAGGGGATAAAATGATCCGATAATTAAATATTCATAAATGATGTTTTATTTTTAAATTCAACCTTAGTCATTTTAGTAGGCGTGGGCAACACGTCTCACTAATGTGCTCCTGAGCTTGACCGTTGGTCGCTGCTGACTGTCCATTACCTGAGATTGTAATTGTGTACATGCTCGAGACAGTCAAAACAATAGGAAGCTGCAGCTACAAATAGGAAGTGATAATTAACTTTAGGTGGTTAACCTGCTAGAGTTCTGGATGACCTCCTTCATCATTACTTTCATATTCACGAACGCTAACAATTGCTACACTCGTGACCTCGGCGAGGACGTTATGAACTTCCGCTTCCTGACGTTTGCCCCACGACGTTCGATCAATATAAAGGTTTAACTGAGCTCCACATAGTGGACTTTACCTGAGTTTAGATGAATTTTTAAAATAGAATTATACTTGAAGTTAATCGTGGGAGTAGCCATTGTCTGCATTAGTCATCAGAGTACATTATTATCGCTGTTCAATGTGGAACTACAGTTGTTTATCAGAGTACAACTTTATTGTCCCTGGCGTAGTGGTTAAGCTGTTCGCCTTGTGTTCAAGAGGTCACGGGTTCGAATCCGGCTCGTGTCGTCTTGTTTATAAGGCGGATTTTTTCGGAGATCCCTGTTGATTATCACTTGAAGCTGCGGAGTTACGTGCTATGAGTGGTACTCTTGAGAGTGACGGAGTACATATGGGAAACCAAGTACAGTGAAGTCAATCTTCTACGGCTTTTAAACCCTTTTTAATCTTTATTGTCGCTGTCCAGTGTGAAACTACAGTTGTTGATCAGTTTGAGTTATACTCTTTTAACGTCCATGAGAATCAGTTGCTTTATTTCTCATACATAATTATTCATTGCTGTTCTCTTGTGACTTTTCTCACCTGTTAAAGACAATGTAAATAAAATAGTGCGAATATAAATTAAAGTATGTGTAGAAACACTTCAATAATGGCACCTTGTTAGCTGAGAAGTTAAAGCGTTGATATCACACTAATAAGGTCTGGAGTTCGATCGGCGGTAAGGACTGGATATTTTCTGCCAGAAGATAAATTAAAGATTTCACCCTGTACATGTCGTGACGACAGCAAGAGCATGAGACCTTTATCAGACAGCTACGCAATCCCTACTGCAACTCTTTAATGGGAAATATTCAGTACGTGATAGGGTTATTATGACAGTTGAAGACCTTACTTGAAGGTAAAGTCGAGGAGAAGCGAGCAAGAAGTAGACAGATACACAATTGGGAGAGAGTAAAAATCACGAGATAGACAGGTTAGAGTCCAGCAGAGAGCACCACCAAGAAAAGAGAGACGGAATGTTGGAGGTTTGTTGCATTATACGGCACTTAATGATGATGATGGGCAGAAATGAAACAAATAACAAGAACAATTAGGCAATAATTACATTTCCAAATGACGTCACCAGTGCTTTGTAGTAGCCAGAAAGTGCAGCAAAGAATAGCGACAAAGATACATGTCATAAGAGGCGACTAAGGTTGTTCTGAAGGTGGAGGATCAGGTCCCATTAGATAAACGTTCGAATCTGTTTAGAATTGTTTACAAAGTGAGTTTTTTTTCTTTCTAACATGTTTAGAAATTATCGCTTGATCATTATTCCCGTTTCTTTGTCCTGTAGGCAAAAACTCCATTTTTACGCAGATGTTTTTCATAGACAATCTTAACACATAACAGCCTCTGCAAATGAGGGCGGTAGCTATCTCCTCTTCCTCGCAGTCTTTACTTCCCAGATTAATGCGGCACCCATTTAAGGCTGGGTCGACCCGGAAGCCGTTGCGATCTGAAAAACATTTTCGCCTCAATTGAGGAATGAACACAGGGCCACTCATATGCGAATATATTCACTCATATATTCCATTATACAGAAACGGGAAACAGGTCCCTCTATTATGAAATACAAAATCTAATTGGTCTTATAAAAAGTAGGTATATAAACGAAAGACTACATACAAAAGATGAAATTAAGACAGAATAGTGAAAACAATCAAAAAATTATCAAAAATATTTCTATCGTCCAAATTGTGAAATATATTCAAAACATCATTAACGTATAGAAATCTATTCAAGTGGTGTTTACTGTCTGTATCCCCATAATTACAGAAAGTTCCATCACGTTTTAATGAACTAAAAAATAATGTATGATAATTATCCATAGGTCACCCTTGCTCGCTCCTGTATCATTATATATTGACTATAAGGAGATTCTCCATTCAACTTATTTATTTAGTATGTATTATCGTAAAATATATTCAGTGTAGGCCTAATAAACGATAATGCCTTATTGGAGTAATTATATATGCCAAGAACTGACTAAATCGTTTGTGAGACTTACAATTATAAGATAGCGTTTAAAACAAGTTAGTCTGCTACTATCTATGTATCTATTGCCATTCACAATCAAGGAACAGTAATTTGTTTGTGTTACTTTTTGTTAATTTATTTGCTGAAAGTTTATAAAATCCATCACTAGCCTACCTGCCACTGTGAACCAGATATTTAGGAAATTTATCTTCAGTTTAGTTTTAATAAAACTTGTTTTTTTTTAAATGTTATATTTTATATGGATTACATCAAATCAGACACCAGTTCCCACTTGACATTTAGGAAACCGTCCAATGTTCCCGTGCATTCCCGTTACACTGACTATCTGTTAACCATACATTAATGTAGCGGCCTTTATCACACTAGCCACTCGAATACTCCCTATAACTCCCTAACGGGAAAAATACAGTATGATAGATGGTTCATTTTTCTTTTTGTTTTATTTAATGTATAGTAGATGTAGCACTAATGTAGAGTAGATGTAGCACTAATGTAGAGTAGATGTAGCACTAATGTAGAGTAGATGTAGCACTGATGTAGAGTAGATGTAGCACTAATGTAGAGTAGATGTAGCACTAATGTAGAGCAGATGTAGCACTAATGTAGAGCAGATGTAGCACTAATGTAGAGTAGATGTAGCACTAATGTAGAGTAGATGTAGCACTAATGTAGAGTAGATGTAGCACTAATGTAGAGTAGATGTAGCACTAATGTAGAGTAGATGTAGCACTAATGTAGAGCAGATGTAGCACTAATGTAGAGCAGATGTAGCACTAATGTAGAGTAGATGTAGCACTAATGTAGAGCATATGTAGCACTGATCTAGAGCAGATGTAGCACTAATGTAGAGCAGATGTAGCACTAATGTAGATCAGATGTAGCACTAATGTAGAGTAGATGTAGCACTAATGTAGAACAGATGTAGCACTAATGTAGAGCAGATGTAGCACTAATGTAGAGTAGATGTAGCACTAATGTAGAGTAGATGTAGCACTAATGTAGAGCAGATGTAGCACTAATGTAGAGTAGATGTAGCACTGATCTAGAGTAGATGTAGCACTAATGTAGAGTAGATGTATCACTAATGTAGAGTAGATGTAGCACTAATGTAGAGTAGATGTAGCACTTATGTAGAATAGATGTAGCACTTATGTAGCGCGGATGTAGCACTAATGTAGAGTAGATGTAGCACTGATCTAGAGTAGATGTAGCACTAATGTAGAGTAGATGTAGCAATAATGTAGAGTAGATGTAACACTAATGTAGAGAATATGTAGCACTAATGTAAATCAGATGTAGCACTTTACAAATCTCAATTTTAACTTGTAGTTTGTTTGGATGTTATGATTTTTTTCCAAATCATTGGAAATACTGTTCGCCATTCCTATTCCTCCTTTACCTTCTATAGACTATAGTTCCTAAAACATTCAAGTTGATATTGAATTGACTATATTTCTATACAGTTTATGCAAGAACCACTTAAAGATGGCATCTGGTTTGCAGCATAAAAGAGTGTAATTCCGAGATGTGTCGTCATTTAATAACGCCTGAGGACCACGGATAATACATGATCATAAAGACATGCCCCTGGAGATTCTGCACCACCAAAACAATCTCTTACATCTGACAATCTGTCGTCTTGTGAGTTTAGCAAGGATTCTCATGGGAACCTTGATGAAAACCCTGTCAAAAAAATAGTGACTATAGCAATGGAGTACAGGAAACCGTCTGGGCTTCAGATTCCGTCACACTAAACATATATAATGCATAAATGCTCTTGTGTAATTAGTGGTTCGGTTAGATTGTAAACTAACAAAGATAGCAAGGTCATATATTGTATGTGTACCAAACTGTGGATTAGTATTCTTCATCAGGTGAAATATTTTTTTCCAAAATGTCATATTCTTTATGAATCTTAACTTTCCAAGATTCAGAGCGAATTATCAGTCTCAGTGAGAGGCATATCTGTGATGTCTATTATTCATCGTTGTCTTGACTGGCCCTTACCTCCGCTACCAGAAATCATAACATCCATTGGTAATTTGTTCATGCTGTTATATCTCTTTATATCATGTATTCGTTGTGTTTTAGCACAACATCAGACCAGCAGTATCTTGACTTACTGCTCTCATAACCTGTTAAAAGTGGTAGACGTACAGGGCATACTGCTGGAGTTATGCGCTTGTTTAAACAATCGTCGGATGGGTTTTAT
This sequence comes from Meghimatium bilineatum, assembly GCA_034231615.1. Lineage (NCBI taxonomy): Eukaryota > Metazoa > Mollusca > Gastropoda > Stylommatophora > Philomycidae > Meghimatium > Meghimatium bilineatum. The sequence goes on from CM067316.1 coordinate 52,242,354, forward strand.
TTAGTATAAATGATTAATATAATTAATGGCACATAGAGACTTCATGTCAGGGAGAAGAAAATAACTCAAGAGGTTCTGACAACATTCTGTAGAGGAGGCTAGCAAGAGGTAGGCAGAAATAAAATTGGGAGGGAAACATCATGTGATGAATAAGAGGAAGCTAGCAAGAGGTAGGCAGAGATAAAATTGGGAAGGAAACATCATGTGATGAATAAGAGGAGGCTAGCAAGAGGTAGGCAGAGATAAAAGTTGGACAGATGTATCATGATACAGACATGAAATGTATACTACACAGACACAAGACAGACAATGTATACTACACAGACACAAGACAGACAATGTATACTACACAGACACACGACAGACAATGTATACTACACAGACACACGCCAGACAATGTATACTACACAGACACAAGACAGACAATGTATACTACACAGACACAAGACAGACAATGTATACTACACAGACACAAGACAGACAATGTATACCACACAGACACAAGACAGACAATGTATACTACACAGACACAAGACAGACAATGTATACTACACAGACACAAGACAGACAATGTATACTACACATACACAAGACAGACAATGTATACTACACATACACAAGACAGACAATGTATACTACATAGACACAAGACAGACAATGTATACTACACAGACACAAGACAGACAATGTATACTACATAGACACAAGACAGACAATGTATACTACACAGACACAAGACAGACAATGTCAAGGTATCGCTGCAGCCAACCTTTGATGCATAGACGTCACCTATTGATGATGAAACATCAATGAGTTATTCAGAACGTAGCGGACGGGATTTCAACGAGGTCCGTTCATCTGGCACCTATTAGCCATTTTCACCTATTTTACACACCTGTAAAGTGGGTGTATGTCATTGTTCTCTGTGGTCTATCGATTCATATTCGCTATTATTTTATGTCTACTCATAAATGGTTTATTTTTTGTTTGTTTGTTAATTTACTAACTTTATTCAGCACAGTTATCAGATGTCAATATTTTCTAGCAAAATGATATGCTTGGCAGAAAGATATAGGTTTACACATTCACTGTAAAGTACAAGTATAGCCTGAAGAAACTCAAGTTATTTAAAAACAAAGAATACTGCAAGTGTTTTTACGGAACAAAAAACTGCTGGGACAAGTATATTTCGTTTCACTTAAAATCCCACATTTTGACCACATTAATCCCACAATTACAAAATAAGCATATTGATTTTCAAACAGAGCATGCTGTGAAGGCCATGTATATAAACTTATTCCACAAGATCATGCACTGCATGTGTCAATCAATATCAATAAAACCCATAACCCTTCAGAGTCGTAGGAGTACCACATTGGAAGCTTCAGCACACAGAGTCCTCCAGCGAATTCTATCCTCAGATATGCGGATGAGTGTGGAAATATCTAGCCCTGTCCATTCCTTGATGGTGTCTGTCCATGTCTTTATTTGTCCTCCTCTGCTTCTTCCACCCTCGACAGTTCCCTGCAGTATTGTTTTTGACAAGGAATCGTGCCTGCATACATGTCCGAACCATGCTAGTTTTCGTCGTTTCACTATTGAAAGCAATGGCTCTTGGACACCTGCACACATCTCTACTTTATTTCTTACGTACACATTGGTCTTATGTTCCCTATAGGAAATTCGTAGAATTCTTCTGTAACATTTATACTCGAAAGCCTGTAATCTTCTCTCCATGTCCGCAGTGAGTGTCCAACTGCATGTGTGCCACGTGATGTATTCTCTTCAGAAAGTAGTCTTCCCAATGAACTTCCTGAACCCTTCTCTGTTTTCGGTCATACGGCTTGCATTTTCCAACGACGCATTCATGCTATCTTTAATGTCGTCAGTCCATCGTTTTCTTGTCTTCCCTTTATCTTCTACCCAGGTGCTCTGCCCTCCATTATTATTCTTTCTAAACAGTTGTGTCTCTTTATATGACCAAACAGTTGTAGTTTTCTTTTTGCTATTGTGTTTAACAACCAACACGCTGGCATCTTCAATGTGTTTATAATATCTGAGTTTCTCTTGTTTTCATTCCATGATATTCTAGGTATCTTTCTGTAGCATTTCATCTCAAAAGCGTTGATCTTCTTTGTCACTGTTTTAATTACGGTTTATGTTTTACAGCCGTGTATTGCAACCGGAAAAAAGTCCTTAGTATTAGCAGTTCCGTTACTATTTTGTTGTTTTTCCATATGCTGTTCAAACTTGTTATTTTACGATATGACATTGCCAATCTCTTCCTTATCTCTTCCATGTAGTCCCTTACACCGTTGATATTTGCTTCTAAGATTCCAAACTTGTCCACACACCCTATCTCCGTATTGTCTAATCTGATTTCTTTGTGGTTTATATCTGTTGACATTATTTTTGTTTTTTACGCTTTGAAATATAAGTTGTATGATTTCCAGTATTTCTTTGTGTTCTTGATCAGTTGTTCCAATCCCTTTATATCATTTGAAAGAAGCACAGTTGTGTTCTACGTATCGTAGTTCAAGGATTTCAAAACCTCCGATGTTTAAAGCGTGGTAGTCATCGTTGTATATGCCTTCTCTCTCATTCCTCATTATATTTCCTGTGTAGATGTTGAGCAGATATGAAGAGAGTGTGCATCCCTGCATTACTCTACTCTGTACCTCAAACCACTCTGAGAGATTGCCATCTAGCTTCACTGCAGCTTTTTGATCTTGGTAAAGCTCTCCTATTAGGTGAGTCAGATGTCCTGGGAAACCCATGTTGTTCATTATCTCTTATAGTTTCTAGCTTTGGGCGCAGTCGAACGCTTTTGAGTAATCTATGAAGTACAGGTGCAGGTCAGTTGATAGTTCACTTTTCTATGATAAATAGAAAACATAGCCTCATGATAAATATGTGATCTGTTCCTGGGCCCGATCTGAATGCGACATGTGTTTCTTTTATCTACATCTCTAATTTTAGTTTGATTCTTTGCAGTATAATTTTCAGAATTATTTTACTTACAGATCGGTAATTTGAGTAAATCTGAAGATCGCCTTTTTTTGGGGGAGGTGTATATATAATGATTTTTTCTATTCCTTCGGCTATGTGCAGCTTTCCCACATTTTCTAGCATAATTTATGCTATAGCTCTGTACCCCATGTATATTAGCTTTGTCTAAACGAGCAACATTTGGGTCAGCTGGTTGTTGCTGAGATGGAGCTTACGTATGTCATCAGTGAATAAAGAAAGGTCTGGTCGAGCCGTGACTCTCTTGAATAACAGACCTATAAACATAATCAAAATAAGTCTTCACACGTGACGATTTTTTTCCCCATGCATAGAAATAATTGAAACATAATGTGAAAACGGGTGCGTTAATTATGTTCGTAAGTCTTCTATCGTATGATTGGCCACGGTCGAGCCTCTCATATTTGAGAGAGACCACTTTCTGTCCTACCAGGCTAATTCAAATCAAACACACACAAATTCACAATTGTCCAGTTGTAACAAGAAATTGCAACAGCTGGCATGGCGCTGAGCAAGAAAGATCACACCACTAAGCATGGCACATTGGTACAGTTGTTGCAGTGTGTGGCGAGTATATGTTGATAGGTACGGTCTGGCGAGACACCTATGCAAATAATGTTACACAACCATAGAAATGTAAAACTGACGTAGAATCCATGAAAACATTCTGTAAATAATGTGCATCAATGACAGGAATGAAAAAGCATATCCATTCTTACTCATTGTTTGTTATGTTATGAATATATTCTCGATAAAGACATTTTGTGGAAATGTCGATTATTGTGTGTGTGTCCAGTTATTAGCAAATCTTCATTGTCGTGTTTCCTAGTTGCACCAATGACCAAAAGAGATTGCGCAAGTGATGTACTGTGACTGACCTCAATAGCCCAAATCCTTGCCATGTTATTATTTCCTGGTCAGCTAATTTTTCAGCATGAGATTGAAGTCATATCGCATTTTGGGATCCAAAAATTATGCATCCAATCCAGATTTTTGTCCGAGTTAAAACATATTATAGTCATTACATAATATCATATTGGATTATATTATTCATATAACAGATATCTCAGCGGAGCTATAAACAATGACTCTACGCATTCCGTTCTCCGTACTACATCCTGCTAATCTGCAGGAGTTTGGAAACGAACGCAGAAGACTAGGAAATCCAATAAATAACAAGAGCTACCACTATATCCATCTATTCATAACACTGTTTTATGGAAGTCATTCACACCTTATAACACAAATATGGTAGGAACTGGTGTGTGATGTCCAAGAGGGAAAACTTGCAGCTCTAGATAAAAACATTCTAGAGACTAAGAGGAATTGAAACAGATCCATTCTAACGGCACCGTATCGCTTTAAAACTTGAGTAAATTGGTTTTACTCTAGTACTTTGTGCCGTTAGAATGGGTCGTCTGGTTTTGTGACGGAGTGGTACATCCGAGGCCCGTCTGTGACGGCTAAGATACCGAGTTCGATCCCCGCCACAAGCAATTGTGCATCCGGACCGTTCAGAAAGCAATGGCAAACTACTTAGCGTATTTATATTGCCTATAAAATCACTACAGCTAAAAAATGCTATGTTGATAGCCACGTCCTGAATAGGATATGCAACCAAAGAATGGGTCTGGTTCAATTCCCGTTAGTCTCTAGAATTTTTAATTTATCCTCTTGCTTCCTACTTGAATTTACTTGTATAAGCTCTAGACATATGAAGAAGAAGAAGCATAATACAGCTAGGCATTTATTTTCACGACATACATTTGTTAACTAAAATCACGGCACTCCGAAAAGATCAATACGCGCGTAGTGTCTTCCAGCATAAGGCAAGGTGGGGGTTCATGCTTATCGTTCTCGTCCCGTGATGATTTTGCATTCCTTTAATCAGTATTCTATTTAGCAATTTCCTGATCGTTCTACTCATCATCAAATATCTATAGAGTCACAGAGTTGAAAAATTATTGAACTCGCTTCAACATCCAATAGATGATTATGTATTGGTTTCTAGATGATCCTCTGTCTTTATGCGAAGTGCCGGAATGATGAAGGTATGCGGGCCATAATCAGTGGACTATATCAAACCAACTACCATACAACATTATACATCTATGATGACATGGTTATAAACTTGCATTGTGAGACTTTTCCTGCAATTAACACGCATTCAATGTTCATCTTTACGATTATAAATATTTCATGGTGTGTGTCCTGTTGTCCCTGACTTAATATATATATTGCTCAATTTCTGACTTGTATGTTCTATCAAGCAATTCCCAAAGATGGTGAAGAAATACAGGGCAGCGGACATTGTACCTTTGTTTTTCTATGACACTATTCCTAGGTGACGTTGTTCCATTCGAGAAACAAGCTCCTGAAATGCTATCTGTGCATGTCAAAAAATAACACCACCTTACACTGACCTTGCTTGAGTATAACCTTGATCTAGACTAATCACTTTATCTATGTGACGTGTCTTTTATAGATCCTTTTCCTCACTGCCACACTGTAAGCCTCTCTGTTCTGTGCGAGCTGCCCAAAGTATTTCAGCGTCTTGTTCATATCTTCAATATCCTCTGTCCATTGTAGTATTCGTCGACCTCTTGTTCACTTTCTTGTAACTTTTCACTCTATGATTAATTTTTCAAAATTTTTGTGACTCTTTAAATGTCCAAAAATGTTATCTTGCGTTTCTAACAGTTTTGAGGGACCAGTCTTCTTCTATGTTCAATCCTTTTCGGACATCTTTGTTGATTTGTCTTTCTGTCTATGATATTATAAGGACATTTTTATAACAATTGCAATACAAATACCGACATTTTCTTTTCCATTATGATGACATTGTCCAGGTAACAAAACCATATGTTACCAATGGCAAAATATAACTTCGTAATAGTTGTAATTTTGTTTTTCTCTTTGCCCCTTAACATGGATATTTTCATCTGTGATGTTTTTTGTAAGGGCATTGCTAATCTCTTTCTGATCTGTGCTGAGCAATATTCAGTGGTGTTGATGGTTGACCCGAGATATTCAAAGTTGCTATTTTCTAGTTGTTATTTCTAAATAACTATTGTAGATGTGAGAACAGCTGATGATATGCATTATTTTTGTCTTTTTGCAATAAGGACAAGATTCTGTTCCTCATTATGATGTTTAACTGACGTAGTCACAAGTTTTAAATGTGAGGCTCTTTGATTTTACGGGAGTGTCGTCTGCACACTTAATTTCTAAAATCGCATGTCTTCCGATATTAAGAGATTGAAAATGTTCATAATGTGAGTCTTCTCATACATAATGTCAGTCTTCTCATACATAATGTCAGTCTTCTCATACATAATGTCAGTCTTCTCATACATAATGTCAGTCTTCTCATACATAATGTCAGTCTTCTCATACATAATGTCAGTCTTCTCATACATAATGTCAGTCTTCTCATACATAATGTCAGTCTTCTCATACATAATGTCAGTCTTCTCATACATAATGTCAGTCTTCTCATACATAATGTCAGTCTTCTCATACATAATGTCAGTCTTCTCATACATAATGTCAGTCTTCTCATACATAATGTCAGTCTTCTCATACATAATATCAGTCTTCTCATATGTTACACATATATTACACATGTCAGTCTTCTCATACATCTCGTATTATGCTATTTACGTATAGGTCATATGTTGAACAGATGTAGTGATAGGATGCACTCCTATCTCATTTTTTTTGTAAACGTCAAACCAGTCAGATGAATCTCACTCGAGACGTACACAAGCTTGTTGTCCTTGATAAAACATTTTAATGAGCGGTACGAGATGGCTTGGATACCCATGCTTACCTTTATGTTCCATAATTTCATAGGTATAAACACAAACAAAATCGCCAATTCTGTAATAACCATCGACGACTTTCTGTCGCTATTGTTCATCACATGTAAAATATTTGCTAGAAAATGTATATGGTGAGATAAAGATCTACAGGTGTCCAAAAGAAGCGCTACAAGAACTCGTTAAAGACTGATAGCCTATGACGTAAATGGTTTTCGCATGCCGTTGCGTCTGTGGGTCTCACCAATGACTGACTAGATAAACCAACCAAGCAACAGAAAATCTTAGTAGATGATATGCCTTTATATTGAGGTTATGTTCTTATAGAAGCTTCATATGGCACGTCATCTATACAATCCCGTAGTCGTAACCTACTATAACAGTTATCATGTTATTCCGACAGGCCGACGTTGTGCTTGAACTAGTTACGGGCACGGCGTGGGTCGACGAAACAAAAAGAAACCTGTCGCAAGGACCAGAGTTGTGCCCTGATGTCGAAGTCTGTTTCGGTGGCATTAGTTGGATGGCTGTTGGAACAGAGGGCGGAGCACTTATGGGAATGCCCCACGTGTTGTGAGGCCAGTTTCTAATCAAGATTCAAGAATCAGGACGTAAATTATATCAAATGAGAAGATCATGGGAAAAACAGAACTACACTGTGCTCTTAAATTTAAAAGAAAAATAACCAACATCTTGGGGGGGGGGGGGTGAGATGTTGCAGCTCAACCACGAAGACTGGCTAGAAATAAAAAATCGGGAAAAACGCCATCAAAATTGACCGCACCACTTATCTCGGTTTCTAAAGACCACTGTTTTGTTAAATTATACAAAATTTTACCAACAGCCACTGCAGCTAATCCGTCGTTGCTATCATGCTTATCTCAATCAATGTTAGCTGTTATTCCAGAGTCGGCTAAGATAATTTCTCCTTCTTGAGGAAATTGGTACTGGAACAACGATGGACATTCTGTAGTTTAGTGACTGGTCATTTACTTGTTTCTCGTTGACTATCTAGAACTTGTTAAATAATTATAGAAGTTTGAATCTATTACAGAAGCTTCATCCTGAGAATTCTATGGTAAAATTATTCAGAAATGAGCAGTCACAAAACATGTAACAAATGAAAAAATAAGAGATAAGGTCACCTACGTTGGAACGACGATGGGAATTTCATAGATTGGCGAGTGGTCATTTGTTTGTTTCACGTTGACGATGTTTTTGAATTATGGCAATTGAAATAGTTTACCCATGATTCTATCTGAGATTTCGGGAGTGAAACTATGGAGAATCGAGTTGTCAAAAAAAATGTTCAAATGAAAAATGTTAGAAATTAAAAATATAAGAAATGAAAAATGTTAGAAATTAAAAATATAAGAACTGAAAAAAATTTACAAATGAAAAATGTTACACGTGAAAAATGTTAAAAATTAATAATGTTACAAATGAACAATTTTCATGACTAAATATAGGTTAGGAAAATAGAGGAAGGAAGCAGAGCTGAAAAATTAAATGAATTATATCCAGTATATATTGGAGATATCCCTGACATAGCGGTTAAGCCGTTGATCTTGTGCTCAAGTGGTGGCGTTTCAAATCCTGCTCGTGACGTCATGCGTAAAAGACGCAGTTCTTCGATACCTGGGGTTTTTTTGGGTTTTTTTTTGCTTGAAGTTACGAAACTATGTGATGTGAGCGATACTCGCGGTACATGAAGCCAAGTACAGTGACGTCAGTCCTTTACACCTTATTATATAAAAATAAAAACTAGGAAATTAATTATGAGCTGGGCCAATGCACGATGGACACATATTACAGTTTATTTGTTTGTTTTTGCTCCCGGGAAATTAAGAACACTGACGATCGTGTTTCCTATGTGCAATTATTTATTTTAAGGTGGGAGGGGGTGTTTTATTTAGAGCTCTCTTTAATATTCATAGGGCTTCAACTCTCAAAAGTGTGAAATTTTGTTTATAAGACTCCAACTCTCAGCGGTATGAAATGTGTTTTTATCTAAAAGACTAACACTATTAGCAGTATGAAATGTTTTTATCTTTAAAACTTCAATTGTCAGCAGCATGATAGATTTTGTTTTTATTATCTCCAACTTTCGGCAGTATGAAAAGTACATTTAATTTACAAGATTCCACTACTCAGGAGTATGAATTATTGGTACATATTAAGCAAACGTGAGCTCATCACGTGCTAGCCATTTGGTGGTATTCATGTATGGAAGTGTATAGCCATTTGGTGGTATTCATGTGAGGAAGTGTACAGGCATTTGGTGGTATTCTTATGTGGAAGTGTACAGCCATTTGGTTGTATTCATGTGTGGAAGTGTACAGCCATTTTGGTGGTATTCTTATGTGGAAGTGTACAGCCATTTGGTGGTATTCATGTGTGGAAGTGTACAGGCATTTGGTGGTATTCTTATGTGGAAGTGTACAGCCATTTGGTGGTATTCATGTGTGGAAGTGTACAGGCATTTGGTGGTATTCTTATGTGGAAGTGTACAGCCATTTGGTGGTATTCATGTGTGGAAGTGTACAGCCATTTTGGTGGTATTAATGTTGACCACTTTTAATCACACGTTCCAGACGTGAATGACTTGTGTACGTATATAACTGTATTGCTTCAATACGGGCAGAGTATCACAGATTAACACGGATTATGTACCGTTTTTGAATGAACTAAGGAGAAGCAAAGATTGCAACGTATTAGGTAGTAAAAGTCAAAGCTATGCTCATGAAAACATAGTGACTAAATGAACATGCAATTTCAAAGGGGATCGTCCACCGCCAATGGGTGAGTTATTGACACAACCTTTGATCAAAAAGATAACCTTTATATTCGTGACAACGCATGCGGGTGTTACGGTTAATGAGCGAGCCGAGACACTGGCGAGCGAAGACACTAGCGAGTAGGGCCACAGTGTCAATAGATACATGAAGGAATATATCTGAAATATTTAAAGTGTTAAGTGGCTCGTCGGCTCAGAACATTTTCTCAATTTTGCTAAGACCATTAAGTGAAACATAAATGGGTTAAATGTGGAAATATGTGCCCCTTCTTCCCCCCCCCCTCCCCAATATTCCAATTTTGTAATATTAGGTTTGATTGCATAATATTAGGTTATGCAGAAATATTTTTTTAAACACGGAGCGTCCTCTACCGATCATTCGATCTGCACGCAATGCACTAAGAGCCCCTACCCACTTTCTCATAAGGGTCTCCTAGGGGAGAGGGCCCTATCAGTGCATTGTGCGCAGAGCGACGGATGCTGCGTTGTATGTGCCGTAAGCGAAAGTTCGTTTGGCTAAATAATGTATGGTTTATTTTGTAAAAATGGGGGACACATATTTTCGAATAGTAACCACAAGAGAATTACGAAGTGGCTGATTAGCATTGAACTTTTTACCGTTACAATCTGACGGAGTTATCGAGACGGTGGTTGGAACACATATGGATTTGTCCGTTGTGAGCTAATGATAACTTCTTGTCATAATTCCTAACTCTTAAATGTCGTCAATGATAAGAAAATACTAGCAACATTAGAGGCAATACTGGATGGGTAAACACAATTGGTAAAGGTAAGATGAGTTATGACCCAGTGTCGCTGCATACGATTTGCCACAAGTGCTCATTTACCTAGTCAGTGTTTGACACACACTGCCTAACTAGCGTCGTCTACTGCTGCTGTTCATTAGTGACGGCACCATTCCTCGACCTTCCAAGACCATGAGCCTGGTACCCTACATCCTGACTCGAGTACGTATATAACTGTACCTACTATATCCTGACTTGAGTACGTATATAACTGTGCCTACTACATCCTGACTTGAGTACCTATATAACTGTACCTACTACATCCTGACTCGAGTACGTATGTAACTGTACCTACTACATCCTGACTCGAGTACGTATATAACTGTACCTACTACATCCTGACTAGAGTACGTATATAACTGTACCTACTACATCCTGACGTGAGTACGTATATAACTGTACCTACTACATCCTGACTTGAGTATGTATATAACTGTACCTACTACATCCTGACTTGAGTATGTACATAACTGTACCTACTACATCCTGACTTGAGTACCTATATAACTGTACCTACTACATCCTGGTGGCTGGGTGAACAATGAGAGTAATTTTTATTTCAAATCACGAATGGATTCGAAGCCCGAGTCTGCTGATCCGCGGTCGAATGACTTAACATTAGACCACCACTTCTTCCAAAACACACAGTTGCATTGAATCAAAATCGATAACAAACTGGAGAGAAAAGTTACATGAAGAAAACTGAGTGTACAATTATTGATGACAGTATGCCTATGAGGGTTATGAGATAGAATTATTCCGAAGTATCATAATTCATTTCTGCATATTTCTTTATTTCATCAAATTATTTCTCGTCCTATCTGAACCTGAAAGAAAAACCCAGAATAGTTTCACTGTAGAGTTGCGTGCAGGCTATAGGATGTGAACACTTTGGTAGAGCGCGAGGTTGGCTACCACACAAAAAGATATCCGCTGTGAGGAAGACTTGTAAACTCATGACTGGAATAACAGGAGGGAATCAGACCTTTTATGTACAGTATTCCTAGAGATTGGAAGAAAGTCATGGTCAATTTTACAGTAGATATGTAGACTATCCAGCCAGTGGCATGTTACCCTCCTTCATGCAGCAATATTGAGTCAGTCATCTGGAACTTGTAGAATATACATACAGCGTATACGTCCAACACATAATATATGTACAATTTGTACATCTTCAACATAATGTATGGACAATTTGTACATCTTCAACATAATATATGGACAATTTGTACATCTTCAACATAATATATGGACAATTTGTACATCTTCAACATAATATATGGACAATTTGTACATCTTCAACATAATATATGGACAATTTGTACATCTTCAACATAATATATGGACAATTTGTACATCTTCAACATAATATATGGACAATTTGTACATCTTCAACATAATATATGGACAATTTGTACATCTTCAACATAATATATAGACAATTTGTACATCTTCAACATAATATATGGACAATTTGTACATCCTAAACAAAATTCCCAGAACAACATCAAGCTGTGGCAGAAAGTAAAGCTCGACTATGCGAAGCTCTGAGTGTACAAAGCTCTGTGTGTACAAAGCTCTGTGTGTACATAGCTCTGTGTGTACATAGCTCTGTGTGTACATAGCTCTGTGTGTACATAGCTCTGTGTGTACAAAGCTCTGAGTGTACAAAGCTCTGTGTGTACATAGCTCTGTGTGTACATAGCTCTGTGTGTACAAAGCTCTGAGTGTACAAATCTCTGTGTGTACATAGCTCTGTGTGTACAAAGCTCTGAGTGTACAAAGCTCTGAGTGTACAAAGCTCCGAGTGTGCATAGTGCACAAGAGTATTAAACTTGTGCCCCTTCGGAGTCCATCATCATCATGTTACGTCCTCCTACTGCTAAATCAGCCATCTCCTTTCTTATAACCTCAAAACACTTCCATTGTACAAACATCTCTTGACATCACTACAACACAAATCTGCACCGGTAATATTGTAATGATTCTCACACACAAGTAGGAGGGTTTCTTCTGTCCTAACAATGCTGTACAACTTTACTGCCGTGTTTATTGACATAACAAACTGACGAGAATACGATATTCTTTAACATTTTAGATCCCTCCTGCAGAGTTTCAGCCGGTTGTTTGCTTCTCTTAACATCCTCACAGTTGCAGGAATATCTGTTTCAGCTCTTGATTAGTCCTCTTCATAGACAAAGTAATGAATCTTTATTCCAGCTTTTCATGCAGTTATTTTCTTCCTCCAGGACATTTGCAATTTAACTTTATTCTTTTTTAAACTAAAAGATTTTTGTTTGTTGAACCACCAAAAACAAATAAATCCTGGACTGTCCGGCGTCTTCAGAATCTCGAATCTCTAACACTAATTGTCAGATCCATACGTCAACAGAAATACGCAGTTTTGAAAGGGGACCTATTTGAAAGCTGTATTCTGTTACGGCAGTGACAAAACAAAGCAAGTGCTGTCATAACAATGATGTTCTAGAAACTTTGGACGACCAGAAAAAAAAGGAAATTTGATAATATAATTGATGCCAGTTCTTCTTTCTTTGCTAGACAGTTCTTGTACATATATCTGTTGTATGTTCCTTCCAGAACTGTCAGTTTACAATCTGTCTTGTTTGATCGTATTATATGTCTAAATGCTATTTCTCAAATATATATATATATACATCAATCTATATGTCTCTATCTATCTATCTAATATATCTATCTAATCTATCTATCTATCTATCTATCTATCTATCTATCTGTCTGTCTATCTATCTATCTATCTATCTATCTATCTATCTATCTATCTATCTATCTATCTATCTATCTATCTATCTATCTATCTATCTATCTATCTATCTATCTATCTATCTATCTATCTATCTATCTATCTATATATCTATCTTTATCTATCTATCTACCTATCTATCTAATCTATCTATCTATCTATCCATCTCTCTCTCTATCTATCTATCTATCTATCTATCTATCTATCTATCTATCTATCTATCTATCTATCTATCTATCTATCTATCTATCTATCTATCTATCTATCTATCTATCTATCTATCTATCTATCTATCTATCTATCTATCTATCTATCTATCTATCTATCTATCTATCTATCTATCTATCTATCTATCTATCTATCTATCTATCTATCTATCTATCTATCTATCTATCTATCTATCTATCTAACTATCTATCTATCTATCTATCTATCTATCTATCTATATATCTATCTATCTATCTATCTATCTATCTATCTATCTATCTATCTATCTATCTATCTATCTATTCACTAAACCCTGTATTGCCTTTCAGCGTCAAGGTAGAAGAGTTTTCTGGAGATGGCCCTCTTGTGTGCTGAATATATTGTGGAGTTTGTTTCCTCTTTTATTCCGGTGGTCCATCTATTGCGTGGTCGGCCTCTAGGTCTGCCTTCACTGTATCTGTGTAGCATAGATTGTTGTTGTATGCTGTCTGACGGTAGTATGCTCATGTGTGCAAACCATTGTATCTGTTCTCTTAATACATTCCAAGATTGGAGTGGTACCGGTTATTTATCTAATGTCTTCATTTCTCACTCTGTCTCTTAGCGATATTCCCAGGATTCTGCACAAGCATGTCATTTCAGCTGTCACAAGTTTACGCTTATCTTGTACTGTCGTTGTCTATGTTTGGCTTTGGTAACACAGCGTTGGTATAATAATTGTTTTGAATAGTGTTATTTTTTGAATAGATTTATTTAGGTGTTTAAAATCTACATTTTTTTTCTGAAATTGGTGTCATTTGTCCTAGAGCTTGGTACGCTTTACTACATCTATTGTGTATTTCTATATATGTCGTTTGTTGTTATATTGCTTCCTAGGTATGTGAATTATGTCACTTGTTTAAGTCTGTTGTTTCCAATATATATGTTGGTGTTTCTTTCTGTTCTTCCCATCTTCATTACTTCAGTCGTCTCCGGAATACTCTTCATTTTACTACGAGCCATTGTGTTCTCACTGACAGTTTGCTAATCCTGTATCAGTGTTGTAACAGTAAATTCACATGTCTACACTGCGATCTCTAACTAACACATACAGAAAAAAACCACATATTCCATGTGAATAGTCCTGAAATACCGAAATGAATTTCCATTTGTGGTCACAGAAATCACACAGCTGTTACTTCGCGCCATTTGTGGTCACAGAAATCACACAGCTGTTACTTCGCGCCATTTGTGGTCACAGAAATAACACAGCTGTTACTTCGCGCCATTTGTGGTCACAGAAATCACACAGCTGTTACTTCGCGCCATTTGTGGTCACAGAAATAACACAGCTGTTACTTCGCGCCATTTGTGGTCACAGAAATCACACAGCTGTTACTTCACGCCATTTGTGGTCACAGAAATAACACAGCTGTTACTTCACGCCATTTGTGGTCACAGAAATAACACAGCTGTTACTTCACGCCATTTGTGGTCACAGAAATAACACAGCTGTTACTTCGCGCCATTATACCGGAAATTATCCAGTATTTATCTAAATGTATCTATCTATCTACTTATCAATCAATCATTCTATTTATATTTATTTATCTATGAACCTGACAACAGTTATATGTTTGTCCTTTAATCTGCCTGCCTGCCTGCTTTTATCTGCCTGTCTGTTTATCTGTCTGCCTGACTGTTCAAATATATGTTCTCAATGATATACGTCTATCTTCTGACAACTATACTTCTATCTTCACACAGTAATACGTCTATCTTCTTCACAAATATACGTCTATCATAAAACATCTATATGTCTATCTTAAAACAGCTATACGTATATTATAAAACAGCTATACGTATATTATAAACAGCTATACGTCTTATTACAGATATACGCTCTATAACTTCTCACAACTATCTCTCTCGCTCTCTCTCTCTCTCTCTCTCTCCCTCTTAAGTTGTAGTAAAAAAAAAGTAAAGTATCCCATAGCATGTATTAATGCCGTAGGCGTTTGAGATATTAGAGATCTCACATTTCAGAGGCTCTGAAAATTAGGGCGGTAGCCATCTCCTCTCCCTCGCAGTCTTTACTTCCTAGATTAATCCGGTACCCAATTACGGCCTGGTTTACCCGTGAGCCGTTGCGATCTGAAAAATATTTCTGCCTCAACTGGAGAATGAACCCAGCACCACTCATATGCGAAGCCAGTGCACTAATCACTGCACTACGCGGCTCTTAAGTTGTAAACATCTTTGTATAAGTAAACAAAATAATAACGATAACTAATGGCACATTTGAAGGATTGTGCAAGAATATGTTAGACAGATGGAAAATAAGTCTATATCCAGCAGTAATGTCATTATCTCTTTATGGCTGTCAAATATGGACAGCATACGTTTGGTACGTTAAAGTTAAGATTAAGGGGAGAAGAGACAGAATAAGACAAAGAGAAAAATGTATGGATGGGTTGTCACTGTCGCACAGACAAGAAGTCACCAGCCGAATTTATTAACAACACAAGAGACAGAGAGTTTTGGAGAAACTTTGTAGCCTACGTCTCTAGGCATGACACTTGATTGGTTGATGTTAACAGCCTCAACCCTTTCCCCCATCCGTTGATGGAAGAAAATAATTTCATATAACAGATTTGAGGCTTTGATGAAAGCCAAATATGTAAGAATATACACACAGATGATTGAAGCACATACATACTGGACAGGTAGCCCGTATGACAGATCACCTTGTACCTAAAAGTAATGATATATGACGAACACTGATACATGGAGAACACTGATATATGGAGAACACTGATATATGGCGAACACTGATATATGGAGAACACTGATATATGGAGAACACTGATACATGGAGAACACTGATACATGGAGAACACTGATACATGGAGAACACTGATACATGGAGAACACTGATACATGGATAACTCCAGATTGGCTTTTGCAGCGCAGAAGAACAGAAGACGATTTTTTAAAGACGCTTTTCAGACATTACTGACTCACTTCACTGTACATACAAATGAGTGGGAGTAGTTGACACAAGACAGGTCATACAGGCGTCATAGAATCGGGATTAATTCAGCCGCTTTATCTTAGGAAAGTTACTGCTTAACAAAAAACGTGCTATAAGAAAGGCAAGAACTGCTCAAAGTCCCTCAGACTCTTCTGACCAACACATGCTTAGTATGTGGAAGGAAAATGTAGGGCTAATCACCAACAACTAGAAACACCACAGTCAACACTATTATCGGTATCGAGCTCAAATAGTCATCGTCTAATATGATGTATGAACAAACAACACAGTTGTCGACCTACCAATCCATCGCCAGGCGCGGTCTGTTATTTTGACTCTTCGTCATTGCGTATATTACCCAGAGACGTAAGCAACATACGAATCTTAGACGAGGTGCTCGTAGTGGGCCCTTGGGTGCTGAACCTTAGTCTCTCTATTTGAGCCGTGTTGTGCAACGGCCGACAGTCGAGTTTGGTTTGGTTTGATGTGTCGTTAGAGACTTGCGCCCCCCCCCACCCTTTCTATGTTGCCCGCAGTGTCCAGAATTCGAGTCTCAAAACTGCTTCGGTTACACAATTGAACAATGCTCTCCCCAAAATTTGTTCCATGCTTGTCCTGTGTGCCATTGGGAGCTGTATTCAGAGATTGTTTCCATACCTAGGATTGCAAGCTTAACTTGGCGTATCCAATACTTGAAACATGAATCCTACTTCAAATGGGGTCAATTATGATGGGGCATGTGGACTTCTGTGTGTTCTCGAGCATAAACAGCACTTCCCCTAGTCGGTCTCGAGCTTTGCTATTGTGACTTAGCTGCGACTGAATTGATTCATACACTCACACTACGCTACCCTCTAACGCGTGTTACCTTCTCCAGATTCGGTATGTACTGATAAGATCATAGTATGTTAGGATGATTGACCGCCCCTCCAATGTTTCTGCTTTTTAAACTGGCCTAGTAAGAATGAACAGATACATTGCGTCACTGTGTGCCGACAGTGATGTTGGATGTAATGGCATAGAGGTCTCAGAGATATTTCCGGTCTCTCTGCAGGCAATTCTCATTCCATCTACAGCATCCACAACCACTAACATGAGCCTACAAATATTAACTAGGAATACAGTAAAAGCAGCTATATTTCTGTTTTCAGGGTGCACCACGAGGAGGTACTTTTAGGATCTTTGATTATCTACTAATCCTGGGTCTGAACGAGAGCAATTCGAGATCCTATGCATCAATTTTTTTTTAAATAGATGTCTTAGAAATGTCTTAAATATTGCTAGGGAACAATTTAAGTCAAACAAGCAAGTAAGAGAATGCGCAAAAATACCAACCATATGTTTCTACAACAATAAGAAGAAAATGATGGACTAATGTCGGATGTCTAATTAGGAAGAATTAAGATAGATTGTCAATACAGGACTTCAAAATGGTATCAGATTGCAAAGGAAAGAAAGGAAGACCAAGAGAACTCCTTCGCAGAACAATCATCAAAATGTGTATGACTATGGACCTCAATACTCAACAACATGCAAAAACTACACACGGTAGCAACACATCGTTCCCACTGGCGAGCGCTGCTTTATGCTCTATGTAAAGTATTCCGAGCTCTGACTGAATATACATAGATATTATTCACACACACACATATATATGAATAATATATATATACATCACAAATGAGAAATATATGGCATGGTATAAACAGAAAACCAGTAACAACTAGTAAGAAGCTATATTTACTACCGGCAACATATGATTGTGAGACTTGCGTAATGTCATTAATGTAAACAGAACTTGATATGCTCTGATAGATAATGAGCAATAAGGAAACATTTGGAAGACAAAATTGAGGCCTTTGAGAAGTGGATATATAGAAAAATGTGAGAAGAAAACACAGTGGTTCTAATAACACTTCGTGTGAAGAAAGAATTATTAAAGGAAATAAAGATCACGCAAATACAATATTTTGGACATATTAAAACATATGACACTTTATTGAAGACCTTACTTGAAACTAAAGTAGAAGGAAAGCGAGCAAGAGGTAGGCAGAGATACAAGAAGGAGAACAACATCACGATATGGACAGGTTATAGTTTAGCAGAGTGCACCACCACGACAAGACACAGGGAATGTTGGACGTCTGTTGAAACCAACGTTAGTTGTTGAGGCGGCACTTAATGATGATGATAGAAATATCCTAAGATTATCCTGAACTGAAAGATAATTCAATGCAGACGTCAGTATAAACCAAAACATAGACTGCATCATCATCATCAAAACTATCCAGAACCGCAAGCAAACAAATCGAGGCTTACAGAGTGGACGTTAGAAACGTTCTTTAGATGACACATCATATTTATATACATACCATTGATAAAGCTGAGTTATCATTTGATACGACGCAAGTACTTAACAATCTATTGTAATAACAAGATGTCCGTTTGGTTGGTTGGTTGGTTGGTTGGTTGGTTGCTTGGTTGGTTGGTTGGTTGCTGATCAGCGGTCCATGGGCTCATGCCCTTTGACCTAATGCCATTAAATGGCATTATATTGCTGGGATGTCTGTGGATTATCGGTCCACTCCGGGACAGAGCCAGAGAATAACTATCACACCTCCAGGAAGGTAGATTTCAACCTATGCACTGCTCCTAGCCACTGCAGCCAAGATAGGGTTCACTGTGCTCATTCCCCGCCACCAATTGACTACTGGCTATGTCAAACTTTTCTATTGCTGCAGGTATGCAACCAAATGTTCAAGTCAAAAGGATTGTCACGTCCTGCGTCACTGTGCTTCTATGATGGGTCTCAGCCATAGGAAAAAACAGTGCTGTCAGTTTCCTCCTCCCCAGTGCTGAACAGTACATCTCTGGCTCCCTCCCAACCACAGAGGGTGCATACATATATATTCAGGTAAACAGGAAACACATTTCAACAACAAAAATAAAAGCATAATTGTATAGATGACGAGCCATGAAGCTTCTCTAAGAAGATAACCTAAAAATAACGGCATGTCATCCACTAAGGTTTTCTGTTGCATGGGTGGTTTGTCTAGTGGGCCATTGGTGAGACCCACAGACGCAACCACATGCGTAGATGTCCGTTTAGGAATAATAGTTTTATCTACTTTATCTTATCAAGTTCTGTCACAGCATTGAAAGCTGGCAGCAAGGGGACTCCTAAATTTCTCTTGCAATATGAAGATAACACACTGATATACTTTTCTTGTTAATGTAGTTTTTTATCACATAATTTGGAATTTATCGTTTTGGGATTAAAATTCAACGTCTTGCAGGAAGGATGAATCAGGAAATTATACATGACACTGAAGCACGTTTTCAACCAACACGTTAAAGAAATTATATATGACACTGAAGCACGTTTTCAACCAAAACGTTAAAGAAATGATATATGGTACTGAAATACGTTTTTAACCAACACGTTACATAAATTATACCTGGTGCTGAAGCACGTTTTCAACCAGCACGTTAAAAAAATTATACATGACACTGAGGCACGTTTTCAACCAACACATTAAAGAAATTATACATGGTACTGAAATACGTTATCAACCAACACATTTAATAAAATCCTCAAATGAAATGACAAAAGTTATTTTGTTTCTGGCAGTGAGAAAGGGGGGGGGGGGCGGGGGTAAGAAGGTATTAACGACTATCAAATTTCACCTGGAATTTTGCTACCGGAGATTGAAAAATAGTTTGAGAACCATTGTTCCATAACAATGTATTGCATTTATTTATCAGTACCAGATGGACCAGACCATGACATGCTGATTATAACTCATAATGTCTTCCTTACCCAGTCTGTATTTTATTATTGTTGCCGTCAGCCTGAAAAAAAAAATTAATCCACACCCGCGGTCATCATTTCAAGCACCTGCCTCTACACCAGTCATTCGTCAAACCGGACAGACCCGCAATCAGGACGGTTGAAAGTGTTAGCTCCGGGGTCTAGATCACAATGTGTGCTACCAGTTTTGGGGAGAGGTGGTGATGTACGAGAGAGAGCTATGTTTAGTCCTTTAGAACATACATTGCACTTTATGTTTTCTCACTTCAGATAGTTTATTTTAGACAATACAGGGCACTTTATGTTTTCTCACTTCAGATAGTTTATTTTAGAAAATACAGGGCACTTTATGTTTTCTCAGTTCAGATAGTTTATTTTAGAAAATACAGGGCACTTTATGTTTTCTCAGTTCAGACAGTTTATTTTACACTATTATGATTCGTTAATATTACTTAAGATATTACATAAACTAAACATATTGAGATATGACAATATACCTACATTAACCCCAAGCCTGTTGAAGCGAAGAAAATTGTTTACAGACATTCGTGTTAACAGATTGGCTATATTATGGCAACATAGATTTCTGACACTGTCATGTATGTCGTAAGACGTGACTACAAAGGCATAGGGCGCTAAATTGGTGGAAGCAGTCTCTTGTATGTATTCGTAACTATAATTATTTTTGTTTGCTCTCTTTTTTCTATATTTTTATGAAGACCTTTTGGTTGAAAAGTCGTAACCTGTTGTGTATACTATTAACAATATTTTTCTTTGACAGTTAGTCTGGCTTGTTAACTATAAAACGTATTACTTTTAATATTTATATTTTGTGTAGAAACGAGGCCTGGACTTCTAGTTAAAGGTACAAAGAATAGAACCGCTGTCTTCTTTCCATGTATTTCATGGCAGATGACTAAGAAACGTTGGTGGAAGGCTGCAAACCGGTCACCTGTAGACAAATTATTGTCATTGCATGACATATCTAAGTTCTTACTTGTGTCTTCTATCAAATTATCTTCATGCATGGCGACGAAGAGATGCAAGTCAGTGGACATTGCACTTTTGCGGTAAACCATATATGGAAGGGGTTGCTAGATGTGTCATTACTGCAGATGGGTCAAGAAATATGACAGGAGAATGATTGGATACTTGACCTACAGATGTGTGATGCTGTCCTGGCAGGACTTGATGATCAGGGAATACTGATTCACTGTAATTTCTCTCTTCGGCGACCAAACAAGCTTCCATGCAGTCCCTTTACACAGTCTTTGGAACTACAAAATCGTATATTAGTCGGTCGGGTTGTCGACTTGTTACTAAACTAAGGATAACTTTTTTTTTTTCAAAAGGGATATGGCGTGACAGTCTACAGTACTTATAAGACCTTTCAACAGAAAATGTAAGCATGAGCTGAAAGGCCCATTTTATTATTTCCGTGATTTACGTTGGTCGGCCTTCCTTATTTTTGGCATGCTGCTCCAAGTATATAAAGTGACCTAAAACATCACAACATTAATCATCAAGGTAACGAATGAAATCCACATTAATTATGTGCAGACATCATACAGTAGACCAGTGTACAGACGTTATACTGTAGACCAGTGTACAGACGTTATACTGTAGACCAGTGTACAGACGTTATACTGTAGACCAGTGTACAGACGTTATACTGTAGACCAGTGTACAGACGTTATAGTGTAGACCAGTGTACAGATGTTATACTGTAGACCAGTGTGCAGACATCATACTGTAGACCAGTATACAGACATCATACTGTAGACCAGTGTACAGACATCATACTGTAGACCAGTATACAGACATCATACTGTAGACCAGTGTACAGATGTTATACTGTAGACCAGTGTACAGACATCATACTGTAGACCAGTATACAGACATCATACTGTAGACCAGTGTACAGATGTTATACTGTAGACCAGTGTACAGACATCACACTGTAGACCAGTGTACAGAGGTTATACTGTAGACCAGTATTTACCAACGTGCCCTCCCCTCCCTCCACAGGGGGCAATTTGATTGTTCAGTGTATCAATTCAGGGGGGAATAATACCAATTTTGAAAACTAAAACATATGTATTATGTTACATCAGTGAGCATTAGAATTTTAGAATGACTTAGGTGAGGCATGGTAAAACAAGGTTTGGAACCACTGCCGTAGACAGTCATCACTGCGGGCTGTCCAGGTCTACCTGTTCACAGGTATAGGAATTATTTCATCATCATTATTATCATCCATCACCACCTACTAGGAAATAGATTTACTGAAGTCTCACCAACTACCAATAGCTGCAGAAGTTCGTGTAACGTTGTGCGAAAGTTTAAACCTCCAAACAACACGGCGTATATACTTTTTTTTTAATGGACTCGTGTGTATGCATTTATTAAATATGTCGATCGAAAGACGAGTAAGATTGTGTAATATATTCCTCTTTCCTATTCTTTTATCTCAATATATTCATCTTGCCTATTCTATCTCCTATTCTATCTTTATATATTCCTCTTGCCTATTCTATCTTTATATATTCCTCTTGCCTATTCTATCTTTATATATTCCTCTTGCCTATTATACTATCTTTATATATTCCTCTTGCTTATTCTATTATCTTTATATATTCCTCTTGCCTATTATATTATCTTTATATATTACTCATGCCTATTATATTATCTCAAAATATTTATCTTGTCTAGCCTATTATTTCAATATATTTCCATATTTTGAAAATTACATTTTAAAGATATTTTAAAGATAAGATATATAGAAAAAACTTGTAAAAAAGAATGACTGAGGATCAAGCTAGCCATGAGGTCAGAACTTTGTTTAAGACAGACTGAAATGTGAACTTCGTTTCGGAAAGAATTAGAATACAGAATAGATTTTCTTCCACAGACTATGTTCTCCGGGAACGAGACGGAAGGGATGGGAATACAAGGGACGAAATGTGATTCTTCGAATGGCAGAGCTATCGAATGATCTGCTCATCCGACCTGACTACGAGAAATCTGAAGAAACCAGGAGACGGGACACCGGAGAACCAGCGTTTTACATGTTCTTAATGCTTCTCGACACAGAGTAGCCATCTTTTATCACGGGAGCCCCGCAGCGAATCCGAAAATTGATTGGTTGTCCGATATTTAGATCAAAATAATAGGATCCAATCACATCCATCTGCTTTCCCTCCTAGAACACGGGTAATATTTCAGGGACCATTATTCCCTTCCTATTTATGTTGTCAAATGTTTATGATTCCAAGCACTGTGCTACACCAACATTCCCTTCCTATTTATGTTGTCAGTTGTTCATGATTCTAAGCACTGTGCTACAACAACAAAAAGTGATAGATTTGGTTCACTAATGCGAACTCCCTGGCATAGTGATAAACTGTTTTCCTTGTGCTCCACAGATAGCTGGTTCTATCCCGCGTTGTTATATTATATTTATAAGCATTTTAAAGAGATATCTAAAAACTATCACTAAGAACTATAATTACGTGATATGCAAAATATGAATCTTTTTCTTCGGCGGCGTGTTTCTTCCTTGAAAGAGACGTAATATATATGTGGAGATTTGAGTACGCTGGAATAAGTTCTTTCAGATTAGGTGTGTTGATTAACCTGTTCCCAGGCCGGACATGTTCTTGGGTGCTCGGATCTTGGCCTAATAATATCTCAGGGTATTGCGGCTGATGGTTCCAGTTCTATGTTGATGTAGTGTTCTATTTTACAGTTGTTGTTTGGGTCTTCTCTACGAGTCACACATATTCACTTTCAATTCGTGCATTCTCGATACTGACTCATGCTGACTCATACTGACTCATGTTCATGTACCTTGATATCATGTAATCGTCATGTCTTCTCAGTCAACAGACTGACAATCTATTGTGAAGAAGCTGGCTAATTTCTCTGCTCGTTCGTTTTCCTGCACACCCTTGTGTCAGGTGACAAAGATAAGAATGATTTTCCGTAGTGATTCCCACACTTTAGCCCTCTCCAATGACTTCACACATCGCCTACCCACATCACCTGTTTTGATTTCTGAACATTCTCTAAGTCGGTATTAACAAATGATGGGAACATTATCTAAGTCGGTATTAACAAATGATGGGAACATTCTCTAAGTCGGTATTAACAAATGATGGGAACATTCTCTAAGTCGGTATTAACAAATGATGGGAACATTCTCTAAGTCGGTATTAACAAATGATGCGAACATTCTCTAAGTCGGTATTAACAAATGATGGGAATGATGTGCTTCCATTGTTTACTTGTGCACGCTCTTTTTTATGGACACACTTCTGATCAACTTTAAAAACTAAATATGGGTTCAAGTTAGAAAAGAATTGACTTCATTGTGATTGTATTTCCCCAAATGTGCTACTTTCATCTCAGCGAAATACACGTTACATGTCGAAAATACCCCTCATTGAGCGTTACCCTATAGTCTCATCGAGAATTCCTAGTAGTCTCCGAAAAAAATTACTTTATAAACTTCATACGAAAACGTAAATGGAACTACCTGGGACACGGTTAAAGACTAGATTAAAATAAATTGAACCAACAAGTACTCATGTTGATACCAAATTGGAAAAGAAAACGAGGAGGCCCTAACATTATTCTAAAAATATCACCATACTTAAAGAAAGGGAAACAATGGGCTGCAAGTCAATACACGAACTAAAATTACAGGAAGCGGACAGCAACGCATGGGGAATCAAAACCTCTGCTCTATGTGTCGCCTGTGACACGAAAGGAACAAACTAAACAAGACGTCACAAGTCGGATTCGAACTCTTTACCTCTTCAGTGTATGGTGGACCTGCAGTAATAATGTTCAAAAATATATTTAAAAGCTCTAACAGATTCGGACATGACAGATACTTTCTATGTGTATGTTCATATGTTTGTTGTTGTGAATACGTGATATCTAACCGTGACGCGTGATGTCGTGGTTACTGGTGCGCCTCTCGTCCTGGTATCTCCGACTTCATAACCAGTGATTGCTTGGGCAGGACATCAGGGATGACCCTACCAATCTTAGTTTATAGCCTCTGCTGTCTGGGCTAAGTCCCCATCTGCACTTCAAGCAGTTGGCATTGATGGGACATGTTAATTTAACTTGTTCAAGTGTTCGTAGAAGACTAGTCATATGACAAAAAATGTACAAGAAAGTTCTCCTCTATAATTCAGTAGTAATAAATAATTGAAACTCATTCTGTAACGGACATTCCTTGTCAACTTTGTTGATTTTGATATAGTTCTTATAGATGTAGCTTTGTCAGGTGTAGCTCTTTCAAGGTTAAGATTTTTCACAGTGTACGTTGTCAGGTGTAGCTCTGTCAAGGTTATGATTAATAAAAGTGTATTTTGTCAGGAGTAGCTTTTTCATGTACTGTTTAATCAATGTGTATATTTGCCAAGGTGTAGCATTATCAGGTGTAGCTCTGCCAGGTGTATCTCTGTCAGGTATAAGTTGTCATGTGTAACATTGTCATGTTTTTTTTTTCAAGGTGTAGTTTTAGCAAGGCGTAGCTTTGTCATGTGTAGCTATGTCAAGTGTAACTTTGTCAAGGTGTAGCTTTGTCAGGTGTAGATTTTTCAGGTTTAGCTTTGTCAAGGTGTAGCTTTGTCAGGTGTAGCTCTGTCAGGTGTGAAATTGTCATTTTTTGATTAGTCAGGTGTAGCTTTCTCAGATGTAGCTTTGTCAGGTGTAGCTCAGTCAGATGTAGTTTGTCAGGTGCAGCTTAATCAGGTGTAGCTTTGTTAGATGTAGATTTGCCTGGTGTAGCATTATCAGGTGTAGCTCTGTTAGGTGTAACCGTGTCAGGTGTACGTTATCAGGTGTAACTTTGTCAAGCGTTATTTTTTCAAGCAGTAGCTTTTTAAAGTGAAGCTTTGTCATGTGTAACTGTCATTTAGGTAGCTTTTTCAGGTGTAGCTTTGTCAGGTGTAACTATCATTTAGGTAGCTTTTTCAGGTGTAGCTTTGTCAGGTGTAACTGTCATTTGGGTAGCTTTTTCAAGTGTAGCTTTGTCATGTGTAACATCTCCCTATCGATATAAATCTCCCTATCGATATAAATCTTTTGATATAAATAGTCTTATCAACATAAATCTCCTTATCGATATAAATCTCCTTATCGATATAAATCTCCCTATCGATATAACTCTTTTGATATAAATCTCCTTATTGATATAAATCTCCTATCGATATAAATCTCCTTAATGGAATAAATATCATTATCGATATAAATATCGTTATCGAAATAAATCGCGTTAATAATCGTTTAAATAGTTACCGCCCTGTTGCCTCCCTGGACAGGCCTGTGCCGACATTTTCAAAATGTTTCTGCGCGCTCCAACATGTCTCTGCGTTCCACAGAAGGGGCCGTATTACCAGTACTGAGAACCACCGCTCTAGACAACTTTCTAGCCTACAGGAGTTTGGGAATGAATGCAAAAGTTGTAAAGGGACTATTGAAAGTAAAAATCATAAGAACGCAAAGCATTAAAAGTAAGACTTGCTTTAATATCAGTGTTGTTCCGCCGAAGACGAATGTATCGGGCCATTAGCGCAAATATAACGGCGACACAACGCATTCCCATTGTCTGGAATACATCCTGCTGGAAATCTAGTAGGACGATTGTCCTACTACAAGAGAGATCCAGCGGGAGTTTGAGAATGAACGCTGAAGAAGAAGAATATCAGTGGTGTTTAGTTGTGGTCTTATACTCTACAGGGATCTAAATAGTATGGTCGGCTATGAAGGAATTAATTAACCCCATGACTTCTGACTCCGATAATACCGTCCAGTTTTATTTTGATACTCTCCATGACCTCATCATGGTGTCCATCATTCAGTTCCACGCTGACTACATCCCAAACAGAACATCTTTCTTTCTCCGCTCTCCTTCCAATTAAATTACGTTTCCGACAAATTCATTCGTGACTTGGTAACCAGAGATACCGGTCGATGGCAACCCTTGCACGAGAGCTATTGTGGACAGGGCCTTGTGTCTCCGTATGGGACGTTCTCTCGGAGGTCCCTGTCAATAAGATTATCCCACATTTGCATGGATATTACGTTGGGGTGAGACAGGGGTGACGCATGAGGAGAAAAAAAAACAAATAGTGTTTCATAGAACGAGAAACAAGACATGAAGAAAAATGAACAAATGCATTTGAAATTGGAGGAGTCGGCTGGAAATTCTGAACGGAAATAAATGAAGATAAAGATGAAATAAAACAAATGTGCTATGGATTCTTAGTTATCTTTGTGTGTGTATATGTGTGTTGCCTGGATTGGTATTGACTAACAGATTACAATTGCTATTAACAAACGTAAAGTAAATCATTTTCACAAATGACTCAGAACTAACTACATCTACTACCACCTCTATTACTACTGAAGCTGCTACTATTATTACTGCTACAACTGCTACTACTAATATTACTACTGAAGCTGCTACTATTATTACTGCTACAACTGCTAATACTAATATTACTACTACTGTTGCTAAAACTATTACGTACGCTGCAGTGTATCAAAGATGTATTTAAGTAGTATTTAAAGAATTACACGGCTATTTACAACACATTACTTTTCGATAAACAATAAAGTACTCAACGAATTCCCACCAAGTATTTCTGGATAAACAACAACGTACTAAATGAATTCCCACCATGTACTTCTCGACAAGCAACAATGTACTCAATAACTTCCAACTAAGTACGTTTTGACAAACAACAATATTCTCAATGATATACGATCAAGTTATTCTGGAAAAACAACAAAGAAATCAATGACCACTTAGCAAGTACTTTTCGTTTCGCTGTTAAGTACACATCACGTCACTAACAATTGTTTTTAGAAAACATCAATAAATCAACACGGAAGAACTTCTCAACCCACAACAAAAATACATAAATGAAGTACTCATAGACATAACTAAATGCTTGTCAAGTCACCAGGAGGAAATGATGAACTCAATATAAAAAGTTTCTTGGTCTAGACTCCGCACACAAACCCTCAATGCTAAATGTTTCTCATTAAGGAGCTACAGGGGGGGGGGGGATGCGCGTGGCTTGTACGAATAAACTCGCACACCCTTGTTTTCACCACGTTACCTACAGGATAAGTTGCTGCGTTTTTTATTCATATGCCCTCTACCACGCAAAAATACACTCCTTACTGGGAATTTAACTCAGAACCTCACTGTTGTGAAACCAGAGCTCTAATCTCTCATTCATTTGCCACACTTGATCCAGTTAAAAGTATTCATCAACTTACCCCGAAACATTGATCAAATCATGAAAAAAGAAACAACACACTCGGCACAAGTCACTAGTCGAATCACTAAACTGCATCCATCGACCTTTTACGAAATACTTTCCTAATAGTCACGAACATGGTTCAAATCCCATTTTCTGCTTTATCATATTTTTTTCTGCAATAAAAGGTCCTCTATCTGTCTATTGTCTTTTCTCTATTTTTGCTGAAATGTATCGCAGAATTGAACGACAATCGGTTTTCCTAGCTATAACATGCTTGGTTGCTTGATATGCTTGATATATATTTGGTTGCTTGATATAAATTGTGTCATGTCTCGGATATTGATTCCTCCTTCAATTCACTTTCCCCTTGATTTTCCTCTATGTGTTGCTGTTTCCATTTTCGTACCGTATGCTTTTGACGATGGTCAATAAGGATTCATTTTCAAGCCGCACCATTTCAGTATCTGTTTTTCAATCTTCTTCTTCTTCTTCTTTCTGTCCTCATGTACTTTTCGGTGTTGAGGGGAGAGTGAGTGTACGGTCTTTTGCCCTTCTATTTGCCTCCTCTGCTGTTATATTTCCGAGTGTCTCTAATACACTATATATCCACCTTTTACGAGAGCGTCCAATAGGTCTACTGTTTTCGTATCGTTTGTTAAGTGTTTTTTTGATAATACTTTGTTCTTTCTGTCTGGTTATGTGGCCATTTAACTTGTTGTTTCTGTATGTATTCTATTGTTGGTTTGATCCCTAATTGTTTCCTTAGTGCTTCATTCCTGATTTTGTCTCTCAAGCTAACTCCAATCATACGTCTCACACATTTCATTTCAGTGGTGTTAATCTTATGTATTGTTCTAGAATCTAATGTCCAAGTTTGACACTGATAACATAATGTTGGTAAGAAAATGGTGTTGAAAAGCGCTTTCTTTGTTTCTAGTGTAATATCTTTGTTTCTTAGTAAAGGTGTTAATTGACCAATGATCTGACAGGCCTTATTACATCTTGCGTTTATTTCTGCTTCTTGTTTGTTGTCATATCTCAATGTGCTGCCCAGATATTTGAATTCATCTACTTGTTTTAGTTGTTTATTATTTATCTGTATGTTGATGTTCTCCTTTTCTCTTGCAATATTCATTACTTCTGTTTTGTCTATGTTGATTTTCATTCCAAATTGCTTGCCTACTGTGTCTATTGTGCTTAGGTGGTCTTGCAGGTTTTTAATGCTGTTGTGGAATACAACCTGGTCATCTGCAAAAAGCAGTTTATTTGCTTCATTAGAATTTGCTGTTTTGTTTATATGGTCCATGTATGTAATAAAAAGTAGTGGGGATAATACACATCCCTGCTTTACTCCTGTGCTAATCACAAAGTCCTCTGTGTAGCCTGCAGCTGTTCTTATAGTGCAACTGCAATAAGCCCTATATTTTACAACATATTTTGGTTCAACGGTTCTTTTAATTTCGTCATTCTTCACATAATTTCTTGTGTGTTCTGTTAGCTGTTTTTTTTTTTGTTTTTTTTTTACACATCTCATTTAACACGTTGTAAGTTTCTCTCTCGTTCTTTTGTTAATGACCATGTCGGATATTCATAACATAATGTTGTGGTGAATATTGAATTTATCATTTGCCTTTTGCTTTCCATCGGGATAGATTTGTTTCAAAATTGTTTAACCTTGGATTCTCTGCCTACAGACACTATTTCTGTGAGTTTTTTCTGTATTGATCTGCATGTTGTGTTTGAGGCAGCATTCGTTGAGTAGGTTTATGTGATCTTACAGCTCTTCGCTTGAACTGTGGAGTGGAATAGGCAACGATCGTTATCACCGAGTAGTTCAGTTAGATCATTTGGATGGTAAGCGTCTGGTGGTGTTTTTAATGTTTTGGTAGTTAATGTAAACAATAATGACGATAAGGCAAACCTTCCATAATGAGGAACATCGAGTATATATAGAAAAAAATAACAGAAGGTGGTAGAAGGGATTTTGTTCAGTTGGAACATATTCATTTTGTTTCTGTTTCTTCTGTTTCTGGACCTTTTTTCTATTCATGTGTAATGTATATTTACAAGTAGGCCTAATCGGTCCTTATAGTGTTGAGACCTAATGGCAGGTATTAGTGTTCAATGTTTGTAGTCCTCAAAAATTCATATTCCTATACAATATGTATGTTGTTTGTGTGTCGATCAACCGGATAATATTCATAGTAACAAGATTACAAGTATTTGCTTGGTTTTCGTTATGGTTTTCGGAAAACGTATTTACTCAAAGTACAAGGTGAACAAGAGCCAGCTGAACGGACCTGGTTCAAATCCCGCCTACCGTCTTCTGATGTCTCAAACTCTTAGGATCTCGAAACATGGTGTCATAGTTACGGAGTATATGCTGAAAGCAGAGAAAATTGGAGATTTCTGAACAATCACAGGTATGGATGCTGAGTACTTCTGTACAATCACTGGTGTGAATGCTGAGTACTTCTGTACAATCACTGGTGTGGATGCTGAGTACTTCTGTACAATCACTGGTGTGAATGCTGAGTACTTCTGCACAATCACTGGTGTGAATGCTGAGTACTTCTGTACAATCACTGGTGTGAATGCTGAGTACTTCTGTACAATCACTGGTGTGGATGCTGAGTACTTCTGTACAATCACTGGTGTGGATGCTGAGTACTTCTGTACAATCACTGGTGTGGATGCTGAGTACTTCTGTACAATCACTGGTGTGGATGCTGAGTACTTCTGTACAATCACTGGTGTGGATGCTGAGTACTTCTGTACAATCACTGGTGTGGATGCTGAGTACTTCTGTACAATCACTGGTGTGGATGCTGAGTACTTCTGTACAATCACTGGTGTGGATGCTGAGTACTTCTGTACAATCACTGGTGTGGATGCTGAGTACTTCTGTACAATCACTGGTGTGGATGCTGAGTACTTCTGTACAATCACTGGTGTGGATGCTGAGTACTTCTGGATAAAACTGTATTCTATGTCATTGATTCCTAACTCAGTAACCTTATCCTTTATTAATACCCATATCAAGAAACAAAAAAAACATTAATTATCAACTTCTCCTTTATCAATACCGAAATCAAGAAACAAAAAAACATTTATCAACTTCTACTCAAGTTATGACATATATGTAACATCTAACTCTAATATAAACCGTGGTTTTCGTTTTTATAAACACTGATAGTGTTTATCACTTGCAATCTGTGACGAATACTCTGTCACACTTCTTGCTACTTCTTACTTCTTCTCACTACAGCCTTCCATCTCTGACTGTTCTCAAACACTTCTATCTCTCAGCGACAGTTTTCTTCCTTATAGATCAGTCATATATCCACTAACTTCCTCCCTTAATCATACTTTCAATAACCTTCATCCTCGGTCACGACATTTCTTTATAAATCTTCTCTTCCTGCTAGACCATTTCCACCTATTCCGCGAGACACAGAAACTTTCTATAAATGCTAATTGCTTTGGAACTTTGCAGCGACATGATCCGTTATTACTTGCAGACAATAGCATCGTTCCTTGTCAAGAAATTCCCGTCTGCACCTAACCTCGTCTTCCTGTCCCAGTGTCTGCTCGAGGCAAATTTTCCCCAAGTTACAAATATCCACTTCAGGTCTTCATCAATAACCACCCCTTAATGTTAAATAATATAATACTGCAAGGGTTCTTGCAATCTTGATTTGCTTTACGAAACCAGTTGTGTCACTATCATCAGGGCTGGAATAACATATTAGCAGAAGGGAACTCTGATTTCAAAGGAAAGTGCATTTATAACGAATCCGCACCTATTTTTATGGCACCATAATTTATCATCTTCTTCTTCATGTTGGGGAGCCGCAATCGATAGTCTACTGTTAAGTCACAGCCTGCTGACCAGTAGACAGACTTTTAAGCTGACTGGTTATTGAAGTCACTGGCCTTCTGACCAGTAGACGGAGGTTTTAAACCCACTCCTTAAATGAAGTCACTCGCCTGCTGACCAGTACACAGAGTTTTTAAGCCCACTAGTTATTTGCTGTTTGAAATAAAAACAATTATTTCCGCGATTCACTTAGCCAGCAGGAAGTAGCATGCCAATGCTCATGATGTGGGAAGTGTGAGGGATGACGACATCGCTACTGAGTACGTGCGGTAAGCGACGCTAGTCATACGGTTTCTGGCCAACGACTGGCTATTCAGCTGAACATTTGTTTCTGGCCAACGACTGGCTATTCAGCTGAACATTTGTTTCTGACCAATGACTGTCTATTCAGCTGAACATTTGTTTCTGATCAACGACTGGCTAGGCAACTGAACACTTATGGGAAAACCGTATGCTATGACGCTGGTTCATAACGCAGCTTACCTTTATCTATTCATCTTTGTTCTCAAACTCATGTCAATGGTAGGGGAGAAATGTACGAAGAAAAGTACGAAGAAAGGTACGAATAAATGTACACGTAGCTTCTGATTTAAACCTTCTCTGCGATATATGTGCATTTCTGATCAGTAATTTCGATTTCAAAATGGAATACATCGATCATTTTGACATTATGTCATCTTGAAGGCGGTCAATAATCAAAACAGAAAGTAACTAGTTGAGCAGTATCTTTTATTAATGAACATTCTATGCGCTCAAGTCTTAGCTACAGTATATTTATTTTTGTGTATTTCTTTACTGTCCACCTTTTTAAAATCATATTTTTCCTTAGCGACGAACGAACCCCTGTATGTAGAATTTGTTTCCATGCAGTTCTATAACCAACCAGCTCTGTGTAATTTTTAGGATCAATAGAGTCATTCGTTGCCGGTCTAAATATGTTTGTGTAAATCGAAAGTGATCTACCGCTAATACTTATTGTAAATTGAAACATTCAAAAAATCTGGTAACAAAATAGTTATATGGAATATTTATGGCGCAATCGTATGAAAAGGCCGAAAAATATTTTATATATAATACGAACATTGATGGAGAGGGCAATAGAAGTACAAAATGGTCTACGCTTGTGCTTCATAGATTTTAGTAAAGCATCAGACAAGGTGAAGCATTCAGAAATAATAAAATGTTAGAAATACTCATCGTTGATGGAAAAGATCTATAGGTAGTAAGACATTGTATTGGAAACAAACAGCTGCGATGAGGGTTGACGATCAAATGTTGGAGAATTACAAAACAAATAGAGATGGGCTCAAAACAATATTGTGTTATACTGTCACAAGATTTTTTCTCGCTGATAGGATAGCACAAGTAAGTGAAAACAAAAGCGTTAGTCTAAATAAGAAGAAAACATAAGTAATGATTGTTTGAAAGAAATACAGACAGTCAAAATGCAGTATTACTATCAATGATGTAAAATTAAATCAAAGTTAAGTATCTTGGCACCAATTTACCATCAGATGTCATGTGTTTAAATGAGATTAAAAACAGGATAGCACATGCCAAATCAACATTTTTTAAAAAGAGAGAAATTCTATGCAATGGAGTAATATCAATGCATAGACGAGTTCGAGTGCTATGATGTTATATTGAGCCAATCCTTCTTTATGGGAGCAAAGCATGGACAATAAACAAAAGTGCCCAAGATAATCTGGACGCAACAGAGATGTGGTTTTTAAGAAAAAATGATGAAAATTCCATGGACAGCCAGACACTTATGTAGAAGTTCTCAGAGATGTTGCAATAAAACAAACGACAAATTATAGCGAAAATTAGTAACAGATAATCAAGATTTTTAGGGCATGAGATGAGAAAAGTAAAACTTGAACACTTATTAACAGCCGGAAAAATCAACGGGAGAAGAGACAGAGAAAGACAAAGAGGAAAATTTATGAATGTGTTGTCACTGTGGCACCAAAAAAAAAGAAGCTGTAGCTGTAGTTCACGACTAAGCTATGGCTATAGTTCACAACTAAGTTATGGCTATAGTTCACAACTAAGCTATAGCTATGTTGAAAGAATGTGCAAAATATCAGCACAATTGCTTGAAAACAAAAAAGTTATCACAAGAAAATGGCGTGGACACTGTATTTTTCGATAAATATTTCCGACAATATTTTTGTACTATTTTCTAAGGATTACGTACTTTAAATCTTGTTAATGACCTCCAACCTCATATGGAAACCCTTCAGCATCTGCCTGTTGGTCATCTAGTAAAAGTCTCTTCCTCCTCTTTGCCATCCTGGTCTCATTTGATGCATCAGTAGTTCTATTCTGCCTAAACGGAATTCTAAAATTATCCTTGCTTTCACAGAACTGACGAACATATCTGGTAGGATTTAATTTCATTACCTCCATAACTGATAGTTTAGACTTTGCACCATCATTATATAAGGAAACCGCAAGAGGAACAGCAGCTTTTGCAGTAGTCAGCCCATGGTTATTCCGCTTGGGACAAAATCTCCAGATGACACTGCTCAGTGATTCCGTGGCATTTTGTGTATAGCCTTCAAGACATTTTTTTCAGCAGTTCTATCCTGGCTAGGTCTTTAAATACAGGTTTTATAATGTCCATGACTGCAGTAGGTAGATTACTGGTGTGTCTGTATGTATCAACAGTTCCAGATGCAACAGTTTTCTTAAATGGACATGATTCCCCACAAAAATTGTGTACTGGGTTTGTATCGGTAGAGGATTTATGAAGAGATATTGCCCACACCGACTCTCATCCGAACGAGATCATGTTTCTATCTATCTATCTATACCTTGTTTGCCTTGAGTCGTCAGGGGTGGAAGAGTTCTCTGGAGATGGCCTTCTTGTGTGCTTCTTGTGATCTTGTCCCTGTGACTTCTTTGATTTCTGTGATCCATTTTTTACATGATCTGCCTCTGGTTTTATAGCCTTTATGTCTATGTCATGGCCATGCTATCTGTTGGTAGTCTGGAAGCATGTGAAAACCACGTGATCTGTTGTCTTTTGATGTGTTCTAATACTGGTATTGTTTTGGTTATCTGTCTGATGTTCTCGTTTCTAATTCTATCTCTGAATAACACTCCGAGTATTCTTCGTAGACATGCCATTTTTGCTGTCACTATTTTTCTTTTGTTTTTAGCTGTCATTGTTCAGGTTTAGCACTGGTAGCACAGTGATGGAATAATACTAGTCTTGTATAATGCAACTTTAGTGTCTATGTTTACATTTTTGTTCTTGAAAATACGTGTCATCTGCCCTAGGATCTGGTATGTAGTTTTACGTTTGGTCGTCTCCTGAGCACTCTTCATTTTCTATGAGCAGTGTGTTTCGTCACTGTCGATTTGCTAGATCTGTCACAGCGTTGTTTCAGAGTTTCTAAATTGTTACACTGTGTTCTTATCTATCACATTCTATCAAATCTATCACATTAAAATGTAGAAATCACCTATTCCATCAAAAATACACTGAAACGCCGAAAACTACTACATGTTTTTAGATCATGTGTATTGGCTCTAATTGCATTCCTATAGTAACTTTGCTTGGTAATAATTTGTACATCAGTTAGCCTTCCTTTCCCACCTATTTATCTATCATCCTCGAATTTAGTGACCCTAATTAATGTTTATATTTTGCAGTCTTGTACCAATCCTTTTTTTTTTAAAACATATTCTAAATGTTCAATTTTCTGGATCAGTTGATTATCACCATTTTGATTTGATTGATGTCATACACTGGCCTCACAAACTAGCCTCTTTCATTCACCCTAAAAATGTTGATGTATGTCATGCGAATAAAATCCTATGTTTGAGGTAGTTTTTTTCCGTTAAGTAGAAAGTACCTCTTACGATAATGTACGTTCCTTTCAACCGTGGTCGTTAGCAAAAATTGGTTATATATGAGCTTTCAATCATTAATAAAAGAACAGATGTCTATACTCTGGTAATCCAGTCACTACAACCTCCAGGGTTTCTGTCAATTACGTCGCACGTTTTAGAAAGTATTTTCTATAATATGTAAAGGGACATTAATATAGATTTTCCATTAATATAGATAGCCGTGTTTTCATATTTGGTTACTTCCCTTATTTGTTGTGTGTTCGTGTGTATGAATGGTTTGGAAAGATTAATCATGAAGGTGAAAGTTCCAGGGAGGAGAACAAGAGGCAGACCAGGACTACGATGGTCACATGGCATCTAAGACCTTCTGATCATGACACTGATGGAAGCTGGGCAGCTCACACAGAACCATGAGGCTTACAGAATGACAGTGAGGACAACGTTCTGCAAATGACATGTCACATAGAGAGAGAGAGAGAGAGAGAGAGAGAGAGAGAGAGGATGTATGCTATTTAGCAACAACGCAATGCAAAATTAAAGATCAAAATGTATATTTCACTAGTGCTTGCTACTATGAAGTATGGTTGTGAAAGTTGGACAATTCCTGCATACATGGAGAGATGGATACACTCCTTCGAATGCGAGTTTTATATGCGAATTTTGCGCACTTCCTGCATGTTAAGCAGCTATTCTTAGCTCCCATTATTTACCCAATAATACACGTGCGATGGTAAATATTGTTTTCTATACGTAATATCTTCATTGATGCATAAAGCTTCAGACATTCTCTGGTATATACCTCACTTAGCGCAGTATTCGAAATCATAGGTAGGGCACTTAATTGATTTTCCATCATGATCCTCCATATTGTTTTGGTTGAATTTTTTCCTCTTAACCATCGTCTTTTTATGCTTACAAAAAGAGCTCTCCTGATGGCATAGAGAACTCATGATACACGGAATCGACGTTTCGACATAATCCGTCTTTATCAAGATAGGGACAAACAAATACAGAATAGTAACCGACAGATCAAGCAAAGAATACATGCCAACCTTGTCGGAGCTGATAGATTAGAACTGCAGCAAACATCTATATCTGCGGAACATTTTAAAACAATCTTTATTTTCATTCCGCAAAGCCACGATTTGGGAAATGTAAAAGTATAATTGCAGTTTGACAATGCACGAAAATATAAAAATAATATGATTTACAGTTTATAAATGGTTCATATTTAGCATATTTTTGCACAATTTTACTGCAGTCCAACGTGATATCACAAAAAGTAAATCACTTATGAACAGAATTCGTATCCCGTATTTTGAAGGCGGACCTAAACTGTTAAGTCAGCATTATTTTACAGCCTGAATGAGAATCTTTAATGTGATGGATTTTTTTGGATTGAGTTCATTTATCTTAGATTTAGATTAGAATGGTTTAGTATATTTATATATGGCTTAGTTCATTTATTTTATGTTTAGATTAGAATGGTTTAGTATATATTTATATAAGGATTAGTTCATTTATTTTAGATTTAGATTAGAATGGTTCAGTATATTTATATATGGCTTAGTTCATTTATTTTAGGTTTACATTGGAATGGTTTAGTATATATTTATATAAGGATTAGTTCATTTATTTTAGATTTAGATTAGAATGGTTCAGTATATTTATATATGGCTTAGTTCATTTATTTTAGGTTTAGATTAGAATGGTTTAGTATATTTATATATTGGTTAGTTCATTTATTTTAGGTTTAGATTAGAATGGTTTAGTATATATTTTATATGGGTTAGTTCATTTATTTATTTTGCAAAGCGATTCGGTGCTGCTAGAACAGACCTGGTTCAATTCCCGTCAGTTGTAAGAATTATTTTCATTTATCCTCATGCTTCCTACTTGAATTCATTTATTTTAGGTTTATATTAGAATGGTTTAGTTATGATAGAAGTACCTAGAGCAAATAGAATTAGAGTTTAACAGGCGGATGTGAGGACACGTAAAGAAGCCGCCTTGACGAGATATTCCTCTTTTACATAGGAGCGTCTGCCATGCATTGCCGAGTCAGAGCGGAGCAAAAGACTAGAGACAATGTGACGCAATGTATACAATAAAAAAGGACTCAGGGGATATTTTCGGGTGTGGGTATGGCTGTCCAATCACATAGAGGATCATTGAATCAGAGGCCTTGCTGAAGTCGGATGTGTCAGGCAAAATAACGCATACATTTCAACTAATCTGTAAGATATTATGCAATCAGGCCCGTAGATAAGGGACGGGTTTGGGGTGTTTATAACCCCCCCCCCCATTAGTAAAAATAATAATGCCTTTTAGTGCTAGGAACTTAACCAAAAAGGTCGATAAAACAACGCTCCAATTTTTCACAAAAATGGCATCAAAATTAAATAAAATCCTCTTCTTAAGGCAATCATATCTACGGCCCTGAACGCAATGCATAAGGTTCTTCTGACTACATCCTGCAAATATACAAGAATTTCAGAACAAATACAGAGGAAGAATACAAATCGTTAACGTGAGTCTGCTATGATTACATCTGCTCTTGGATAAATAGAATGTTGGAACCTTGGTTATGACCGTTCGATAAATATAATTCTAGAACCTTCGTTATAACCGTTAAATAAATAGAATGTTCGATCCTTCGTTATAACCGTTAAATAAATAAAATGTTTGAGCCTTCGTTATAACCGTTAAATAAATAGAATGTTAACATGTTCGATCCTTCGTTATAACCGTTCGATAAATAGAATGTTAGAACCTTTGTTATGACCGTTCGATAAATAGAATGTTAGAACCTTCGTTATGACCGTTCGATAAATAGAATGTTAGAACCTTCGTTATGACCGTTCGATAAATAGAATGTTAGAACCTTAGTTATGACCGTTCGATAAATAGAATGTTAGAACCTTCGTTATGACCGTTCGATAAATAGAATGTTAGAACCTTCGTTATGACCGTTCGATAAATAGAATGTTGGAAGGTTCTAACATGTTTATTCTTCCATCTTTAATGACAATTACCTGTCAGATAATGTAATAT
The DNA here is from genome assembly GCA_034231615.1 of Meghimatium bilineatum. Taxonomy (NCBI): domain Eukaryota; kingdom Metazoa; phylum Mollusca; class Gastropoda; order Stylommatophora; family Philomycidae; genus Meghimatium; species Meghimatium bilineatum. The sequence goes on from CM067316.1 coordinate 52,281,707, forward strand.
AGACCAGAGAGCGGAATGTATTAAGTCGGAGTTTATAGCTTGATAGCGATATATACGCCTTTTGACTTTACACATCCGACATCATCTTAACGCGTTCAGATTAATAAACATCTGCATGATGCTATCTTTTTTCCGGATTATATAACCTTACATTTCTCATATCAATTGGCTGACCTTTGATTGATCAATGCTTTTCATTGGAGGACTATAAAAAGTATACGCAGTGGCAAATGAAAAGTTTCGAATCAATATGATCAATCAAGATGAAAGATCGATTTATGATGACATGTTCTATATACACTGCAATATTCCCTTGTATGTAACTAAAACCAAGCATTTATCTACTATGCACAGTCAACACTCTGTTTGTAATTCAATCCAAGCTTACATCTACTATTCACAATCATCACTGGGTTTGTAATTCAATCCAAGCTTTCATCTACTATGCACAGTCAACACTCTGTTTGTAATTCAATCCAAGCTTACATCTACTATGCACAGTCAAAACTCTGTTTGTAATTCAATCGAAGCTTTCATCTACTATTCACAATCATCACTGGGTTTGTAATTCATTCCAAGACTTCTTCTGCTATGCACAAGCAGCGCTGTGTTTGTAATTCAATTCGTCTTGATCTAATATATATACAATCATCACTATGTCTGTGTAATATTTAAATAAAAATTATAACAGTTAACATTTTCGTTTCTGTAGGTTTTCCTGTGAAAGAGTGCAGGGAGGCTTTCTATGAGCTGTGGAAATAAAGGCCGTTGTGCCATAGTAGACGCCTCGACATGTACAGAAAGGATTTTTATTGTACCTCAAATAGTTTTGTCTATTGTCTTTCCCCAGGTGAATGATTGTTGATCGCATTCACACTTGCCGTTAAGTGTAGGTGTGGTAGATTAAGCTGTCGTTCCAAGGCCAGATGTGTCGCCGTGGTTGCATTTAGTCCATGTTTGTTCAAGGCTATCTTGATGTTTTCTATCCGCCGTTTTTTTGGTCTACCTTTGGCTTTACGCCCGGATATTCTTGTATTATATGCTCTTATTGGTATTTTGTTTGGCTTCATTCTCATAAGGTGACCGAACCATTTTACTTGCTGCCTCTCAATATGTTCGATACATGATATTATACCAACTCTTTTCCTAATTTCTTCATTTCTTATTTTTATCTAGTTGAGTAAACATTGCAGCTTTCCTCAGACACTTCAAAACTCACATACTCTAATAGTATGAGGTATAAAGTGATTACTCAAATTGTACAATGTGATATGAAAGACACAAAAGACACCACAGGAATGGAATACAGCGGTGATTGTTCCCATCTGGAAGAAAAATGTATGTAAGAGGGAATCCACTAATTATAAAGGCATATCACTCTTAAGTGCATAAGAAAAATCTTTAGCAAGAATCTAGAGAGAATGATGCATGCATATGTATGCACGGCTCAATAACTCACAATTGGGCTTTCCGAAAAATAAAAGCGGTACAGATGCAATCTTCACCCTCAAACAACTTTCAGAAAGGGCAACAAAACATAACCAATACTTATATTTTGTTCTTTTGTCGACCAAGAGAAAGCTTTTGTCATAGTGGATAGAGCACAACTATGGATAAAACTACAAACATATGAAGTTCCCCGACATCTGATAAGCCTATGTCAGAGAACATACCCGAATAGTCAATGCTCAATAAGAACGAGCACAGGTGCATCTGATATTTTCCTAATTAACTCGGGAGTGAGACGGGGATGTGTACTATCCCCCCTCCCCCTATTGTTCAAAACATACATAAATCACATCTGCAAAGTAGCAAAGACAACGAAGGAAAACACTGAAAGATAACGTAAACGAATTGCTATTTGCAATGTTCAAGCACTAGTGACATCGTCAGAAGAAGAACTACAAAGACTAATCACATCACAAATGTCAAACCTGATAAACATAGAAAAGTCCGAAGTAATGAATATAGGAAGAACAGAAAAAAACACCAACATATATATTGGAAACAACAGATTTAAAAAGGTGAAAGAATTCACATATCTAGGAAGCAATATAACAATAGACGGCAAGAGCAGCACAGAAATACATAATAAATGTAATAAAGCATACCAAGCCATAAGGCGGATGACATCAATCTTCAGAATTATCTTCAAACACTATTCGAAACGATTATTATGCCAAAGCTGTACTACCAATGCCAAACATGGACAACGACAGCACAAGACAAACGTAAACTTATGACAGCTGAAATGGCGTGCTTACGCAGAATCCTAAGAATATCGCTAAGAGACAGAGCAAGGAATGAGGATATTAGACAACGAACCAGCACCACCCCAATCTTGAAATAAAAGACGACAGTTCAAATGTTGTGCACACATCAGCAGATTGCCATCAGATAAAATACCAAAACAAGATACGCTACACAGATACAGTGAAGGTAGACCTAGAGGCCGACTACGAAAACCATGGACCACTGAAATAAAAGAGTCTACAAATTCCACAATATACTCAGCACACACGACGGCCACCTTCAGAAAACTCTTCTACCCATGACGCTGAAAGGCAAAAAACGGTTTAGCGAATAGATAGATAGATAGATAGATAGATAGATCACTATATTTGTAACTCAATCCAAGCCTCCATCTATTATACACAATCATCACTATATTTGTAACTCAATCCAAGCCTCCATCTATTATACACAATCATCACTATGTTTGCAACTCAATCCAAGCCTTCATCTATTATACACAATCATCACTATGTTTGCAACTCAATCCAAGCCTTCATCTATTATACACAATCATCACTATGTTTGTAACTCAATCCAAGCCTTCATCTATTATACACAATCATCACTATGTTTGTAACTCAATCCAAGCCTTCATCTATTATACACAATCATCACTATGTTTGTAACTCAATCCAAGCCTTCATCTATTATACACAATCATCACTATGTTTGTAACTCAATCCAAGCCTTCATCTATTATACACAATCATCACTATGTTTGTAACTCAATCCAAGCCTTCATCTATTATACACAATCATCACTATGTTTGTAACTCAATCCAAGCCTTCATCTATTATACACAATCATCACTATGTTTGTAACTCAATCCAAGCCTTCATCTATTATACACAATCATCACTATGTTTGTAACTCAATCCAAGCCTTCATCTATTATACACAAGCAACGTAAACTTATTTAGTTTGGAGATGTAACGACAAAGGTCTCACTTTATTAAACTATTTTGCAAGGAAAATTGAAGAGAGGGTGGCGGCAAAAAAAGAAAATCAGGGATTGACAACAGCAAGGAATGCTTTGACCATGATTTTTTTTTCTACACAAGTCCGAATGGCTGAAGACAGAGGTATTTAGGGTTTTGTGCTGAGGTCTCCTGTGTAGCAAGCATCTTACGACCCTAACGGGTTACTGCTATCATTATTACTATTATTATTATTATTGTGCATATTACCACTTTGTTTCAAATGAAATCCAAGTCTTCATCTACTATGCACAATTACCACTTTATTAAAGAATATCGAAATAACAGAAACATTATGAGTAACCACTTATGATACTTGAAATGACTTGTTCTAATATTTAACAGCTTCATATTCACAGTAAAGTTTCGCACAATTGTTTGGTTGTTTTTTTTTTAATTAAGGGGAGTCAAAACGAACTGAATTCATATAACTTTGATTGTCGAACTTTGAACTTTGAAATTGTTCTCAATTGTATTTGAACGTAAAGACAATATAGAAGTGTTTTCCTACGTGGAGCCCACACCATGGAGGAGACGATTGGACTGTTGGGAGAAGGGGGCGTTTTGAACAAGTTGAAATTAAGCATTATTTAGGGAATAATTCGATTTTTGAATATTGCAAATATATGTACATATTACATAGGAGGCATCAGAATTTGATAAAGACTTTTGTGGGGCATGGGAAAAAAAAGTTATGAAACACTGAACCTAGGATTGGCAAATACTACCGGGATCAGCGTACAGCGTACAATAAATACGTTTGTTATTACATTTTGTTTCAGTAAATAAGTAATTGTTCTACCCATTGTTCTGACAATGGACTAACTATTAATGTTTTCTTAAACAAACATGTATGCGTAGCTACTCTCCTTGAGTGCACTTTGTGAACTTAAACTTGTTTGGTTGGCTTGTTGCTGATCAAACAGTCCATGGGGTTCGTGCACTTTGTGAACTTAAACTTGTTTGGTTGGCTTGTTGCTGATCCAACAGTCCATGGGGTTCGTGCACTTTGTGAACTTAAACATGTTTGGTTGGCTTGTTGCTGATCCAACAGTCCATGGGGTTCGTGCATTTTGTGAACTTAAACATTTTTGGTTGGCTTGTTGTTGATCCAACAGTCCATGGGGTTCGTGCACTTTGTGAACTTAAACTTTTTTGGTTGGCTTGTTGTTGATCCAACAGTCCATGGGGTTCGTGTACTTTGTTAATTTCTTCTTTTTCTGCGTTCGCTCTCTTATAACCACATCGAATAAATCGTGCAATTTCCGCCTGGGAGCGTGAAGTACGTTGTACTGCAAGTTCCACAGAACTGCGTTATTTGCGCCTCGGCTAGTTCACTTTGTGACAGGGACATCCGAGGCCCAGTACATCCGTTTTCATCATGCCTTTGATTCGGGTAGTAGGTTTCCCTAGCCAGTGACAGCCTGTCTATCTGTCGACGGGCGCACAGGTGCATGATGACTTTTCGCCGAGACGATTGTCGTTCACGTCTATCTCGCACGAGGTGTTCAACCGTCGGTGAACTTGCCTGTGCATGAGCCCATCTGATACTGAACCTTTTCCTCTCCGAGCCTGGTTCCGGTGAAGGAAGAACTCGGCAGAAGAGTAGGACCCGGGCTCTTTCGCCTTCTTAGCCGAGGTGTCGTTCACCGACATCGTGAACCCCTCGTCTAAGTCCAAGTCTCACCACGCGTTAGGAGCAAGGCGTGTTCTCGAGCTGAACAATTTGTTCCATATTGTGCCTAACCCATCGGGTACTGAACCTTTTCTCTCTGCAAGCATGTATCCGATATAGGAGGTGGGAAAGGTTTGCATTCGTTGTCCCTTTTGTGCCTGAGCCCATTGGGTATGAAACCTGGTCTTCTTGAGAGTTTGGGAGTAAAGCTCTTGAGGTTAATGGGAATTGAACCAGGTACGATATAGCAGCACCGAATTGTGATTTTGTCAAGATATTCAAACTGTATATTCAAGTCACTGAGAACGGACCAGTCGAGACAAGGACTATTACAGCAACATCGAACATCTTGTACAAGTATTCAAGTATCTTCAGGACCATATACATAGAACATCCGTATTCGTAACCAAGTGCCAATAGGCCTACTTGTAAACATAAATAACATAGAGAGAGACACGGCAATGTTGTTTCAAATAATAGCTTTTACAAGCAAATTCAACTAGGATGCATACAAATTCGTGAGGATAACGGGAATTGAACCAGGTCCGTTCTGGTGGTTCCATTCCGTTAGCCTCAAGATTGTTTCATTTATCCTCATATCTGCTAATTGAATTTACCCGTTATACAGTTCTATGATCCGGACAAAGGTTTGATTTAACAAATCATAACGATCACCGCTTACAATCACATGCAACATGCGGTAATATAGGAGAGAAAGTCAACATATAGGCTGTGCAAAGAAGCTTACTGTATTAATACTACACCTTTGTGAGCGTCCGGTACATGACCATTATCTTTCAGTAGTCTGGTTAGGATTGTGGCCAGTTGTAGCTATGGTAACTAAAGTTTTGCAATAAGAGTTCCAACAATTTGGTCACTCTTGTCTGCACTGCGAAATATACGTTTTGACCCGGTATCTGAATCTGGACAGAAATGAATATGATGTTCAGTTTGTAAAGTCCGTATGGACTATACATTAATATTACTATATATTTACTACATATTACTTTTTCTATATATTTACTACATATTCCAATTATTATATATTCACTATAAATTACTATTACTATATATTTACTATACATATTACTTTTTCTATATATTTACTACATATTTCTATTATTATATATTCACTATAAATTACTATTACTATATATATATTTGTGTGTGTGTGTGTGTGTACATGGGTGGTTGTTTGTATGAAAAAGGGAGGATGGGAGAGAATATTTATCAACATACCCGACAAATACAAAAAGTTGATATTATAATCAGAAATATTTGTTTATTCATTATGAAGCGATAAATAATCAATAAGAAAAAGGTTATACACATGAAAAATGTACAAATATAAAAACAAACATTAATTATGGAGCCAAAAGTTCCGGGAAAGAGCAAAAAATTCAGATCAAGACTACAATGAACACAGGATGTCGAAGATCTCCTGAACATGACACTAGAAGAAGCTAGGTAGCTTGCACAGAACCGAGAGGTTTACAGAGTGGCAGTTTGAACACCGTTCTGTAGAGGACACATCACATAGATATATAGAAACAAGCACCAAGTGCACAATTATATAAATACACAAAGAGAGACATATGGCAGCAAGGATAGATCAATAGAGAAAGAAAATAAATCACTCTAAAAGAGGCATTAAGTAACATGGAAAGAAACCAACGAAAAAGAAGGAAAGAAACAAGGACACAGACAGAGTGAAAACTTCAGTTGCACCACTGATCCTCCCAGAACATAAAGATGGAATATGAATAGGTTTCTGTCTGGATTTCTCCAAGATTTGTTATCGGTAAAATGGAAAAGGGAAAGAATTGTATGAATGGAAGAAACAAGTATTTTTGACCTGTGACAAATCGTTGCATGTACACACTATTCCACTTGGATAAACCCAATCTAAGCAACTTTAACTGACATTTGACCGAGGAAAAACCAGGTCAGGGGAATGTTACATTTATGCTTCTATATCTTCAAATATATCGCTGATATAAATTGCTTTTTTAAAATATAAGATTGGACAAATGCATGTGTTTATCAAATGCTTTGGTAGAGCGTTGTTTGCATGGTAGGACAATATATGTGGTTGATTGTAGAGTGTATGGATATTTAATGACTTGGAGATTGTTGTAAAACTATGCACAATATGGTAAGCAAATACACACAAACAATATTTTTTTAAAGGGTCAAATATCAGCTTTATGTTGAATAAACACACGGAATCGATGTTTCGACTGAAGGTTTTTTGCACGTTAAGCACAAACAAATACACTAGTATTGTTGGTGATTAAGTAGTTGATTAGCTGTCAGTTTGCGTTTCGTTTAAGCAGTTGTGTGTTCAAACCATGATAATCAGCAAAGACACAGAAGAACAGGAGATAAACATAAACATACAGGGAGAGAAACTACAACAAGTAAAACAGTATCAATATCTTGGACACATAGTCACAAATGATGGCAGATGTGAAACAGAAGTTAAAAGGAGAATAGAAATGGCTAAAAGTACCTTCAATGACATGAGGAAATTATTAATATCTAAACAAATTACAAACAAGTTAAAAATGAGAATTATAAAATGCTACATTTATTCCATATTAATGTATGGCTCAGAAACATGGACACTAAATAAATAATTAGAAGACAAAATTGATGCCTTTGAGATGTGGGTATATAGAAGAATAGGGAGAACATCATGGAAAGAGAAGAAAACAAATAAAGAGGTGCTAAAGACACTTAATATGAAGAAAGAACTACTAAGAGAAATAAAGATCAGGCAAATAAAATACTTTGGACACATTAAAAGACATGACACCTTATTGAAGACCTAACTTGAGGGTAAAGTCAAAGGGAAGCGAGCAAGAGGTAGGCAGAGATACAGGTGGGAGAGTAACATTACACGATGGACAGGTTACAGTCTAGCAGAGTGCGCCACCAAGACAAGAGACAGGAGATGTTGGAGATAAGTTGCAGCCAACCTTCGTTGCGGAGATGGCACTTAATGATGATGATGATGTGTTCAAATACCGTCCACGAAGTCTTGTTTATAAAGTGATTGTTTTAGTCTTCTGAAAGCTACGGAGTTACGTGCCGTGAGCGGTTCTCTCAACAGCTGGCGAGTTGTTTCGTTGATAGTGACCGAGTACACACGGGGTAATCAATTAAGTCAGTCCTCTATGGATGTCAGCTTTTTTTAACATACAAAAGTTCTCCGAAAGATCTATGTTGACGTATGTACGTCGGTGACGTCTGTACGTTTAACCTTACGAAGCTGTCGACCACCGCTTGTTTGAATATCCAGCGCTGGATGATGTCAGAAAAATGATTATATCCCCAAGACTAAATAAATGTAACACCCTATATGGAACAAAACAACTAACAAACACATATCATGAAATACTCTATATGAAACATATGGCACTTCTATATGGAAGTGTTGAGTCATTGACGGAAATAAAACCCATGACACAACGTATCGACGTTCTGTGAACTACATCATGCTTGAAATCAAGAGGGTCTGTGTCCTCCTCTTCGCCCTCTTCTTATGTGTCGGTCCTCAAACTCCTGTAAGTTAGCTGGATATAGTCCGGAGAACGTGAGGCATCGTGTCGTAGTTGTATCATACAATTTAGATGCGTTATCTACTCCTTTCGCCCTGAAACATCCGACATCGGCATTGCTTCTCAGTCAATATTATTCTCAATTGGATGGAACAGACTACTCCATTAACAAAACCTCCTTAATCCTCTCTTGCAACGTGTATGGAAAGTCAGAGTTTAACTAATATTTGCTCCCTTTTCGTGTGCCGGCAAAAAACCGACAACAGCTGTCCTTCTCAACTCCGTAGATAAGAGGGCGTGGTAGGTTTAGAGGTTCAACTTCCGTAGTAAATAAGATCATGACATATTGTACTAAGAAAATTTGGGTATTAAATGCGTGTAATATGTGTCATACTAAGAATCTTTGGGTAGAAAATGCGTGTATGATGTGTCATACTAAGAAACTTTGGGTAGAAAATCTTTGAAGTAAATCAGTATGGTGTCATACTAAGAAACATTGGGTAGAAAATGCGTGTATGATGTGTCATACTAAGAAACTTTGGGTAGAAAATCTTTGAAGTAAATCAGTATGGTGTCATACTAAGAAACTTTGGGTAGAAAATCTTTGAAGTAAATCAGTATGGTGTCATACTAAGAAACTTTGGGTAGAAAATGTGTGTATGATGTGTCATACTAAGAAACTTTGGGTAGAAAATGTGTGTATGATGTGTCATACTAAGAAACTTTGGGTAGAAAATCTTTGAAGTAAATCAGTATGAATATTATGCATATGGTGTACTAAAGTAAGAAACTTTGGAGAGAAAATGTTTGAAGGAAATTAATATTGTGTGTCAAACTATTAAACTACGGGCAGAAATTGTTTGAAAGAAGACAGTATGAATAGTATGGTGCGCATGCTAAGAAACATTGGGTAGAATATTGTTTGAAAGAAATCATTACGAATAGTATGGTTTGCCATACTAAGAAACAAGCAATAGAGATAGCAGACCCCCTTTTTTTCTTTTTTATTATCATAAAAAGTATATTAATATTTCTCCGAAAAGCAATTGACTACTTTTTGTTTCGGTATATACTCAACCTTCCCATTTTTTACTGGTTATATCTACAACTATCCTCTAGCTACAAGAGAGTTCCAGGGATTTTAAGAATCAACGCATGAAAATAATGTCATACTTACTTGGGGGGGGGGGGGGGGGAGACAAATGATCGTGTTTATTTTCTGTATTTAGTACCTATACATAGAGCGAGTTCTCAGAACTTTATTGAATTTTGACCTTCGACAATATAAGACCAGAGAGCAGAGTCAAATCAAGCCTTTATAGGTCAATGTTCTCGATTACTTCCGTGTACTACTTCAGTCGGCTTTTATCTGGCGACATGAGAGTATATACACAGTGACCAACACAGCACGAGAATAATTAATCAAAATCGTCGTGTTGTTTTGATTCTGCTTGTTGGTCTTATATCGACGAGAGTCACTGTTTGTGTATTGCTCCAGATCAGCACTGTGCTGTGCCAACATGTTATTGCTGTCGGGGTGGGACATGATTAAAAATAAGTCGAGAACCGTTGTTCTAGAAGCAAATATGGATCGTGGTATAAAACGCCGTAGGGCAGAGGCAAATGAAACTAGTGCCAGGCCAGTACCTTATTATAAAAGAGAAGCTAATCTCAGAATCACTGATCTGAAATTGGTGTTGTTGTTCTTGTTGACGAACCACGAGGTGGTGCGAGTTATGTGACATTTTATTCGCTGTAACACAGTTCACATCTATTTTCAGCTTCATTTTGATCATTTTTTTCATTTCTCTTTCTGACAGGACGGTGGTTTTTTTTCAGAGGTTTCCAGTTTCAGAGATCAACTTGACTCTTTGTGAATGAAGGTGATTGATACACGACGAATCGGAATAGTTGTTTAATTTAACGAATTGGAATTTATATCTAATTAAGAACGAATTGAAAAAGTAATTTAACTCTGAGCCAGTTGGAATAGTAATATAACTCTGAGCCAGTTGGATTAGTAATATAACTCTGAGCCATTTGGATTAGTAATATAACTCTGAGCAAGTTGAAATCGTAATATAACTCTGAGCATGTTGAAATCGTAATATAACTCTGAGCCAGTTGGATTAGCTGCCCACATCTGATTAGACTTAATTCTTCTAGTTCTACTCTTCAGGTGGCAACCGGTGCATGGAACTTCAGGATGCAATGCAAATAATAGGATCACTGTCTTCTTGACAGGCATGTCACAGGAGGCAATTACGGAACATTGGGGGGGGGGGGGGGTTGACTGACAACATGTCACCTGTGGAAAAAAAAATAATCATTGTCTCAACTTGTCTCAATTTCTTATTTTTGACTTCTAATACCCGTGGATGGCAAAGAGATCCGGACCAGATGATATTACACGTTCTTTTTTTGTGGCAAACTTCTTTGTGACTGGGATTTCTAGCTGTGTCATCACAGCGGTTGGGTAAACAAATCTGAGAGAATAACGATGAAATAGTTGAGCCAGAAGTGTATTGCTGTGTGCTCCTGGCAGGAAGTGGTAATCATTGCTCCTGGCAAGATGTGGTAATCCTTGCTCCTGGCAAGATGTGGTAATCCTGGGATACTGGCACATTGGAATACCTCCATGTGGGGACTAAAAATGCTACCATAACTCACCCACCCCTGCCCCATATGAGTCCGGGTGTCGCCTGATTTACACAGCTGAGAATACCATCTGCTTATGTCGGAAAGGATATAGGATGTCAAGAGCTACCTGCTCACAGCTAAATGGATATCTATATGTGACGTTAAAAATTAACGTAAGGGGCTCTGATAACGTTTCACGGTTGTTGACACGGAAGAGGAGGGGGGAGGGTCGCAATTAAATTATGTGAATTTAAAAAAAATTTTACTTCTGAAACAAAACTATGGCGTTTTTATTTTGCACTTTTTCAGCTTTAAAATAATATTATATATGTTTAATTGGTGTAGGGGCGAAAGAGGGAATGAGTATTAAATGTTCATAATTAAGCAGTGCAAATTCAACTGCGTCAGGAATTGTTAAGTCACCGATATCCTACAGGTTGTTAGATAACTCACTTATATCCTACAGCTTGGTTAGATAACTCACCGATATCCTATATGTTCTTTAGATAACTCACCGATATCCTATATGTTCGTTAGATAACTCACCGATATCCTATATATTTGTTAGATAACTCACTGATATCCTATATGTTGGTTAGTTAACTTACCGATATCCTACAGCTTGGTTAGATAACTCACCGATATACTATATGTTGGTTAGATAATTCATCGATATCCTATATGTTGGTTAGATAACTCATCGATATTCTATATGTTGGTTAGATAACTCATCGATATCCTATATGTTGGTTAGATAACTCATCAATATCCTATATGTTGGTTAGATAACTCATCGATATTCTATATGTTGGTTAGATAACTCACAGATATCCTACAGCTTGGTTAGATAACTCATCGATATCCTATATGTTGGTTAGATAATTCATCGATATCCTATATGTTGGTTAGATAACTCATCGATATCCTATATGTTGGTTAGATAACTCATCGATATCCTATATGTTGGTTAGATAACTCATCAATATCCTATATGTTGGTTAGATAACTCATCGATATCCTATATGTTGGTTAGATAACTCACCGATATCCTATATGTTGGTTAGATAACGATATCCTACAGCTTGGTTAGATAACTCATCGATATTCTATATGTTGGTTAGATAACTCACCGATATCCTACAGCTTGGTTAGATAACTCATCGATATCCCATATGTTGGTTAGATAATGCATCAAGATCCTATATGTTGGTTAGATAACTCATCGATATCCTATATATTCGTTAGATAACTCATCGATATCCTATATGTTGGTTAGATAACTCACCGATATCCTATATGTTGGTTAGATAACTCATCGATATCCTATATGTTGGTTAGATAACTCATCGATATCCTATATGTTGGTTAGATAACTCATCGATATCCTATATGTTGGTTAGATAACTCACCAATATCCTATATGTTGGTTAGATAACTCTTCGATATCCTATATGTTGGTTAGATTACTCACCGATATCCTATATGTTGGTTAGATAACTCACCGATATCCTATATGTTCGTTAGATAACTCACCGATATCCTACAGCTTGGTTAGATAACTCATCGATATCCTATATGTTTGTTAGATAACTCACCGATATCCTATATGTTCGCTAGATAACTCACCGATATCCTATATGTTCGTTAGATAACTCAATGATATCCTATATGTTGGTTAGATAACTCATCGATATCCTATATGTTGGTTAGATAACTCATCGATATCCTATATGGTGGTTAGATAACTCACCGATATCGTATATGTTGGTTAGATAACTCACCGATATCCTACAGCTTGGTTAGATAACTCATCGATATCCTATATGTTTGTTAGATAACTCACCGATATCCCATATGTTCGTTAGATAACTCACCGATATCCTATATGTTTGTTAGATAACTCACTGATATCCTACAGCTTGGTTAGATAACTCATCGATATCCTACAGCTTGGTTAGATAACTCATCGATATCCCATATGTTGGTTAGATAACTCACCGATATCCTATATGTTGGTTAGATAACTCACCGATATCCTATATGTTGGTTAGATAACTCACCGATATCCTACAGCTTGGTTAGATAACTCATCGATATCCCATATGTTGGTTAGATAACTCATCAAGATCCTATATGTTGGTTAGATAACTCATAAATATCCAATATGTTGGTTAGATAACTCACCGATATTCTATATGTTATTTAGATAACTCATCGATATCCTATATGATGGTTAGATAACTCATCGATATCCTATATGTTGGTTAGAGAACTCACCGATATCCTATATGTTGGTTAGATAACTCACCGATATCCTATATGTTCTTTAGATAACTCACCGATATCCTACAGCTTGGTTATATAACTCATCGATATCCTATATGTTTGTTAGATAACTCACCGATATCCTATATGTTCGTTAGATAACTCACCGATATCCTATATGTTCGTTAGATAACTCAATGATATACTACAGCTTGGTTAGATAACTCATCGATATCCTATATGTTTGTTAGATAACTTCCGATATCCTATATGTTCGTTAGATAACTCACCGATATTCTATATGTTGGTTAGATAACTCATCGATATCCTATATGATGGTTAGATAACTCATCGATATCCTATATGATGGTTAGAGAACTCACCGATATCCTATATGTTGGTTAGATAACTCACCGATATCCTATATGTTCTTTAGATAACTCACCGATATCCTACAGCTTGGTTATATAACTCATCGATATCCTATATGTTTGTTAGATAACTCACCGATATCCTATATGTTCGTTAGATAACTCACCGATATCCTATATGTTCGTTAGATAACTCACTGATATCCTACAGCTTGGTTAGATAACTCATCGATATCCTATATGTTTGTTAGATAACTTCCGATATCCTATATGTTCGTTAGATAACTCACCGATATCCTATATGTTCGTTAGATAACTCTTCGATATCCTATATGTTGGTTAGATTACTCACCGATATCCTATATGTTGGTTAGATAACTCACCGATATCCTATATGTTCGTTAGATAACTCACCGATATCCTACAGCTTGGTTAGATAACTCATCGATATCCTATATGTTTGTTAGATAACTCACCGATATCCTATATGTTCGTTAGATAACTCACCGATATCCTATATGTTCGTTAGATAACTCAATGATATCCTATATGTTGGTTAGATAACTCATCGATATCCTATATGTTGGTTAGATAACTCATCGATATCCTATATGGTGGTTAGATAACTCACCGATATCGTATATGTTGGTTAGATAACTCACCGATATCCTACAGCTTGGTTAGATAACTCATCGATATCCTATATGTTTGTTAGATAACTCACCGATATCCCATATGTTCGTTAGATAACTCACCGATATCCTATATGTTCGTTAGATAACTCACTGATATCCTACAACTTGGTTAGATAACTCATCGATATCCTACAGCTTGGTTAGATAACTCATCGATATCCCATATGTTGGTTAGATAACTCACCGATATCCTATATGTTGGTTAGATAACTCACCGATATCCTATATGTTGGTTAGATAACTCACCGATATCCTACAGCTTGGTTAGATAACTCATCGATATCCCATATGTTGGTTAGATAACTCATCAAGATCCTATATGTTGGTTAGATAACTCATAAATATCCAATATGTTGGTTAGATAACTCACCGATATTCTATATGTTGGTTAGATAACTCATCGATATCCTATATGATGGTTAGATAACTCATCGATATCCTATATGTTGGTTAGAGAACTCACCGATATCCTATATGTTGGTTAGATAACTCACCGATATCCTATATGTTCTTTAGATAACTCACCGATATCCTACAGCTTGGTTATATAACTCATCGATATCCTATATGTTTGTTAGATAACTCACCGATATCCTATATGTTCGTTAGATAACTCACCGATATCCTATATGTTCGTTAGATAACTCACTGATATCCTACAGCTTGGTTAGATAACTCATCGATATCCTATATGTTTGTTAGATAACTTCCGATATCCTATATGTTCGTTAGATAACTCACCGATATTCTATATGTTGGTTAGATAACTCATCGATATCCTATATGATGGTTAGATAACTCATCGATATCCTATATGTTGGTTAGAGAACTCACCGATATCCTATATGTTGGTTAGATAACTCACCGATATCCTATATGTTCTTTAGATAACTCACCGATATCCTACAGCTTGGTTATATAACTCATCGATATCCTATATGTTTGTTAGATAACTCACCGATATCCTATATGTTCGTTAGATAACTCACCGATATCCTATATGTTCGTTAGATAACTCACTGATATCCTACAGCTTGGTTAGATAACTCATCGATATCCTATATGTTTGTTAGATAACTTCCGATATCCTATATGTTCGTTAGATAACTCACCGATATCCTATATGTTCGTTAGATAACTAACCGATATCCTATATGTTCGTTAGATAACTCACTGATATCCTACAGCTTGGTTAGATAACTCATCGATATCCTATATGTTCGTTAGATAACTCACCGATATCCTATATGTTGGTTAGATAACTCATCGATATCCTATATTTTGGTGAGATAACTCATCGATATCCTATATGTTGGTTAGATAACTCACCGATATCCTATATGTTGGTTAGATAACTCACCGATATCCTATATGTTCGTTAGATAACTCACCGATATCATACAGCTTGGTTAGATAACTCATCGATATCCTATATGTTTGTTAGATAACTCACCGATATCCTATATGTTCGTTAGATAACTCACCGATATCCTATATGTTCGTTAGATAACTCACTGATATCCTACAGCTTGTTTAGATAACTCATCGATATCCCATATGTTCGTTAGATAACTCACCGATATCCTATATGTTGGTTAGATAACTCATCGATATCCTATATTTTGGTTAGATAACTCATCGATATCCTATATGTTGGTTAGATAACTCACCAATATCCTATATGTTGGTTAGATAACTCACCGATATCCTATATGTTGGTTAGATAACTCACCAATATCCTATATGTTGGTTAGATAACTCACCGATATCCTATATGTTCGTTAGAAAACTCACCGATATCCTACAGGTTTTTAGATAACTCACTGATATCCTACAGCTTGGTTAGATAACTCACCGATATCCTATATGTTCGTTAGATAATTCACCGATATCCTATATGTTGGTTAGATAACTCACTGATATCCTACAGCTTGGTTAGATAACTCACCGATATCCTATATGTTCGTTAGATAATTCACCGATATCCTATATGTTGGTTAGATAACTCACCGATATCCTATATGTTCGTTAGATAATTCACCGATATCCTATATGTTGGTTAGATAACTCACTGATATCCTACAGCTTGGTTAGATAAATCACCGATATCTTATAGGCAGGGCCGATCTTAGGTCATTTCAACCTATGCGGCCGCATTGGGCCCCCACTTCATAGGCCCATAAATTAATATTAGAATCTATTTTACTATCCTCTTCCCTACCCAGACTGGGCCCCGCGCAACACATTTGGCATTGGGCCCCTCAAATGTTAGGGCCGGCCCTGCCTATAGGTTGACTAGATAACTCACGCTTCACTTCTGTAGTCTCCAGTCCTACCACATGCATGACAGGCGACAGTATTACTCTGACCTCTGGAAAAAGACATGTTGAAAATGAAAGAATACACCCTATTTCCGCAGACATTGGCCTCACGCAGGATGTATGTATCACATATCGCGATTATGTATATTCTTACTTCGACAAAAAATCCGTCGAGCACCAGAAATACCACAAGATGTTGAATTATGTAAATGTGTTTCTTATATTCTGATACACTATAACAGAGTTGGCAACTTTTTCTGTGGTATTGGGGTTCGTAATCTGAATTGAGCATTTCTCACTTTGGATTAGGCCCAATAAAAATTAGCTGTATGTTCCTTTAGTCCTTTTCTATATGTTCCTTTAGTTCTTTTCTATATGTTCCTTTAGTTCTTTTCTGTATGTTCCTTTAGTTCTTTTCTATATGTTCCTTTAGTTCTTTTCTATATGTTCCTTTAGTTCTTTTCTATATGTTCCTTTAGTTCTTTTCTATATGTTCCTTTAGTCCTTTTCTGTATGTTCCTTTAGTTCTTTTCTCTTTGTTCTTTTTAGTCCTTTGATATTCTAAATGACATGGAAGTACTTACGGCTCATATAATCTGTACATTTGTATATTTTTAGAATAGGCTGTAAAGGATTTCGCATGGCTGTATGGGGGATGATTCCGGGCGTTAGCAAATAACCAAGATCGTAGAAGTACCTCTTCGTGGTGCACACTGGAAACAAACACACATATTACATGTGTAGTGCATCCGGCCAACACTTTTATGTATCAATTTAGACTGTGGAGACTAAAGATGGAATGAGAATGTATTGCAATCAGAGACGCATTACTTCTGATCAACAGAGTCAGCAGCATTATGGTCACTCAGAGACAAAATTCATTCTAGCTCACACTTTCTCCTCTCACACCTGGTCTTTGCCATTTATGTTTTTGTTTGGATATACACTTTATCAGCTCCAGCATCTTTCTCATTCTTTAGTAAATCAATGATTGATTGCTATTATTAGGTTCGTCATAGCTCTTTTCAATACTGTGTCATGAACCACAACAGTGCTCCCCCTGCAGGATCAGAGAATCTCGGAAGTATATCATTGTAATAATTTTAAGAGCCTAGTTGTTCAGTAACGCCACCAATTCTTAAGCATGCGGGGGTGAAGGAATCTACGGGACACTGCTCTTTCTTCTAGCATGTGTATTTTTGCATAGCATTGTGATCACTGATCAGGTTCAATATATCTACAGTTCTCTAAGCAACAGCTTCCCCAAACCACAGTTCAATATAGCAACATTTACCTTAGCACGTTTTCACGATCCACAGCTCAATTTAGTTAAATTTCCCTAAGCAACAGTTTCCCTAATCCACAGTTCAATACAGCTATATTTCCTTAAGTTACAGTTTCCCCAATCCACAGTTCAGTATTGTTACATTTCCTAAGTAAGTTTCCCCAAGCCATAGTTCAAAACGGCTACATTTCCCTAAGCAACAGTTTACCCAATTTACAGTTTAGTATAGCTACAGTTTCATAAGCAACAATTTCCTCACTCTACAGTTAAATATAGCTACATTTCCCCAAGCAACAGTTTCCCCAAGCCATAGTTCAAAACGGCTACATTTCCTCAAGCAACAGTTTCACCAAGTCACAGTCCAATCCAATCTCTCCTACTTTATCGATCACCGAGTCATTAGATGGTCCTTGATGTTTGAACTTTGAAATCTATGTCCCACTCTCATGTTTATTCTTTTACATATAATTATACAATTTATATTTCTTATACGCTGGTTTTCCAACTCCAAGTTACCATGGTGTTGTCCAGAGAACGTCATGTGTTGTGCTGTTAGTTACAGCCTGGATGTGATATCTAGGCATTTCGGCTTCATACATCGGGGTTCAACATATCTTTAGATCATTGACTCACCTGTTTGTTGATGAGAATCGAAAAGGAGAGGAATGAATAGAAGCACTGTTTACCTTCCAGGTATGACATAAGAGGCGACAAAGGAGATTATTTGGTGGAGTTGGCCATATCATCCCATATAGGGTCAAAGTTTCTCAGAAGCCATATCAAAGCTGAATGTGTGTGGTCAAAAGACACAGATATCGGAGCATGGTTGGCAAACATGACACAACACATTCCGTTCTTCGGACTATATCCTGGTAATCTGCAGGAGTTTCAGAACGGACTCAGAAGAAGAAAAAAACACAATTTTCTTAATTATATTCTATTACTCTAGTTCTCTAGTTCTTAGTTAACTGTTAACTTAAAGGAAAGAGAAGAGATTACAACAATAATTACAATAGAAGAACACCTAGAACCATACATCCTGAAATCCGACATTGAAGAAGCAGTTAAACATGCACCAAATAACACAGCACCAGGAATAGACGGCAAATCTATAGAAGTAATAAAAATGCCAAGAGTCACAGGCATGAAGTGGCTGCACAATCTGTTGAATGTGATATGGAAGACACAAAAGACATCACAGGAGTGGAATACAGCAGTGATTGTTCCCATCTGGAAGAAAGGAGGCAGTAAGAAGGACTGCACTAAGTATAGAGGCATATCACTCTCAAGCCACATATGAAAAATATTTAGCAAGATACTAGAGAGAAGGATGTGCGCATATACAGGACCACATCTCAACAACACACAATACGGTTTTAAGAAAAATAAAAGCTGTACACATGCAATCTTTGCCATCAGACATTTTAGAAAGAGTGACAGAATATAACCAAAACTTATACTTGGCTTTCGTTGACCAAGGGAGATATTTTGACATAGAGCACAAATTTTGATAACAGACATATGGAGTTCCCCAACATCTGATAAGCCTATGTCAGAGCATATACGCCAACAGTTAATGCACGGTAAGAACGAGCACAGGTACATCCGATATTTTCCAAATTCACTCGGGATTTAGACAGTGATGTGTACTGTCCCCCACATAGTTCATAACATACATAGATCACATTTGCAAATTAGCAAAGACAACGGAAGAAAACAATCTAAAAAATAACTTAATCGAACTACTATTTGCTAGAAGAACATGCACTAGTGACATCATCAAAGACAAATAGACAGATTACATAAAACATGCTAAACTTTTAACTTGGAGATAAATATTGAAAAGACAGAAGTAATGGAGACAAAAAGAACAGAAAGAAACATCAATATATATATATATATTGGAAACAACAGATTTAAACAAGTGACAGAATTTACATATCTAGGAAGCAATATAACAACAGACGGCAAGATCAACAAAGAAATACACAATAGATGTAAGCATACCAAACACTAGGACAAATTACACTAATCTTCAGAAACAAAAACATAGATTTAAACATCAAAATAACACTATTAAAAACGATTATTATTCCAATGCTGTGCTAAAAATTGGTAGCGTATCCTATCCAGGACGTAGCTATCAACCCAGCATGTGTTGGCTGTGGTGATTTTCTAGGCAATATAAATACGTTCAGTAGGTTGCCATTGCTTTCTGAACGGTCCAGATGCACAATTGCCTGTGGTGAGGATCGAACTCGGTACCTTTGCCGTCACAGACGCGCTCTGTACCACTTCATCACAGAGCCGGACGCAGTGCTACCAAAGCCAAACATGGACAACGACAGAACAAGACAAACGTAAACTTGTGACAAGCTGAAATGGTATGCTTACACAGTATCCTAGAAATATCACTAAGAGACAGAGAAAGGAATGAGGACATTAGACAAAGAACCGGCACCACTTCAATCGTGGAATATATTAGGAGAACAGATAAAATGGTTTGCACACATCAGCAGACTACCATCAGACACCTTACAACAGCAAGCTATGCTACACAGATAAAGTGAAGGCGGACCTACAGGCCGCCCACGAAAACGATGGACAACCGAAATCAAAGGGGCGACAAATTACAGACAGACAGACAGAGAGAAGGATGGATGGATGGATGGATGGATGGATGGATGAATTGATGGATGGATGGATGGATGGATAGATAGATAGATAGATAGATAGATAGATAGATAGATGGATAGATGGATGGATGGATGGATGGATGGATGGATGGATGGATGGATGGATGGATGGATGGAGGGATGGATGGATGGATGGATGGATAGGTTGATAGATAGATATGTAGGTAGGTAGGTAGGTAGGTAAGGTGTATAGATATATAGATGGATAGATAGATAGATGGATAGGCTGATAGATAGATATGTAGATAGATAGATATGTAGGTAGGTAGGTAGGTAGGTAGGTAGGTAGGTAAGGTGTATAGATATATAGATGGGTAGATAGATAGATGTATAGGTTGATAGATAGATATGTAGGTAGGTAGGTAGGTAGGTAGGTAGGTAAGGTGTATAGATATATAGATGGGTAGATAGATAGATGTATAGGTTGATAGATAGATATGTAGGTAGGTAGGTAGGTAAGGTGTATAGATAGCTAGACTATAGTTTTCACCCTTGCACCATCTTCCTATTCTCTGACTATTTCTCTCACTCAAGAAAGTGTGTATTGTGCATGTGTCTGCAAGATGAAATGCTTTCATGGCCCTGTTCTCACAATAATATTGAAAAAGTTTGCATGGATCGTTACTCATAAATAATGTAGCTTTCACCTTAATCGGGACTGTGTTTTATTTTCGGACTATGAATCTGTTTTCAAGAGAAAAATCAATGTACTTGTATAACTTCAATCAAGTTCTACTATAGAATAGTCATGTGCTGATAGCAAATATCGCAAATTATCTTGGCTGATGCAACAGGTAATTTATCACTATGTATCATGAGTCAAAGAAAATCAAGGGAAACGTACTATTGGTCAAGACAAGTGACGCTGTTTGGGATCAGCAAGTATGACTATTCAGAAGAAGGGCGTGCACAAAAAGACACAAATTCACATAATAACACACAAAACATAAATGCTAACATCATAAAAATATGTACTCTGGGCTTAATACTTGTCAATCTATCTATTCTTTTCTACATATGCCGTTAGACGTCGTGCGCTTCGCCCGTGTGTTGGCGGGGCCCGAAAGGGGAGCAAAGAATAGCAACACTGTTTACCTTCCACGCATGTCGTAAAAGGCGACTAAGGAGGTTATGGGATGGAGATGGCTGTCCCATCCCATATAGGGTCAGTGACCCAAAGCCTTGCTGAAGTAGGATGTGTCAGGCCGGAAGGCGCAGATATCGCAGCAATGCTGTAAACCATGACACATCACATTCAGTTCTTCGGACTACATCCTGCTAATATGCAGGAGTTTGAGAATGAACGCAGAAGAAGAAGAAGAAGACGTCGTGCGGAGTTGAAGTTCTCTATCATTGGACATCTTTGTTGCGCTTGCCATGATCAGGCCATAGTTTTTAACACTGTTTGAATCTTGCCATATTTGTCTTGGTCTTCGTCTTGCATTGTAGCCGTTCGTTCTGCTGGTGTACGCATGGATAGCTGGTTGTTATGGTTGCATCCGCATAAGGTGTCCGAACCAGTTGATCTGCTGTCCTTCTATATAGTGTGTGCATGATATGGTTTTTACTATCTTTCTGGTGTCTTCATTTCTCATTCGGTCTCTTCAAGTGACGTTTATAGCTTTTCTCAGTCATTTCATTTTGATTCTTAATTCTTGATTAGAAACTAGCTTTACAGCACGTGGGGCATTCCCATAAGTTTTTTCTTTTCTTCTTCTTTCGTTCACTTGAAACATGTCTATATCTGTAATTCTGTCTCCTTAATAAAACTCACTGTCTTTTGTAGTTCATACAGTGTCCCATAGAGCTTTGATTCCAGTGTTGTTTCCTCTGGCCAATATGTATGCCTCAGCGTTTCATGCTCAGAACACTCTTGAAGTATATGTTTGGCACTCTGTGCTACCTGTCCACATGTACACATGGCCGTGTTGCCAATCTTGAACTTTGTATACATGTGACTGCGGAGTCGGTTGTGTCCTGTTCTGAGACGTAGAATTATAACTTGCTCTGATCTGTTCATAATGTGATAGTCATCTTGTGTTGGTGTTTGTGGCTTTCTTATTGACTTGATCATCTGTTTTTTCTGATTGTAGGTGATTGGTATATCTGGTTGGTCTTCGGCAGCACCTTCCTTAGCCAGTTGGTCTGCTTTTTCATTTCCTGGTATTCCACAGTGAGAGGGTATCCACTGCATGGTTACCCTATACTGGTAAGACAATTCGCTAAGTAGTTTTTTCAAGTCTGTTAGTTTTCCAGACTGGAGAGCTTGAAGCACTGACCTTGCATCTGTCAGGAATATCACAGGATGTAGGCCAGAGTTGGCGTTCAGCAGTTTTTTAGCTGCCACGCTAATTGCCTGGATTTCTGCATCATAATTATTGCAGAATTTTCCCGTCGCTGTTCTGATTGTATCTCTAGGCTTGTGTGGATATTCTATATATACACCTGCATCTCCATTCCTCACAGCATTCGGTGCTGACCCATCTGTGTATACTGTGACCCATATATCTTGTGGATATTCCTCATCCAGGAAACTGAGGGTGACTGTCCTTCGCTGCACACTTTTCTGTTCGTCCTCAAAACACAATTCCCATAAGTGTTCGGCTCTCCGCTCCAGCAGCCATCTCAGTGTATGTAGGCTAAGAGTCCCGGTCAGGTGTTGATTGCGTTATCTTCGGGCCCTTCCAAAAGATTTACTTTTTCTACCCCCCTCCCCCACACCCCTTCTAGATACTCCCATTTCTAACATTCTCTGTATGTGTACGCTCTCAGTCTCAATGAGATCATATTCATCTTGAAATGAATTTATTACTGCCTTGATAAAGTCAGTTGTATCTCTTCTGAGCATTGTGCCGTCTATCACCGCGTTGCCTGCCAATAAGTTGGCTCTCTCGTTTGCTCTGACCCCAGCATGGCCAGGGCAGTATATCCATGGAATGCTCTGGACAGTTGAGTAGTTCAATACGTTCTACCATTATTTTCTCAGCATATGCTTTTCTATCTTGCGCAGCATGCTTTGATAGTCTGTGAGTATTACCGCGTGTGTTAATGTATCATTTATCAACCATTTAACTGCTGCTGTAACTCTATCTCCATCCTCATGCTCGATGTAACAGTGGGATATGCTGAAGATTTTTCAACCAACTTCACGCCGTTTCTGTAGGCAACAGAAACCGCTTTTATTTGTGTTTCTATTAACAGAGCCGTATGTGTATATAACTTTGTCGGGCATAATTTCATCTTGCATGTTTTAATCTTTTTTTTCAAGAATGTTTTTGTCAGGGGTCATATCTGGCACTGGTAACATAACGTTGGAATAAAGATCGTGTTTATTATCTGTCGTTTGATCGCTGGGCTTCTGAGCAGAGGTGACAGTTGGTATGTTACAGAATTGTCTTTTTTGGCACTTTATCTCAATTTCTCTATCAATTTTGCTGTCTTCTGTAAAAATGCTTCCTAGATATTTAAATTTTGATGTCTGTTTTCGTTTTCTGCCTTTAACATACACATTTAGCTGTTCTTTTTCTCTGCATATTTTGATGTATTGTATTCTTTGCACGCTGCCTGTATTGAATTTGTGTGTCGTAGTTCGTCTTCAATTTCATGTATTAGACCTTTTTCTGTGAAGAGCAGATCGTGCAGTGTTACATAGATCTCTTGATGTTTGGTCTCTTGAACACTGTCTCCCGCAGAAGACGGATGTGTTGGGCCATTGGCGCAAATAAAACGGCAACACAACGCATTTCCATTCTCTGGACTACATCAAACTGGAAATCTTGTAGGATCATTGTCCTGTTACAAGAGAAAACCAGTGGCAATTTTAAAATGAACGCTGAAGAAGAAGAAGAACACTGTCTGGAACACTTGTCACTAGGCGCAAAGATATAGATTTGAATACGTTTTTCAGACATAGTGGTCAGAGAGTTGTGTGTGAAGCATGACTCTTTCATGGTCAAAAAGGTTGGGAGTGGGGGGACTTAAAGCTATTATTTTTTGGAGTCGTGAAATTAAAAGAAAAACAATATAATCTGAAAAACGTGTAATTTACATAAATCATTTGGGATACTTCAGCAGGATTAACATTCGGAATAATTGTCATAACGGACAAAACTTAGTATTCAAAATCCGCATCATGCTTCAACGATATTCCGCATGGAGAGAAAGCCTAATTAATGCAGACATGCAGTGCGCAGCATACTCAGTCATGTTTATTTTAAGCTTCTCTGCATACTTCCGTTGTTTTTTTTTTCTTTTGCGCACATCTCAAGTATTCATACGCGCACACAACACTGTCACCACTCGCACAGCTCATATAAACATTCACAAATCACATGCTCTCAGAGCAAAAGTGATCGCGCTCCAATATATACCCTCCTCCACAAAACAAACAAAAGCTACTTTCACTTCCTATCGCGTAACATTCTTCCCGTGTCCCTGACCGGTGGTGTTTACCAAGTCACGAGTTTAGAATCTTTATAGAAACTAGAAACTGTTCTCTTCACTGAGTGAGTTCATCAAAATCTAATTTCTTTAAGTATTTAGATGAATCACCACACCGTCTCTCTCGATCTCTCACTCCCTCTCTTTCTCTTACTCTGTCGATTTCTCTTTCGAACAGTGTATACAAAAATGGATAGTCTATATTTTGTTGCGTTCTTTCCCCTCCCCCCTACCAACCGTCTCGGTCGCAATACAACTTTACTAATCGACGTTTTTCATAAGAAAGTCTGCTCCCATTCATTTGAAATATTTGGAGAAATCAATAGTTGACTTCATCCTGCTGCCATAAAAAAACTGGCGGAGGGATGGTCTTCTTCAGTTTATGTTTTTGTATTCCACGTTGTTTTCATTATAAGCATATATATATATATATATATATATATATATATATATATATATATATATATATAATTTCAGAACCACAATATGAACATACGCGATCATAGTACAGCCAAGGCGATACATCTGGCCTTGGAACAGAAGTTAGAGCTCCAATCATACCTACGCTTAACGTCAAGAGTGGATCAAACCACCTGGGGAATGACACTAGACAATATGACCTAATATGGATGTTGGTTTGGGGGTGTATAGGATTTATATCACCTGATACTGAATTTTAGAAAATGGATGTAAAAATTGATCAAAATCACTTGTGATGGAGGAACACATACAGACATACACAATGATTTAAACCTCTGTCGACGCACGACAGATTCCAGTAAGGACACGCGTACAGAAAGTAAACATGACAGATTGTTAATTATTTCCATGCATTTCGTTTGTCGGTTTTGGCTTTATGGGCATGCGACTCCAAATATATAAATAGTGACCGATGAAAAGCGACACAATAATCAAAATGAATGAAGGCTTGTTTACTTTATGTACAGAGATCTTTACCGCCACGTTTTCGGGTGATGAGACACTAAGGATCCCCAATGATGGATCAACCTGTCGTGGCTTTTATCATTTTTCTTGTGTTCAAGAGGTTGCATGTTTGAATCCTGCTTGTGATGTCTTATTTGCTAAATGAATGTTTTGGAGATCCCGGAATTGTATCACTTGTAGCTTCTGTGTTATGCTATTAGTAGTACTCTCTGCTGGCGTCGTACCGCATTTTGTTTTTAAGGGACGGAATACGTAATGGGACACCATAGTACAATGAGGTCCGTCATCTAGGACATTTGAACCCTAACTCCGTGACACGCACTTTCAACCACTAACTAGAGACCATTTTATTTCATACTTTATCCTAGATGTATTGAGTAGAAAATCGAAGGAAAGTGAGGACTGATTGATTAAATGTGACACTTTGAACATTCAATAACAGGATGTTCTTTTTTATAGCATAATATATTCAAGATGACGTCATCAACTAAGAGTTTTTTAACTATTTGAAATTATTTTGTAAGCAATATAAATACTTCAGTAGTTTTTTATTGTTTTAATACAGTCTGGATGCACAATTGCCCGCTGCGAGATTCGAACTAGGTACCTTGACCGCCACAGACACGCTATGTACTTTGACACTACACCGCTGGACAACAGTATATTTAGAGAACATACCATTCAATTTTCTTTGTGGTAAGCATGTCCTATTACAAGGCAGAAGCTTATTCGTGTTGGTTGTATCATGGCCAACAATCATACAACATTGGAGGTTGAGATTCAGGTACATATTTCTGAATATTTAGCATCAAGTTATCTTCTCGAATTCCAACTAATTGTCCAAGATTCACAACCATATGTCACGATTGGTTATGTGCAGCACTTGGCGGCACAATGTAAACTATTTACATGCTGCTTCTTTCCTTCCGCTCTATCCTTTTATTCATTGAGTGCATCTTGACCCTTTTATGCCTTGATTGCATCTTTATCCTGTTATGCCTTGATTGCATCTTTATCCTGTTATGCCTTGATTGCATCTTGACCCTTTTATGCCTTGATTGCATTTTTATCCTGTTATGCCTTGATTGCATCTTTATCCTGTTATGCCTTGATTGCATCTTGACCCTTTTATGCCTTGATTGCATCTTTATCCTGTTATGCCTTGATTGCATCTTCATGGGTAGAAAAGGTCTCTGGAGATCACCTTATCGACATATATATATATATATGCGTGTGTGTGTGTGTGTGTGTGTGTGTGTGTGTGCGTGCGTGCGTCTGCGTGTGGGCCATATGGAAGTAATCATTCCTTTCCATATTGAGCTCCGCATTTAAAGTTGCTGTATTAATTGTGTTTTGCTTATACCCAATATTCGGCTTTACCTATTGTTTTGTATAGACTTTCTTTGGGAGACTATTGTTTAGAATTTTTCTTATTGGGCCAGCCAGCTGGGCTAAAATTTATTGGTGGTCATATTTCAGCTCGGTGCCACAAGACCACCATTTGTTAAATGATCTAGGGATGATTTAGCTATTGGAAGCAATCAAGAGGTACAAGCAGGGTGGAATTGGTGAACCATTAAAGAGGTACTGACAGGGTGGAAACACTGAACTACTGAAGAGGTACAAGCAGGGTGGAATTGGTGAACCATTAAAGAGGTACTGGCAGGGTGGAAACACTTAACTATTGAAGAGGTACAGATAGGGTGAACATTCTTGGTTGCTAATCTAGTGGCCCGCGAGCTCATGCCCGTGAGATCTAATTAGCTGCCAAGTACGGAATAGAAAACAAAATATCTGGGAATTTTATTAACAGTATCGACGAAATCGATGTGTTGGGACATTGACGCAAAAGAACTAGCGACACAAGAAATATATGTTATGGCGATGTCCATACATTACGTCAATAAATAGCTGGGGTGGGGGGGGGTGATCTGAAAATGTTTAACAGCTGTTGACAAGAGGGAGGGTGGATTTGACAAAAAGTTGACGTCAATAAAACGGTTAAATAAATTAAATTGTGAGAATTTGCACACACACACACACATTGAATATATGTTGTTTGTTCGCTATTTCTCTTCTATAAAAACTTTATCATTGGTGGTGTTTGCATTATGAAGCAAAAGGGTATGGCCCCTTAATTCTTGGCACGTTTGACAAAGGGGGTACAAAATTGTCAAAAAGGGTTGCATAACTATGTGGATCATATAATAGAAATCTAGTATGAACATTGTTCCGATGCATCAGAAATCTAGTAGGACAATTGTCCTGCTAAAATATAAACCTAGTATGAACATTGTCCCGTTGCAATAGAAATCTAGTATGAACATTGTCCCGATGCATCAGAAATCTAGTAGGACAATTGTCCTGCTAAAATATAAACCTAGTATGAACATTGTCCCGTTGCAATAGAAATCTAGTATGAACATTGTCCTGCTGCAATAAAAACCTAGTATGAACATTGTCCCGTTGCAATACAAATCTACAATGAACATTATCCTGCTACAATATAAACCTAGTATGAACATTGTCCCGTTGCAATAGAAATCTAGTATGAAAATGATCCTGCTAAAACGGATATGTAGTAGGAACATTGCTTGCTACAATAAAAACTTAGTATGAACATTGTCCTGCTGCAATATAAACCTAGTATGTATGAACATGGTTTTGCTACAATATAAACCTAGTATGAACATGGTCGTGCTACAATACAAACTTAGTATGAACATTGTCTTGTTACAATATAAAACTAGTATGAACACTGTCTTGCTACGATAGAAACCTAGCTCGGTTATGAGAATGAAAAATATAAAAAGAATATATTGATTTTAATTGAGCTCTAACAAGATAAATCATAGACAAGATAAGGCTTGTGAGCTAAATTGATAATTATCCTTCTAAAGTGAAGCATATGACTTTTCCCGTGCTTATCATTGGGCATCGACATAAAGAAACCAATGAAAATTGATGTAAAAGTCAAATGTGTTAGAAGGATTACCCTCGATAAGGCAGCAGGACTATATAATTAACGAAAGACACGATTCTAGCTAAAGCCCAGGGCGTTCTTCGCTTATTAACATCAGTGGAAAACCTCAGCTGGGAAAGGCAAGCTATTTCATTACGGATGAAACCAAACCACTGAATATTATGTGACTAGAAAATAAACGTTAGATTATTTGTACAACTTCTATACTTGCCCTATAACTGTACACCGGTTAAGTGTGTGATAATAGAGAAAAATAAATCAAACTATAAATATAAGGATGTGATAGGTCAGGGCACGGGTCTATCAATTATATACGAAAGTATACTAGTCGATATAATCTATACGAATTGGGGCGTCGGCCTATATAAGCTGTAGGAATGGGGGCGTCGGCCTATATACGCTGTAGGAATGGGGGCGTCATTCTATATATAATATATAATATATGCCATAAGGGGCAACAGCACAAAAAGTCGTTATAGAATATCTACGCAGACAAAACACCAGTATAACATCGGTGGTTTGTTTTTTTATCATATCCATATTTCAGGTAGACATAAGTATAGACATACAGTCACACACAAATAGAGAATAGAAATATAGATAGATGAATCTTTAGACATGCACGTTGGCAGACAGACCTCGAGATAGATAGATAGATAGATAGATAGATAGATAGATAGATAGATAGATAGATAGATAGAACAGATAGAACAGATAGATAGATAGATAGATAGATAGATAGATAGATAGATAGATAGATAGATAGATAGATAGATAGATAGATAGATAGATAGATAGATAGATAGATAGATAGATAGATAGATAGATAGATAGATAGAACAGATAGATAGATAGATAGATAGATAGATAGATAGATAGATAGATAGATAGATAGATAGATAGATAGATAGATAGATAGATAGATAGATAGATAGATAGATAGATAGATAGATAGATAGATAGATAGATATATAGATAGATATATATATAGATAGATAGTTAGATAGAA
The DNA here is from genome assembly GCA_034231615.1 of Meghimatium bilineatum. NCBI lineage: Eukaryota > Metazoa > Mollusca > Gastropoda > Stylommatophora > Philomycidae > Meghimatium > Meghimatium bilineatum. Next base: position 52,311,868 of record CM067316.1, read on the forward strand.
CAGATAGAACAGATAGATAGATAGATAGATAGATAGATAGATAGATGCAATGCCGGATTTATCAATAAGCTAAACAGGATATAGCTTAGGGCCCCTACCTAATTGTCCCCCCGCCCCAAATGTTTTTATTTCACTATTTATATACCCTCAATTTAATTGTTAAAGGGCTATCTTAATATTATATCTCAAATAGCTTAGGACCCAATATCTCAAATAGTTTAGGGTCCTAGCAAGTCTAAATCCGGCCCTGGATAGATGCATAGATGGATAGATTAGAGAGATATATAGCGAACAGCGACGAAGAAACCCGCGCTTTCCTAACGCCCGCTTGTTTATCCAGAGTATCCAGAAAAATCCCGCCAAATGACGTCATGCACTGGTAGCTAATTTTGACAGCTATTTCCTGCTAGTGTTAAATGTGAACCAGTAAACGAAGGACGTTCTGTGACTTCAGCGATAACAAAGGTATGTTTGTTCACAATTATTTCTTTGTTTTTACTAATCATGCCTTATACATTCTTAGTATAGTTATTAATACTGTACAAACTATTAATCATAATCATGTGCCGCGACATGTATCGTAGGCGATTATCTTATCGATTTCCCCAACTCTTTATTCTTCGGTTTCTTCTGCGTCCGTTCTCAAACTCCTTCTGTTGCGGGATGTAGTCCGGAGAACGGAATGTATTGTGTCATGGTTTACAGCTTTAATGTGATATCTGCGCCTTTCGGACTAACACCTCCGACATCAGCATTTATTATATGTTACATTAACCCTATGTAGGATGGGATAGCCAACTCCACCCCCACAACCTCTTTAGTCATCTTTTAAGACATACATGAAAGGTAAACCGTGTTGCTATTATTTGCTCCCTGTTTTAACCCCACAAATATTGGGCTTTAATATTATAATTATATTGTCTATTATCTGTGTATATATATCAATTATCTATGTATCTATCTATCTATATATCTATCTTTTTATATATCTATCTATCTATATCTATTGTCAATTTGTCTATCTATCTATTGTCTATTATCTGTATATCTATATCAATTATCTATTTATCTATCTATCAATATATCTATCTATCTATTTCTATATCTATCTATCTATATCTATTGTCAATTTGTCTATCTATCTATTGTCTATCTATCTATCTATCTATCTATCTATGTAACTATATCTGTTGTCTATGTATATATTTATCTATCTATCTGTCTATATCTATTGTCTATCTCTCTCTCTCTCTATATATATATATATATATAATCCGTTTTGTGTGTCTGCTTTTGACGTAAGGCGTTGCGGAATTGAAACACGGTCGGTTTTCTATGACACGTTTGATATGCAGTAATATTGTGACTTCTAAGAATATTGGTAACTCCTTAAATCCACATTCTTCTTGTTCTTCCTCTGTATCGTGATGTTTCCATTTTCATATTGTATGCTATGCCCTTGCCGCTGCCCAATTTGGACTCATTCTCATTACGTGGTCGAACTATTTCAATCTCTGTGCTTGAATAAATTGACCACATATGTTTTTTCAACAGTTCGTGTGATCTCTTCATTACTCACATGATCTCTTCTTGTTCTCTTTGCTGCATTTCTTAGACCTCTCATTTCACAGTAAGCATTCTCTCATTTGTTAGTGCCCATGTCTACATTGATAACATTAATAATATGTTGGTATGAAGATTGAATTATCTTCAGCGCTCATTCTCGAACTCCCGCTTGATCTCTCTTGTTGCAAGACAATAGCCATACCACATTTCCAACAGGATTTAGTCCAGAGAATGTAAATGTGTTACACCGCGGTTTTATTTGCGCCAGTGGCGCGACACATCCGCCTTTGCTGGAAGGATTGCATTTATTATTTTCTTTTTGATTTCCATCGAAATAGATGTGTGTTTCAAAATTGGTGCAAGTTCATAATTTACCTTATTCGTTTTTTGAATTCTGGTTTCGAATTATCTGTCCATTCTTCCGTCATCAGTAAAAATGCTTCCAAGATATATACATTCCTGCAATTGTTTCAGTAATTGATCATTTATATTTTTGTTGATTTTATTGGGTCCTCTGCCTATAGGCATTACTTCTGTTTTGTTTGTATTTATATTCATCTATTTATCAATCCTTGTTACTTTTATGTTCATCTTCCTTCAGTTCCTCCACCTCTATATCATTATCGTATTTTTATCGTCCCTGTATTTGCCCCTCTTTGCAAAGAAGTCTTTTTTCTATTAATTCTACTTCTTTATTTCAAATTTCCCAGTTGTTTGTAGCATACCTTATTCAGGATGTACAGTTCGACACTACAATTTGTGACAGTTTAATGATTTTCTAAGCAGTAATTACATTCATCAGTATGTCTTTGTTTCTGAACGTTCTGATCTGCCAGTAGCTGAAATCGAACCATTGACTGAACTATAGAAAGTTTCACATGTAGAACGTGTTTTTACATATATTTTTCTTTCCCATTCAACTACATACTTGCCAGTTAGGCTTTATTTACTTGTCAGTTTCTTTTTTCATTTTAGTTTCACCAGATTTCTTCATCATCAGATAGCATATCATGAACAGGATGTAACAGTCATTATAACCTTTCAAAACTTCTGTCGGTTTTGAGCCATTCTTCCTGTTTCTTTTACTGCTTTTTTCAGGTGGTTGATGTCTTTCGTCCATCTTCTTCTTGACCTGCCTCTTGTTCGTCTCCCTGGTATATCCCCTCCATAAATCTCTAGGCTGTCATGGCATTTGATTTGGCCTAAATATTGTCGTTTTCTGGACAGAATCATGCTGTTTAGCCAGTTTTCTATTACATTTATTTCTATCCGGATGGCCACATTGGTGATCTTTTTGGTCCATGGTATTCTGAGGATTTTTCGGTAACATTATGTTTCAAATTCTGCTATTTTATATTTTACTTTGTCCATGATTCACACCCATATATTGTCACTGGGAATATGCAAGATCTTAGAAATGTTAGTTTTCTTGTTTTGCAGAAGCTTTGCCATTTGTTTTTCATTTGTATCAGCTTTGACATGATAACCAACCTCCTGACTTCTTCATAACAATCCCCATTACTGTTAAGAGAACAAAGGTATTCAAAACTGATGACTCTTTCTAATTCGCTATTGTTGATACTAATTGAGAACTTACTAGTGGTTTTGTCGCTTGTCATAATCTTGATGTGGACAAGGTTTCGTAGAATTTCTATATTATTTATTTGTTAGTTTCGACATTATTTGATTGTTATTTTGGCAACACGTGAATGCCAGGTTGGATTTTACTTATCCAAAGTTACTGATTAAATTATACAATTTCACAGTCACACAGCACAATTTTATATTATCTATAAATATTGTAATTTAGAGAATTTACTAAGTTGCTTTTAAAATGCGATAGACTTTGTTATTTCTTTGTAATGATGGTATATTGAGCCTCCATATAATCCACATGCGGATATGTTACTTTCCTATATTATTAGTTTTTATATAATAAATGTCATATTATATCATTGAACGTGCTCATTTGTTTAGTCTGAAGATAACACACCCCTAGACCAACCATGTAGCATTTGTTTAGTCTGAAGGTAACACACCCCTAGACCAACCATGTAGCATTTGTTTAGTCTGAAGGTAACACATCACTAGACCAACCATCATGTAGCATTTGTTTAGTCTGAAGGTAACGCACCACTAGACCAACCATCATGTAGCATTTGTTTAGTCTGAAGGTAACACAAGTATACCACTAGACCAACCATCATGTAGCATTTGTTTAGTCTGAAGATAACACAAGTGTACCACTAGACCAACCATCATGTAGCATTTGTTTAGTCTGAAGGTAACACAAGTATACCACTAGACCAACCATCATGTAGCATTTGTTTAGTCTGAAGATAACACAAGTGTACCACTAGACCAACCATCATGTAGCATTCGTTTAGTCTGAAGGTAACACAAGTATACCACTAGACCAACCATCATGTAGCATTTGTTTAGTCTGAAGATAACACACCACTAGACCAATCATCATGTAGCATTTGTTTAGTCTGAAGGTAACACATCACTAGACCAACCTTCATGTAGCACTTGTTTAGTCTGAAGGTAACACATCACTAGACCAACCATCATGTAGCATTTGTTTAGTCTGAAGGTAACACATCACTAGATCAACCATCATGTAACATTTGTTTAGTCTGAAGGAAACACATCACTAGACCAACCATCATGTAGCATTTGTTTAGTCTGAAGGTAACACATCACTAGACCAACCATCATGTAGCATTTCTTTAGTCTGAAGGTAACACATCACTAGACCAACCTTCATGTAGCATTTGTTTAGTCTGAAGGTAACACACCACTAGACCAACCATCATGTAGCATTTGTTTAGTCTGAAGGTAACACATCACTAGACCAACCATCATGTAGCATTTGTTTAGTCTGAAGATAACACATCACTAGACCAACCATCATGTAGCATCTGTTTAGTCTGAAGGTAACACATCACTAGACCAACCATCATGTAGCATTTGTTTAGTCTGAAGGTAACACATCACTAGACCAACCATCATGTAGCATTTGTGTAGTCTGAAGGTAAGACACCACTAGACCAACCATCATGTAGCATTTGTTTAGTCTGAAGGTAACACATCACTAGACCACTAGACCAACCACTAAGACACCACTAGACACATTTGTTTAGTCTGAAGGTAACACATCACTAGACCAACCACTAAGACATCACTAGACCAACCATCATGTAGCATTTGTTTAGTCTGAAGGTAAGACACCACTAGACCAAACATCATGTAGCATTAAACTCCTATAAAAAAAATAGTAGATATCGCATGCATATATATTCTTCTTTTATTTTTTCTTCACGTTCGCAGTTTATCATGTCTACACATCACGTGCATATATAGTGACCTATTACACTCGTGGAAGAGCCACATCACGTTATTTATACAATTACATTTTTTTCCCATTGAGTAAAGATATAAAGACATCACATGTGAGATGAAGTGTATAAGAAAGGTAGCATTGGTTACCAAACTGGACAGATTAAGAAACGAGGATATCATAAAAAAGAGTAGGAATAATGCCTTGTATCGAATATTATAGAACGTCAGCAGATAAAGTGGTTTGGTCACCTAATGAGAATGGGCCCAAGCCAAATACCACTGAGAGCTTATAACAAACTATCAGCTGGATACAGAGCAAAGGAAAGACCGAGAAACAGATGGATCGATAATATCACGACCACCGTCAACAAACACGGACTCAGTACGACTCAGGCATCGCATCTGGCTTTGAACAGAAACTTACAGCTCCCACACTTACGCTTAACGGCAGGTGTGGATGCTATCAACCATCTTCCGCCTGGGGATAGACAATAGAGTACAAATAGCTTCTAAGAGTATCACATTTCGCTATCTGTACAATCACATTTTTGGGCCATCGAGTAAAAACAGCCCCTAGAAGTATCACATTTCGCTATCTGTACAATCACATTTTTGGGCCATCGAGTAAAAACAGCCCCTAGAAGTATCACATTTCGCTATCTATATAATAACGAGTTAAAAACTCCTTCAAAGATTGATGTGTCAGACCACTGGTGCAAATAGAACGGCAACAAAACGCATTTCTATTTATGGACTACATTCTGCTGGACGTCTAATATGACCATTGTCCTGCTATAAGTGAGAACTAACAGGAGTTTGAGATTGTACGCAGAAGAAGAGGAAGAGAAAAACAACTTCTTAACGTATCACATCACATTATCTATACAATGACGTTTTTACCCTCATTGAGTAATCTCTGACGCCTTTCCGTCTTTACGGATGATAGTATTATTGTTGTGCTACAAGGAATATAATATACGAACCATGGGGATGATGAATGTGACATATCCTGCAAGACTGCAATACACTAAACCAGTTAAGGGAAGAACACCGGTCCACACAGATGGATATTCACAGAAAGATGTATGGGAGCACTGAGGAGCTTTCAAATACAGCAGCATTTATTAAGAAAACAGGACTTGCTGTGTAGACATGGCGAACGAGAAGAAGAAGAAGAAGATGGATGTGGCACACAATATAAATCTGAGCCACAAAGAGTGTTTCACTGTTTGCACAATGAATAATATTCCCTCTTGTACCAGCATGCGCTGTTTTGTGTTTCTTAGACGTGAAGCCATTGAACTGTCTGCTATCATTTTTTCTTTATCTTATCGTTGTCTTTATACCATTTCCTTATCATCCCCTTCCTACGACACGATCTATGGTATACTGTTCCCGAAATTCGGTAAAAGTAAAGTAAAGTTACCCATAACATTTATTAATGTCGTAGTGGTTTGTGATGTTAGTGATCTCACATTTCAGTGGATCTGCTATATGAGGGCGGTAGCCATCTCCTCTCTCTTGCAGTCTTTACTTCCCGGATTAATACGGTACCCATTACGGCTGATCGACCCGGGAGCCTTTGCGATCTGAAAAACATTTTCGCCTCAACTGGGGAATGAACCCAGGACCACTAATCTCTGAATCATGCATATCTCCTTTGTATATGTGTGTACCAAAGAAGAGATCTGACATCTTACCAAGACTGTCATTCTCTATAAAGGATATACATCGGCATTCTGCCATCTTACATTCTCCTAGTGTATCCCAACTAACTCCACGAATTATACGTATGTACCTTGTGTGAAAGCTGTTTAGCTGTCTCTCCTGGTTTACCATATTTCACTTTTGTGTATGATGATACTGAGGACATGACTTATAAATTAGGAGTTTAGGTTTTGTATTTAATTGTATGTTTTTCATACCCTTTTTGTAGTTTATTCATTGTTGTAGATGTCATTCCAATCCTGACAATACTTTCTTGGTCCATGTATCATTGATTGAGGATCCTAGATAAGTAAAAGATCAACTACTTCAAGTGCATCACCAAAGATGTTAATTTGCGGGCTACTTAATGACAACCTGCTAATAATCTGGCTTCTATTTTGCTGGTTTTTTAATCCAAACTCACAACAGGCATCAGAAAACTGTAATATGTGTTATATTAACATATTTGTATATTTTGTCACCATCGATTAACCAACACATTCTACGGAAACTGTGTACACACATTTTTAAAGACAACAACTGGCACTAACCCGAGATTAAATATGATGAAAGTAAAACCTTGAGTGGGTGCAATGTTGCACTTTTGATTACTATGCCAGGTAGTAGAATCATAATCATGGTCACTATAACAGTTATTTAAATTTAGTTTTCAGCTCTACAGTTGTGTTTCTTTGAGGGTTTTTAAACCCCAGATGACAGTGCTACCCAATGTGGTGCACAGCCATAAGTTAAGAAGTTTTCTACACTTTAGGGACTTTGGCGGAATTTTCTTGCAATCTCAAGTCATTGAGTTGTTAAAACGATTGTTTCCTTTCTAGCTGTCCAGACATAGGTTCTCAACAGACTTCATAGCGCATGAGGTGACAATTACATCAAAATCTCGCAAACGAACGATAAGAAAATGTA